>VZSC01002974.1:87227-161821 GCA_013398225.1 Steatornis caripensis
CCCCCCCATTTGCTTTGATGTGTTTATTTTTACTTGGTTTAGAAGGGCTCTTCCTGGTGTTAGGTTGAGTTGCAGAACTTCCCATTCCCAGTATCAGCTGTGGAATAGCTGGTCATTGTGTCTGCTGGACACATAATGCTTTGGAGACCAAAAGTCTTCCTTTATGTGAATGAGCAGAGATACCAAAGTCCGAGAGGCCCAAACTGTCGGTAAGCAGCAGAAAGAGAAGAATGGGAGAGGTGCTTACGGAAACAGGAGCCCAGTGAATTGGCTTTATCTGGAGGACCTCATTCTCATGGCTTTGGATGGTGAACCACTAAGTGCTATAAAAAGAATGGAATCAATTTTGTGGCATGGGTTATCACCGCCCTTTGAGACTTAATTCAAGAACAAAGAGAGGGAATTAAGCCAGCTTAGACCTTCCTCATTTCTCTCACCTCTTACGGTGTCAGGGATAGCCATTGCCACACTCCGTTTGAGATCTAAAGATAAGACATGAAGCCAGGTGATTGCTGGGAGGATGAGACCTGGTTCCTCCTCAGATGATAGAGATACCATTCATGGATGTCTCCAAGTGCAAGCTCAGGGTCACCGGTGAACCAGCAGCATTGTTACCCATGAGCTGAATTGCAGCCAGTGGTTGGGTTGAACCTTTGACCGGAAGAGGCAGCTTCATCGTTTCAGACTACTTGAAACACTTGCCTTTGCCAAGCAGTGAAATTCCTATTGCTTATCTTCCCAGATCCATTATTTGCCTATAACCTGATTTCATCCAAGCTGAGCCTGCTGTTCTCCCAAGCAATGAAGGACGATAGAGATGTCACTCATGATACTGATCACTCAGGTGTTCCTTGTTTAGTCCGAGGATTGCATAATGATGTTGAATAGGACCTATGTGTCTTCTTTGGCCTGCAGAGTTGGTGCCAGAGGGTGTTGGGTGTTTCTGTCCAGCTAACCACAGTGCAGGGTTTCCCTTGGCCCCTGTTGTTGCTTTCTTAACTGAAAATTAATTTTACCTTCAGGCAGAGACTGGAGTTTTTGGCTGGCTTCAGGGCAAGGCACTAGATTTGGTGCAAGGAAATCAGTGACAGCTTTCTTTGAACATCCATGCAGAATACTGCCCATGGCATTGGGTTGGGTTGGTTTCTCACCAGAAAGCAGGAGCAGGGTGGGCGTGCACGTGTTGGCTGGGGACTCCAGGCTGCCCAAGCCTTTTTCTGCAGACACCCCAGGGAGCTTGTGGAGTCCAGGCGAATTGCTGAGGCAAAATTCTCTGGGAAGCGTTCCCGGATGCTTTGGGAGAACTACAGTGCTGGGTTTTGGCCATGCTTAACATCTGATTCAGCCTGCGTGCTCAAGGGATTGAAAAAGCAGCATGCTCACTGCCCACTTTAGATGAGGTCTGGATAGTTGTAATAAAAGTAGTCTTGGCCAGTAATAAGCTTAAAGGTTGTACTTCCAAGCTGGCTTGTAATCACACACGTATGCACACACAAATCCTTTTGGAAGGGAAAATGAGGTGGTCTACTTTTTTTATATTACACCACAGAGCACTTTGATGCAGCCCGTCCTAAGCTGAAATACACTAAATGCAGCTAAACTAAGTAGGTTCATGGGTAATTTTAATTAAAAAAAAATTTCGTGCCCCATAAAACACTGTGACTTCTTTGATCTCTCGAAATACAGTTGCTGCTCTTTAATCGGCAACTCCCCTGTTTTCTTTGTACCAGGTTATAAAGAAAAGCAAGTTCATGTCTGATTACAAAAGCCGGGCACAAGTGTGGGATTTTTATTGGATCACCCTTCTCAGAGAAAAATTACCTGTACAAAATGCAGAGGAAAACCACTGCCCCCATGGCATGGTGGCTTCCACTCTTACATTGCAGTCCATGGAGCTACATTAATACAATACAATTTTTAACTCCCAACTTTGTCCATGTTTACGCTGGGGGGGGAGAAACTGAAATACTGTGTTTCAATAGCAGTGAGCACTCGAGTGCAAAATGCATTTGCACTGTACTAGTTGAAGCTTTTCTGATCAATTAAGATACTCAAGTTGTTATTGATCGGGCACTGCAAAGTCATAGTCCTCTAAGAGTAGAGTTTAATAACTCTGCCAAAAGCTATTAAAATCAAAAAGATGGCCAATTTTGAGGTTTGAAAGAGCTCAGATTGATAGAAATATTATTTTTTAAAAAGTGAATGCTTCAAAATAGCAACAAATGAATGCCAGAACTTGCAGCTTGTGTTGTAACCCTTGTGTTCCCCAAATGGTCATAATTGTAAATAACAAGGATTTCAAATCAACCAAAACCAACAGAGTCTATAACCAGCAGGATGCAAAACGTTGATGTAGTTAAGGTCATGAACTGCTGTAACTGGATTTGCCCTTGATTTTTGTAACGCTGGCAGTGATTTTTCTTTGCTGGACTCTGNCAAAATGCATTTGCACTGTAATAGTTGAAGCTTTTCTGATAAATTAAGATACTCAAGTTGTTATTGATCGGGCACTGCAAAGTCATAGTCCTCTAAGAGTAGAGTTTAATAACTCTGCCAAAAGCTATTAAAATCAAAAAGATGGCCAATTTTGAGGTTTGAAAGAGCTCAGATTGATAGAAATATTATTTTTTAAAAAGTGAATGCTTCAAAATAGCAACAAATGAATGCCAGAACTTGCAGCTTGTGTTGTAACCCTTGTGTTCCCCAAATGGTCATAATTGTAAATAACAAGGATTTCAAATCAACCAAAACCAACAGAGTCTATAACCAGCAGGATGCAAAACGTTGATGTAGTTAAGGTCATGAACTGCTGTAACTGGATTTGCCCTTGATTTTTGTAACGCTGGCAGTGATTTTTCTTTGCTGGACTCTGCGTGAGTTAGGTGGAGGTTGCTGCCGTCCTGATGGATGTGCCAGAAGGGATTTTATTGTCATAGCTCTTTCCTTGTGATGTTTTTAGCTGGTACGCAGCAGTGAAACTCAGTGGGCCAGTTTGGGGGCTGGCTGTCACTCCTGAGCCGAAGCTGCAGCTCTTTACCCTGCGTGCTCTTGGCAGTTTTGCAAAACTGCATCGCGGTACCCCAGAATTGCATCCGCCCTCTCTGCATACGTCAGCGACTTGCTGGCAACCTTCGATGAATAAATCTCTTTGCAGCTGTGGCTGCTTGCCTTGAGAGTGGCTTCCCGTGAAAACACCCTGTCCTGTAGCCAGCGCAGCTCTGAATTTGTGTTTCAGAGGTTTCATTGCTGGTGTGAATTGCAGCCTCTTTAATGCTCGGGAAAGTTGTGTTCTCACTCATTGGGTCATGCAAGCTATTTCTTCTGAAGCAGCCCTTTGTGATTACTAGATGTGTGTGTCAGCTGAAATAAACTTACTCCTTTTCATCTTATAGTGAAAATATTGTAACTTTATCCCCTGCCTTGAGTAGAAAATTAATGACCGCTCAAAAGCTAATGGGGGGGTGTGGGGCATGAAATCCCTTTCAATGTCTTCAGCGCTAAATCTGCACAGGCTTTTGTATTCTAATCCTTGTATTTCCTGTAATCACCTTCATGGGTGATGTTAGTTGAGTGGCTTGTGTGTTTCTGACCTGTAAAGCGTGGGAAAATTTGTAAAGTAATTCATTATTCTCAGGTGTAAGCTGATACTGTCATGAGTTTCAAAAGCATTGACAAGAGAACAATTGGCAGTTTATTTTTGTGTATTTTGTTTGCATTGAGTGACCTCCTTATTTTTTCCTCTTTTTTTTTTCCCCTTGTAGGTCTATAATTAGCAGAAGATTTTTCTGTATAGTTGGCACACTATACCTGTATCGGTGTATTACGATGTATGTGACTACACTCCCAGTACCTGGCATGCATTTCAAGTGTTCTCCAAAGGTAAACGTCTTCTGGCTACCTTTTCATATTTTAACCTCTGTGTTTTTCCCTTGTCCCGCTGTTACCAAAATTGTGAGCAACACTTTATCAATAATTGTTACTGATTTGAAAATACCGGTTTGGCACGATGGGGACATCCTGCAGATCATCAGCTTCCCTCTCAGGAAAGGTGTTGATGGTTGCTGGGGGTCAGTGCAGGGGTTCCTATGTGATTTCTGCAGCATTTTCAACTAGTTTGCACAATGAACCTTTTTCTGTCTCCACCAAAGCAGTCGAAGGTGTGTGACCTGCAGAGGTGCCGTGTGCGACCCCTTTATTTCTAAACACTTTAGTGTGTCAAATCCAAGTACGATTTGTATTTGAAAATGGCCCAAAGAGACTTTTCTAAGGCTGGTGAAACTCTGTCCCCTTTGCAGCCATTTGTCCCTGCATACGTTGTTGCAATTGTGTTAGCGCAAGGACTTGCTGCCTCCTCCCCAGTCTAGCACTGACTCCAGTTTGTTGTGCTGACGAATAAAACGGGCTTGCGAAAGCTGTGGCTGAAACCAGGCCACTGAGACAGAGGCACTTAGGCAAGACCCTTGTAGTCACCCTTGAAGGGTAATTCGTGTGCTGGGGGTGGAGATGGGGCAGGGATGATGGTGTTGCATCTGTCTCGTATCACACAAGCATTGGGGTAAGCGTGACCCTTACTGCAACGTGCTGTTTGTGGTAGGGAAATGCAGCCTAATACAGACTGGACTTCTACGGTAGGAAGCAAGGTGCGTATGTTAGACACAAGTGCTCTTTCTTCGTAGTGGTTCATCTCCGTGCCCCTCCTGGGGTTGTTAAGCAGGAGAAAAGAGCAGGGGAAAAAAGTAGTTTTGGTAAAGTATCTACTGTATGCACAGTTCAGCACCTTTGTGCGAGCAGCCGTAGGTTAGGTGACAGCAACATCACTGATTCGATTCAGTGATGTGCTGTTGCTGTTTCGGTGAGGATTGCTGGTAGAAAGTCAGAACGCTTCGGTTCCTTGGGGAATTAAAGCCAACGAATGTACTACAGCGGTTGTTTGAGACAGCAGAGTGTTTGCCAAGCCACGTGTGGCTTTTTGAGGGACTGAGGTCTTTTGTAAGGAGTGGGAGAGGAGTCAGCATTGTATTTGATCAGTCAGCCATCATGAAATTAAAAAAAGAACAAACGCAGGAATTTATGGGCTGAAGTGAGTAAATCTACCACTTCTGGAAATTTACAGTGTTGGCAAGTCCCTCTCATTGCTCAAGTAAAGACAAGCCTATGTTGTGCTCTTCTGTTGCCCTGATAAGACTAAGGATTAGCTGGTCTTTCTTGAAAGCTATAAATACACTCGTGGGAAAAGAATAACCTCTCAACACCTTCTGGAGTTATATATGATTGTGAAGGGTGGGCTTTGGAGAGCTTTTTAATGTTTTGTAAGGAACTGTTAGCAGGAAACGTTTAATTGCTGCAAAGACCGTGTTTAAATCTGTCAGAAATTAGTGACTTCCACTTCTTAAAGCAAGACCAAGCTTTAAAATAAAAGAACATCATGCCTATAGTGGCCTGCCAGCGGGATCTGTGTTTCCTCCTGACTGTTAAATGGTTACTGTGGATTTTAAAACTTCATAAAATGAGATAAGGGTGCAGCACACGTGTAGTCATGTGCATAGATCCATTGGTCCTGCTCGTTTAAGCTCAGATGGTTCCTGCTACCCATTGGGTCCCGGAGGTGCTCAGTACCTCCTGGTTGTGCTTGTCCCATGTCACGCATTTTCTTTGCAGATTTGTTTAACATTGGGCTTGGTTTAGAGCTGGGAGCAGCAAANAAGGATGCAGCACATGTGTAGTCATGTGCATAGATCCATTGGTCCTGCTCATTTAAGCTCAGATGGTTCCTGCTACCCATTGGGTCCAGGAGGTGCTCAGTACCTCCTGGTTGTGCTTGTCCCATGTCACGCATTTTCTTTGCAGATTTGTTTAACATTGGGCTTGGTTTAGAGCTGGGAGCAGCAAAAGAAAAGTCTTGGGACAATGCCAGGTGTCCTTCGGTCACCTGGGAGGAGNGAGATAAGGGTGCAGCACACGTGTAGTCATGTGCATAGATCCATTGGTCCTGCTCGTTTAAGCTCAGATGGTTCCTGCTACCCATTGGGTCCCGGAGGTGCTCAGTACCTCCTGGTTGTGCTTGTCCCATGTCACGCATTTTCTTTGCAGATTTGTTTAACATTGGGCTTGGTTTAGAGCTGGGAGCAGCAAAAGAAAAGTCTTGGGACAATGCCAGGTGCCCTTCGGTCACCTGGGAGGAGGAAGAGGGGCATGCATGCCAAAATAACTTGGTTTGTTTTCCTAAGGCAAATTGAAGCTTTTTCAGAAATACCCTCTGAGCTAGCATCATGTGTTCAAGGTCAAAGCAAATCCGTCAGGCGTGGAGGAACACCCCCGTTGCTCACGTGGGTCTTGTGAGTTAGAGCCAGTGCAGAAGTTTGGTGCCGTGCTCTCGCAAACACCCAACATGTTTCTTTTGAAATGTGAAGAGGAAAGAAATGGTTTTGAAGAATTTCCACGGTGGGGCAGCGGGAGGTCTTAGAGTTTGGAGTGAGGTACTCTCTTTTGCGCGTTGAATCTGGATTTCGGCAGCTGGACGTGCACCTTGGGCAGTTCATCCTGTTTTCTGCTGCCTTGTCACCTGTAGGGCCTGTGCTGTTACAAACAAGATGAATTAAATTAAGCTTGATTTATTTTAGAGTGCATTGTCTCTTGAACAGAAAGAAAAACAGATGTTTAGAGAACACGACAAAGTTCTAGCTATAGCTGGAAATGTTTTTAATTTCCTTTTATTGGTGAAGCTGCATTTCTGCAACTGTATTACAGAAGTTTTCCAAGAGTCATTATTCTGAACCTCACTATATATGGGAGGTTTATAGATTTATAGATATACACACACGCACACTTGTATATCCTAGTGCAAGAACATAATGCATAAAAAGAGATCTGAACCCATTAGCTTTTCTTGGAAGTTTTCCATTAAAAATCATTTTCCTGCACTGCCGCTAACACTGGCAAAGGCTGCCAAAAAGACCTGGGAGAAAGACTTTGCCTTTACATGGTAGCAGCAGAAAGCGCTTGTAAATAACATAGAAAACAACTTTTGGTCACCCACCTGTTTTACTGTGAGTGCAGCACTCTGCGTGTAGCCACTGACAGGAGTTTAAAGACTTTTGGACCAGTTTTTTGCTTTGGTATTATCCTGAAAAGATGCCGTGTTTTTCATTGCAGCTGGAAGTGACCTGGTGTAAAGGGTTTTTACACACATGTGTACATGCACAAATATCTGTTTGCATAAACTTGCCTTTTTCTGTGCCTTTTCAATCTAAATTGTGAGTGTAGGACAAAACAGTAGTCCTCTGGAATATTGTATTTATAGGGAAATTTTAATAATTTCCTTGATTCTTCATACATCACATGCTTCAAATAAAGTAATGTTTTAGACTAATGGATGGAAGTGCATATGACCTGTGCTTATGTGAACAGTAGCTATAATAGATGCAAAGCATCAATAAAAAAATAAGCTCGTGTCTCATTTCCAGTCTTCTTCCGTCTAGAAATGTCCTGCTAGCTTTTGGGAAAGGCTGTGGGTTTACTGATCTATCGTGTAACAAAGCAAAAGAGAGAATAACTGAAAGGCGAGATTGCCAGCTAACACCATTGCTTTAAAGTCTGAAAGGTTTGCGCGGATGTTTTACTGTGCTTTTGCCTCTTACTCTTCCACCAGCTTTTTGGAGACTGGGAATCTCATCTGCGAAGGATAATGAAATTGATTGCTGGCGGAGGATTGTCCATCACAGGATCCCACAACATGTGTGGCGACTATCTGTACAGCGGTCACACCGTCATATTAACTCTTACATACTTATTTATCAAAGAGTGTAAGTTCTTTATTGTTAATGTGGAATTTCCTGTTGCATAATTCTTTGCTAATGGAAGAATTACTGTTGTTATAATGAGTAAACACAATTAAAGTAAAAATGCACGCTTTTTCAATTAAATAATAATATAACTTCAAAGACATAGTGCTTACTGAAAAAAAAATACTTGGAGACAAAATAAAACCCTTTACCATGTGGATGTCTGAGTTGAGCATTTTATTTAAAAAAAAATTGTTTAGAATATAATTGAAACCTTCATTGCACCCTGCGTGATGAATTGTATTTCAACTCTGTGTCTCCTAGTCTAGAGAGAGATGAATGCCATGCTAAATGCAAGACCGCTCATTTTGCAAGAATCAGGCCTTGATGTATGCATTTATCTTTTATGAAAGGCCAGAGGAATGGATTGCCATCTATGTAGAGTCAATATTGAAATATAAATCAGCTGATTTGGCTGACCAGGGTATGTTACATCATTATGTATTGGGCCTGTTTCTCAAAGATTTCATAACCCTTCTATTTTCCAAGGATCCAGTTACCCCTGAGTACAATTTTAAGTTGCACCTTAAAAGGATGATACCTATTCTGTGATCTCAGCATTCCTGCTCTTAATCTTAATGCAGGCATCGCACTAGCCACCCAGGATTGCAGTCCGCAGCCTCTGCTAGTTACAGCAATAGGCTTGCGTGCAGATAACATCGTGCTTTGAAATAATCTCTGCTTGTGCTTCTTCCCAGATTCCCCACGGCGACTCTGGTGGTATCACTGGCTTTGCTGGGCACTCAGCATGGTTGGGATGTTCTGCATCCTCCTTGCTCATGACCACTACACTGTGGACGTGGTGGTGGCTTACTACATCACTACAAGACTTTTCTGGTGGTATCACACAATGGCCAACCAGCAAGTGAGTTTCTCCCATTGTTTGGATCCGCATCGCTCCGCTTGTCATAGTGTGGTGGTGGGTGAATATCCACACTTCGCCTTGAGGCTTTTTGCAGCAGTAGGCATGGACTGACCCATGTCTTGTGGAGCATCCCTCTCTTCTCCCCTCACGTTGGGTTTGCATGAAAGAAAGAGGTGTCATGGTTGGGTTCATCTCATGTCTTGACTGCAAAAATATCTGAAGATCTACCAACAGGCAGGCTGGCCTCTCTGCTTCTGCTATATAACTTCAGTTTTTGAAGTCCTTCTGAATTTGGGCCAATTGGCCATTTTTGTGATAGTAGAGCAAACCATTTTAGATGTGGTGGATTTTTCTGCTTTGCGTTTGGTTTTTTTGTTGAAGCCAGCTGGGTTGTCTTGTATTCTGTGGCTTGTGTAGTTGAGGCCTCCCTAAAACTGAAGCAGTTTTTTGAAGTGTTTCTAAGTGGCGGTAAGTTCCCCTAATCAAGGGATGTATTTTCCTTTTGGAGGANGCTTGTGTAGTTGAGGCCTCACTAAAACTGAAGCAGTTTTTTGAAGTGTTTCTAAGTGGCGGTAAGTTCCCCTAATCAAGGGATGTATTTTCCTTTTGGAGGATAGAACAGGCTGCTCCTGTCTTAAGGCCCCTGTCTGGGAAGGCATGAAAAATGGGATGATGGGGGAAATACTGAGAACAAGGAGCTGCTTAGGAAGAGACGCAGCACGTGATGGGAGATAGCAAAGCATAGTTTGTGATGCTCCAGCAGAGAGCAGCGGTAAATGATTCAAAGGTCGAATGAAGAAGTCTAAATGAGGTCTCATGTCATTCTTGTTGTTCTTACTTCACTGCCAGTGAACTAGATCAGTAAGAAATGAGCTTACATTGCTGAGGAACATGAGAGAAAATGCACAAGTCTGTTAGCCGTGGGAAAGACCTAGTAAGTTAAGAGAAACTTGAGATAGGATGTCTTCTCTTAGGTCTGTAACAGCAGATTGGTGTCCAAATACTTTCTGCGCAACGTGAAGAAAGATGTTTTGCTTATCTGTTGCATATGATTCCAGTTAATTACATTTAAGAAAGACCTGGTATGATGATAGGATGTTAGTTAATATTGTGATGGTACGGATTTTTAGATCATATCAATGTCTTCTAGCTACTATGTCATATTATTCCAGTCGTTTTAATGCTACTTGAAGCAATACACCACAGTCAAGCCCTGTGGTGCTTTTTACCACCAAACATCTAGTTGCAAAGAAAGCACTTTGATGTTCAGTCCTTTGCTCAATAGCAGTCTGTGCTCAGACTTCGTGACTGTTGTCATACTGACTTTAATGCTTTGAATTTGCTCCTGGGCTCTGTCAAAAAGACAGTGTTGAGTGGCTGTGCTTCCAAGCTGGAAGCTGCTGAAGTCAAGGTTGCCTTGAGTGCTAATGAGGACTTGCTTCAGAAAAGCCTTCTGCCTTACTATATGGAAATGTACCTGTTTTGCTGCATGATGTGACTCAGAAGATGGCTCAACATTGCTTCCCTAAGCTGCTGAGATGTTGGGAAATACCAATCTCTGGATCCTTGCCTGAGCACGCATTTGTATGCTAGTCTCTCCTTCCTGGTGCTGCTCCATGTGCAGAGGGCTGTGGCTTGTGTCTGACCTTAAAATTAAAAGCAAAAGCCCACTAGTGCTCAAGTGGATCTATTTTACATGTGAGTTTGGCATGGAAAGAAAGCTTAGCATACGAGGCCCATGCTTACACTTTCTGGTGGGCTGGTACAATGCTTCCCTCCTCTGGCGCTGAAAATGTGCAGCAAGGTAGCTTGGTAACTCACTCCATGCCTGCTCCCGCTCCTTGTGTCTCAGCTGTGGCTTGCTCATGGCTAAGGAGAAGTAAAAGGGTAGGTGGGGGTGGCTTGAGAGCACGTGGAGGTCAGGGCAGGGTTCGTTACCTCCTCTGGGTGGGTTGGGATATGTGTTGCTCATTGCTTGGTAGGCATACAGCCGGACTCCAAAGCAATTCTTGAGCTGAATGTAGTTTTAGAGATACTTACGGAGACAGGTGTGCTTTGGGTTGGGTTTTTTTGTTTATTTTCCCAAAGGAGGAGAGAGACTGATCTTTTGGGCCATTCATTCTTTCCCTGCGGGACCGTTGAACAGCTGAGGCCTTGGAAACAAGGGTGAACCTCGCTTGGGAGCAACGTTTGGTGTGCGCAAGAAGTCTGTGGAAAAATAGCTTGACTTCTCTTGATCTTTATTAATGCAGATCTGTTTGGGAGATGTTTCTAGATACCAAGAGATTCCAAAAGGAAGCAGCTGTAAGCAAGATGCCACTGATGAACAGTAGCAAGCGACGCGCAGTGAAGTCGTGTGAGAAAGTGACATGCTCTTGTGTAATTCTTTTTTTTTCTGGTTGTCTTTGTGCAGGTGCTAAAAGAAGCTTCCCAAACTAACCTCCTTGCAAGGGTCTGGTGGTACAAGCCCTTCCAGTACTTTGAAAAGAATGTCCAAGGAATTGTACCTCGCTCCTACCACTGGCCCTTCCCCTGGCCGGTGTTGCACCGGGGCAGGCAGGTGAAATACAGTCGCCTGGTGAATGGCACGTAACAGTGTGATGGTGGACAAAATGGGGGGAAAGGACCTGTCCCAAGTGCTAAGAACTCCGCACGAGAAGATGCCATAAAAAAAATTAACCGCTCCCTAACCCTTTCTTTTAACAGTTCCCTTGACTTAACCTATTCAGTTACCTGGTAAGCACTGTGATCTTATTTTCTCTCCAAAGGATCTGCGTTGGACAACAATAAAGAAAATTTAACTTATCATGCACTCTTATACATTTCTTGTTAATAGATTTGGGATTTACATTTACCCATCACCATGTTCCTTTGTATACGATGCGACAGCATAAATGAAAGCTTTTATATCATAAGTTCTGGTCTTTCCAGTCACGTCTGGGAATAAAGCATATTATTTTCTTGGGAAAACATACTTTTCATATCTCTTGCCCCAAAGATTGGGCTGTAAGCCATTTTCTAGCAAATGACTATATGAAGGTTTCTAAATACCTGCATTGGGTAAAATTGAGAAATCTTTCTACCTGTTGCACCATGTTATGAATAAGATGATAGACACAGGAAGGTTTGATAATCTTGATTTTGTAGAATCTGCAGTGACTGTGTCAAAAAGTGCAAAAAAGAGGAAAAAAAGAAAAAAATGAAGAAAAAAAGTTGTAAAGTGATTTTCTAAGTATTTCCTAACTTTATTTTTCAAAATGTGTATGAAAATTAAATTTAAAAAGATTTTTACATGTCAGAGAATAGAAAGTTAAAATTTAAAGAAAATGCTTATTCGGAGAGAGAGATTTGTCTATGTTTCTAGTGCCTTTATTGTCTTGATTGTATGGTCAGTAGGCAGTCTTAAATGTTTTTATTTAAAATAAAGTATTCCATGAAAGCAGAATTATATATACTGTATAATTACTAATTTTTGCATTTATAGCTAAATTAAACTGGAAATTTGCTTATAATGTTGAAAATGCCATGTGTAGGGGAAAAAAACCCCCACAACCCCCCCCCCCCCAAATAAAAAGGGTCCGATCTTGCTCACACATTGTGGGCAGGTCAAACTAAAGATATCACTTTATTGTCTACTTGGTAGCTGTATTTTAAAAAGAAAAACAGCCATGAATTCCTGTTTTTTAAGAGTTTTACAAATGATCACTGAGTGAACTACGAATGATTTCTCCATCCCCTCTTGAAGTGTTGTTGAAAAACAACAAAGATAATCTATTTCTTTAAAATATTTGTGCAGAAACTGCATGTAATTATAAGTTTCACTCCTACCATACATACTGTATGTTTGGGGAAGTATTCTATCCTAAACTTGCCAATGTGCAGAACAAAATAGGTTTTTTTAAAGAATGAAGAAGAGAAAATATATATATAAATATATATATATCCATTCTGTATTTTACGTGAAGCAGAGTTATCTTCTGTAGGGTTTTTGTGTATTCACAAGGTGATATTTGTATTGTAAAACAACAATGGTGAAGGAAAATAAAAAGGCTTTTGAAAAATGTAGTTTCCTTTATCTTTTTAATATTTAAATTTAAAGCTGGGTTTATTCTTCAAAACCTTGCCTTTAATTTTATGTGTTATTGCACTGCAGGCCATCAAATTTGGGCTGTATGGAAACTGCATTGATTTCGAATTGCTATTCGCGTTGGGCAAAACAGTGCCTTATCTGAAATAAATGCTATGCAATAGATCCTGATCATGCGGGAGCCAGAAGTGGATGGGGGAAGCCTTCCTGGGAGCCATCACCAGGGCTTGAAAAATCTACCCCAAAACTGCTGGGACGAAGCACGCTGCAGGGTAAACATCCACAGCCCCAGGATCTGTCGGTCCTGTTGCTTAAACAAAACAAACGAACAAATATGAAATTTCTGTGAGTACCTAGTGGTGAAAGGGTCACTGCTTTCTTCTTTGTTGGGGGAGGGGTGGTGGCTTATCTCTGCTTCTCTGCCCTGCTCCTCAGCCTTGGCCAAAATCTTCCTTGAAGAATTGATGGGCTGTTCCTTTGGCTTTGCCTTGCTGTAGCGTGGGTTGCTAAACAAGACTAACCCGTTCCTTATCAGTCTCTGTCTTCCTGGGAGGGAGGGGGTTTCTTCGCACACCATGCTTCTTGGCAAAACCCTTTGCAACAGCATTTGCAGAGCTGTCTGGGGATTTTAGGCATTGGCTCTGCACAATTTGCCTTCAATTCATGGTATTACCTTTTCAACTGTGTGGTTGAAAGTCAGTTCTTAAAACAAGCCAACCCACCCTGAGCTGATTGCTTGAGAGAACTCATGCTCCCAGACGTAAATGAATGAGTAGATTTTTCAAGACCTGGCATCACGCACATCAAAACCATTGACATAAGTAAATGTATGGATATATGCACATGACATTAAATGGAATCTGCTGAATTCTGCATTGTAGTGTCTGACTTACTGCATGCATCTTGCTAAACATGGTTTCATTTTTTTCACAGCAGAGCTGTGCGTCGGTAAAGCATGCTGTCTTGAGAAATAACCCTGGCAAGCAGGGACACGGAGCTCAGCAGCGTGGCATTGCTCTGGGTGCTGCCTAGTCTGGAGGAGGGTACCAAGGGAATAGGTATGGGACAAAACGGTTGTGCGTCGGTGTTAACTCCAGACTGTGGCGCTTGTGCTGCCTTGTTCTTCTTCCCTGTGAGTATCTGCTCGGCAGCACCAGCTGCTTAAGATGGACGATGGTTTGCAATGGCACAGACGCTGCAGGAATCTGCGTGGAGTGCAACCCCTTGTTGTTTAGCGTTATGCTGACGATCGGGGATCCCAGATTTCCCCCTGTCGAGCGCTTCAGCCGCGTTTCCCCCAGACCACTCCAGGTATGGTACGTCTACAGTGATTTTTCTGCCTTTGCTTTCTGGAGCAGCATAGCCAAGGGGTGATGGTGGTCTCTTGGAGTCTCTGAACACCCACACTTGCCTTTTGAACTTTGTGTTTCTGGGGTGAGGTCCTTGGGCAACTTCCAGGAGCAATCCTGCTCCTGATTAGCAGCAGAAATGAGAAGTCCGTTGCCCCCTCACCCTGGGGCACTGGCACATGGGTGGGCTGCGTGCATCTACCTCGGGTAGTGAAGTTTGTGCTGCTTGGGCGCATGTGGACCTTTACTGCCGATACCCATCAGAGAAGTGAGCAGGGCAAACTTGTGCCAGTGTGGAGCATGGAAGTCAGTAAAAGAGCTGAAATCCAGTGTTGTCCTTCCTTGATTGAAGCAGACAGAGCTTGATGGCTCTTCCCGCATTGTGCCCGTAAAACCATCTTCTCTTGGAATTGAACATTGGGTTGTTTAGTTCTGGGGCATCTGTTGGAGGGCAGATTTGAAGGCAGACCCACCAGATTTCTGTGTGGAGGGGTAAACCTTAATATATCCAGTGCAGATTCCAGAAGGCTGAAATCGAAGGAAGGATCTCCACCTGCAAAGGCTGGAAAAGGACAGCTTGAGATGAAGGAGGACCCAGCAATTGTTGGGAGTCCTGGAAAAACAGAAACCAAGGTCTTTCCTAGGGGGATGGACTTTGAGTGCCTGTGTTGCTGAGATCATTCCCAGTTTAGCTTTTAGTCCTTGCAGGTGGGGAAAGTTTGAAGACCCTTAAAATATAGGGATGGGAGGTTTTTAAGGAGCACAGGTCAAGCAAGGGCAGTGATTACTTTGCTTTTCTATACTCTCTGAAAAGAGCAATTAACCGCCAGCAACCTCCTCTCTCCTGCTTTTATTCAGGGCGTAGCTCAGTGCCCGCTTTGGCTTGTCCTTCTGGTGACGGGGTATCGGAGTGCTCCCCGAGGACAGGCTACAGTGAGCTACTGTTCTCACAACTTTTCCCATCTATTTTGGCAAATATCAGCATCAAATATTTGTTGGAAGGATTTGTGCCTTCTTTTTGACCCTTTACTGAGGTCTGCTTCCAGAGCCAGGAGACCGAAATAGAGACCGAGCCTTTGTGTGGTGCAGCGTGGTGTTCCCACGCATCTCCTCTGTGACCTGGCAGGGATGTGTATCTTTCTTGTACAAAATTAACATCAGTTTTCCAGCACTGGCACATCCACTTAATGTCACTTCTGCCACTTGTTATCCACGTGCACTGTAGGCTTGGCAGGGAATGCTGGTGAGCACCAGGATTTGGGCACGACATCCTCTGCGCATCCATTCTGCAGCCGTGTTTATATAAATAAGCACAATTCTAGCAAGGTTTCAGAGCAGGTAATGTCCCAGCTTGACTGCAGATGTTTTTGGGCAGCAGCATTCTGGCGCTGGCCATTACTCTTGTTGCTAGGTGGTTGGCATGGGGGCATGCGTGCGCACAGAGCAGCCCACCCTGTTCATTTTCTGCCCCCAAAAAAGCCAGCAGGAGTTAGCTTTGAAACAATCTGCCCAATTCGCGTTGCTGTTTTTCAGTCTCTAGGCCCAGGGGGTAAGAAAGGTTTCCCAGTATTGTGCCAGAGCTCTTCTGCTTTGTACATGCTGCTTGGCTCTTCCTCAGAGTGATGCTTTCCCCATGCTCTCCCGCATCCCAGGTGAGTGCTGTGCAGGTGGTGCTGCTGCTGCGTGTGTTTGAGCAAAACATCCATCCAGGGCCTGGGAGCCATTCTGATAAACGTTTTGGGTGCAGATGAGGATGTTGTCACGATTGTGTTTGTTTTCCGACAAATATTTTCAAATGCATCCAGCCGCCTTGTGATCTTGTTCCAGGTTAGTGAAGGGGGAAATGGGGAATAGCTTGGGGGAATGTGTTTCGGCCAGGAGACGATGGGCTGAAGCTGCTGTCTGGACAGATTGGGCTCTCTCCTGTACTCCTAAACACTGGAAATGCTGCCATCTTAGATTTAGAAATCTCTTGACCAATTTTGCTCTCCAAAGACCTCTGTCAAAACAAGGATTTCTCCATCGATCAGCCCTCTCGCATCCTCCAGGTAGTGCCGCAGGGTTCGTCTGCTTTGGGGTTATTCCCACCCCTTTTAACATGATGGGAGAAAGACACGATGCGAAACAAGGTGTTTGAGCAACCTTTCGTTTCAGGTTAATTTTGGTTAATCTCAGCTTCTTGCAGGCAGAGCAGTTTGGGTGCGATGGGTCTGAGCGCAGACAAGGGGTTTGTACTTGCCAGCCAGCAGGGTGGTTTTGGCTCAGGGAGGCCTCTCCGAGCGAGCGAGCCTCGACTGTCCCTCCAAGTTTGTTGGTTTGGTTTGGTTTTTTCTTTTCTGCTTAATGTTTCATAGCCTTAAGGGGAAACGGAGTGGGAAAGGATCTACAAATGTTACCTGTTTCTCTGCACTGATTTCTCCCCCTTGGCTGGAAGATGCAGCTCTGTACCTTGCGGATGAGAGATACCCTGGTTTATTATTTTTTAACCTTTCCATTTACTTCTATGCATTGCCTGCATTTTGACAAGCAATTTAATCTGGCAGCCAGATTATTTTGGTGGGGGGGTGTGTTAAATTCAGGATGAAGTCTTTGGCAGACATTTTGATGCTTGCGCCCTCCTTGTCGTTTGCTTTCTGCTGCTGTTCAGGGAAATGAAAATGTGGTGCTTTCCCACATTTGTTCATTTCTACGCCCGGCTCATCCCGTGGGAGGGATAACCTACCCATGCCTTGTCACGTGACGTCTTCATGATGTTATTCTGTATTTTAACTTGTGGGAAACCTCAGCCAGACTAGGGGGATGATAAGCGGGATGCTTCAGTTTTGAAAGCAGTAACGTTACGTATGAGAGCAGGTGTTTGGCCTTTTGCTGCTCCTTCCAATGATTGATGGCAAAACATTTTGCATTTGTGGTGAAGATTTAACCCATTTGTGTTTAATCTCTGGATAGATTTAAGGCGCGTGATCTGGGGAATTTTTGGGTGTTCCTATGTCTGAACATCAATCAAGTATTAGACAGCAGCAAAAAGTCTTCAGGACTTGGGTGCCCAGAAGGGCAGGAGAATCCTTGCTCACACCACATCCCAGGACAATATTTCAATAGTGTTTCACAGATATCCCTTCAGTTCAGCTGTTACTCAGTGATCTGTGCGTGACATTTGTGTTTAGAAAATGTAATTATTCCAGTTTTGCTACCTTTGCAAAAGCCCTTCTCGCTGTTCAGCCTGCCCTCCCCAAACTTTTTGTGCTTGCTACCAACTATGTTGTCCAGCAGGAAAGTCACCGTTTACCACCAAAAATAGGTGTGACCAGGAGCAGCTTTCAGCTACGCCATGGACCCATGTTGGCTCCACAGCAAGGCGTGCTGTGTCCCGGTGAGCCGCAAGTACTGAAACACCATATCCCACAGAGCTGTTGGGTCCATCCTGGCAAACAGCTTCACCTCCCCAGCCCAGCTATCTAGTACATGTGCAAGGACAGGTGCTTGCGGCCCTCGAGGGACACTGGGTGGCCTGGTGCTGGGCCCACAGCAGGTTTCTGCTGTGCAACTCTTTACAGGCTTCCCCTTCTGGTTTTCTGTGTCTTTGGCATCACTTTTGTCCTCTTGCTTCCCCATTGAATTTTTAGGGTTTACCTCTACCCACAGAAAGGGGTCCCGAGCTTAAGTGATGTGTTCACAGCTGGCTTTAACCATGTTTCCGTGTGTCACTCAAGCCCCGGTTCAGTCAGCCCCTGGGAGCAGGCAAGAGCCATATCCACAACTGAAGCTCCCGTTGAATCCAATGGGCTGAGCCGTCCCAGCCTGGAGGTGACAGATTTGACTTTACTGGGAGAACTAGAGGTTTCACAAAGTGACTGATACCCACCTAGACTGGCAGCCTGTCCACCATGCCTGAGTTTTCCAAAGGAGCATTTGAGGAGCTTTAAGCCCAGCTCGGATCTTGAATTGCTGCTTTGGCCATTGGAGGCACAAGATACTCCAGAAGGAAATCATTGCATGTCCCAGGTGTTGGGCAACCAACCAGCGAGCTCAGGAGAGATCTTGTCCACCCCTTGGTGCTTCTGGGTCAGTCTGGGTTAGCTACCGCTCTGTGCCAGCCTGGTTACAGGCCTGTGGTTGAGCATGAATATTATGTCCATGACTTCAACCCTTCACCCAATGGAGCTACCTGCTGTGGCTCAGAGCAGGCGTGTGAGCGACCAGGAAAAGTGGAAAGAAAATCCACATGGCTCAGCTTGGAACACTCCCTGGTTTGTCCTTGTCAAAGCCTGAGCAACTTTTTGCTGACGGCTTTATGCAGAAACGTTATCTCCTGCCATCAGGATCCTCCCGCGTCCATGTAGAATGAACCTTGGCCATTCTTTATTAAATAAACAACATTATCTAAGAGGCCTCTTGATTGCTTTCATCTCCTCACATCCAGGATCCCAGGCTTTGGTGAACATCTTGGGTCCATATAAACAATTTGTCCAGATGAGGTGACAGTTATTTCAATTTTCTGCTACAGGAACGGGCCATGGTTTAGCAAATAGGCTTGAACTGAGGTTTCTGTTCTCCAAGTGACAAGGCCTGCGGCATGCCTGACCTTGCTGAAGAGTTGCTCACTGCTATGGGATATCTGCAGTGGCTTTCCAGGAAAAAAAAAGGATTTGCCTCCAGAAAAACACAGGAATGATATAGCCGGTTTCAGTGGCTGCAGAAATCCATCCAGCCAGACTTTCTGGCTTTGCAGGAGATGGGACAAAATGTTCCAGTGTGAAAAGAAAAGCCTGGGCAACGCAGTGCTTTGCTTTTATTTATTTGTTTATTTATTTATTTATTTTTAAAAAGGAAAGGTCAGTTTCTTCATTACCCATCTACCCTTCTGATAATCCCCATCAGAAGCAAACAGAAATTCAGCCAGATTATGCAGCAGATCTGTCCTTTTCCCAGCTCTGTGTATGCAGTGAGTTATGCCAGCTGGTGGATCTCTTCTGGACTCCTTTTTTAAAGAGTTTAATTAACACGAATGCAGCAGAGTTGGTGTGAATAACCAGGAAGGCCTTTTGAAGACGTTCAAGAATCGCAGCAGACGTCGGTGTACGAGACAGCTGCATTTTGCAAGCACAAAGCAGCAGGTGCTTGACCACAAACATGGGGGCAGAGCTGCTGGTAGAAAATGAAGTTTTAATTATAATGCAAATGAGTGTGTGTTTTGGCTTTAGGCCATTCATACTGAGATGTCTCCAGTCTGTCAACCAAAACTCAGTCAGGCATGGCAAAATGGGATGGTTGGGTTGCTCTCCCCATGATGACGAGCCACATCAGAAAAGCAGAGATTCTTTAGAGGAGGGTTTTGTTCTCCCTCCTCAGTGAAGGCAGTTGTTCTTTTAATCCTCACTGCTTAAAGCATTACTTTTATTTACTATTTTTAACCGATGAGGTTTTTTCTGCTTGTTTGGTTTAGGTAGGACATGGCAAACACAGCCCTATTCCCGGTGGGGACTGACTGCCTCCTGTTGCGACTGCATCCTGCGTTCCTGGCTGGCCCCTGGAACCTTCACGCGTCTCTGTAGGTTAGATGAAAGCGTTTGTTGTGAGGAGCATTGCAGCTTTGGATGAATGTCTACTGTGCGCTGAGTTCAGGGGAAGCCACTCTGAGCCTTCGTTTGGAAGGAGCTCAGATAAGAGCAAGTATTAAAGCTGGAACAACCTGTGCTATGAGACCGAGTTAAGAAAATGGGAGGAAGGGAAAACCGCATAGATTTGAGGCTACCTCCCTTGCATGGAGCAGGTAATAGCGAAGCACTGCTTATAGAGCGTTACGTCCTTCCCCTTTGCAGTCTGTGGGAAAGCCAGTGCTGTGATAAATTCAGAGTTAAAATGAGGATTGAGAGAAAAGAAAGCAAAGGGACAGAACAGATGAATAAGTACTCTGTTTAGTTAGTCTGTGACCTGCTTAAGTCTGAGGTTTCCATGGGAAGAGCTCTTGGGAGGCCAAGGGTGGGTGGGAAGTCCTCAGTGTCCCATATGTGCCTTCCCTCTGCCTCTCTGCTGAGATTTTCTCCATTGCCTTTCCTACACACTGATGTTGGAAGACCAGGATGGATGGATTCGGTTTCAGAAGATTTGCAGAGAAGATTGCCCTCTCCTACGCCTTGCTAAGGGAAGAGCTTAGCTTCATATGGGCTCAGCTTTGGCTTGCACAAAGCAAGCTCTCTGAGAGGCCAGAAAATACTGGCTTTGTGCAGGCTGGTTTTAAAGTGAAAGGTGGATGCTGGAGGAAAGGATCCGTTCTCTGAAATGATCTGGTCTTGCTCTGGAGGGGTGAGAAACTGAAAAATGAGGAGCAGAAAGGGAAGCAAATGCTTCATGGGTTTACATTTTAAAGAAAATTTGCTTAATTTATTTTTTTTTTCCTAAAGGGTCATACATAGAGGTGGTTTGAATCCTCTTTGTTGGTGATTTGAAAGCACAGCCTTCACTGCATAAGGAAATGTACATTTGCAAATCTGTGTTTACTGGGTTTTATTCTCTCAGCTTTACCTTATTGCTTCGGCAGATCCATTAATTAAGAGTGGCTATAGCAGTTTTTTTTTAATGAAGGGTACATTAACAAAACATTTTTAGTTTCCCAAATGTATGAAATGCTTTTAAGAAAGGAAACATAGCATCATTTTATCATCTGAGATTTCTTTATGTGGTTTACCTACAAAGTTGTTCCAAACCCGTGTTGTTTAATCCTGCTGAGTAAGAGGATGCAGAATCTCCTGAATGTTCCTTGTCAAATACTTTCAAGTAATTAAAACCTAGTACCTGGTCTCATGTGAGAAATAAAGAGCATCCATTGGGAGAAGTGAAGACCAGATAAGCATTTACATGAGTCGGTTGGGTGATGGCATCAAACCAAGCACGTTTGCAAGGGCTTTGCTGGCTTGTCCCATTTGCGCTGTATTGAGAATGAAAATCCTGTGCTGTTTGCAGTTTCTGGTTGTGTCTGGGAAGGGTGTAAGTGGGTATCGTGTGATAGCAGTGATGGGTAGAAGCCATTTTTCGGTTGGATAAATATTATAAATAAAATAAAACTTTCTTTAGTCTCATTTAGCACAAAATGAGAAGGGGAAGAAGTTTGAGGACTCTGGATCTTGGGAAAGACCATGATCTGTGGGAAACTTTTCATCTTATGATAAGGTAACTTGGCATGTTATGATGTGATACCAGCCCAGCCTCATGTGTAGGGCCAGGCTGTCCAGGCATTGGCAGACAGGGACCTCACAAAGGAAGGGGGTCTGCATGCGTTTAATGTGTCTGCCCACTTTCAAATCCCACGTTTTCTCCTACACCCAACACAGAGCATAATTTCAGGGATGTCCTGACCCCTCCAACCATGGCCACTGTTGCTGCCCAGGCTCTAGTTTCCTTCCAGCCTGGACCTACAGAGTTACTGATGTTGATCATGAGTGGTTAATAAGTAGGTTCATGGGCATCCTGTCCATGACAGAACAGCTTTTGCATGGGGTTTTTATTTTTGGGGCCAGGTGCTCCAGTGTGACTGCTTTGTGGTAGGCATTGTGCTTCCAGTGGGACCACAGTCCTTCCTTATAGTGGTCATGCTTGTTGACCTGTCTGATGTAGTGGACGTGAGGTGCAGAAACCACTGGGGAGAGTTTCTTCTGAGAAGTCCTGGAAATGTTTTCAGGACTTCTCTTTTGAGCCAATTTGTCGTTGTTTCTCACCAGATTGACAGCAGCTCTGAGGTGCTCTGGGGTACCCGTTGTGCTGCGTGTGTGCTACCTTTGTGTGCTCAAAAAACACTTCCCTGGCCACCATCTTGGTAATCCACCATCTCTGGAGGCACTGGGTTGTGTTTCCATAGACAGGAAGGAGTTCAGAGGGATTTACCAAGCCCTTAGCACTTCAGCTGAGGTCTTTGCAGTCCACAAAGTCACTTTTCTGTACCAAAAAGCTTTCTTCTTCTGTGATGCTGAGCCAGGATGGATGGACATGGTCATGCCATCTGGGGGAGAAGGGGAGTTGTGGGTCTGCGTAACCTCATTAAGCAATCTTTTTGAAAGGAAAACCTTTAAGATATTCCCCAAAATGTGTTTTGAGATGCTGTCAAAGTTCCTTTTTCTCCTCCATCCCTAGCAATAGCTGAATTGTGCTTTCTGGAATTAGAGAGCCACGGTGAGGTCTTTTCCTTGTCCCTTTGCATTTCATGGGGTGAGACTGGCAGGACATGCCATCACTGTACCAACTCCTTAAAACTCAATTTCTTAAGGTTTCGTGATGATCTAGCAGATAAACCACCTTAAGGAAGAGCTCTTGCTCTTCCTGCCAAGGCACAACCTAATCCTGTCTCATCTCTGTCCCAGGACCTTTCCCCCGATAGCAGAGTGATTGGCTGCTCGTGGTTTTGTCAAATGAGGCTCTTCAGTTACCAAGACTGGTGTAAAATTTAGGGCGACTTTGTGTCCTGAAGTAGGGTATTCCCAGCAGCACAGAACTCACCAGCGACATCTGTCAGCCCACATGGCAAGGCAGATTGTTTCTCCACCAACAGCAGGGGTAAGTGCGTTCCTTCGGTATTGCGGTGAGGTGATAACGTATCAGTGAATCTTGCTTCTCCCCCCAAGCTGGTCCAAAAATCACTGAGTCAAAAGGCAATACTGAACATGACCTTCAGGTGATGACTCAGACTGCATGTGCTCAGTGCTAGCTGGGATATTAACCCTTGGAATAGGGTTCAAGAAAGAAACGGTGGTGAAAGAGGAAACCTGAACCTCTTGAGATGTTTGCATCTTGGAGGTGGAGTGGAAGGGAGAATGCTGGAGGTGGTCCCAGCCTTAAAATCCCACTGAAAGGTATGGGTGCTGGGGGAAGCAAAGAGGTGTTGCTTGTGCGGTCTTTCGTCTCTCCTGCCAGCAAGGGCAAGCAGCTATTGTCTGAGGGATGTGATGGGTCCTGTTGTGTTCAGGAAGAGCAAACTGTCAAAACCTTTTGAATAAAGCATGCTTTAGCAACTGGTGGAGTTATGCATAATGCAACCAATCTGGGATTCAAAAGGAAAACAGATGGAAAAGGCTGTTTTTTAATAAGTTAAAAAAATTAATAAAATGTATTTTACAGTTAAAATACAACCCTGTATTCAAGTTCTTCTTTTAGTAGAGTTTGGAAACTCTGGGAACGGACCTTCCATGGGGATTAGGAGCCACAGCCAGATGGGAAGCAGCAGACATCCTGCATGCTGGTCAAGGTGTGATGAAGCAAAGAGGACAGAAAAAATCCTGTTCCCAAATTCCTTGTGCACTGGAGCTGACCAGTGCAATCTCAGAAAGGTTATTTTAGAGAGGTAGGCGCTGTTCATAACTTAAAATAAATGCACTGGGAAAAAATTTATCATCTCCTTGTGCAGTAAAAATTATTGATTAGTTTCTTCTTATCTTGCACAGTGCTTGACTCACAGGGCTGTAACAGCAATAATTTTCAAGCTGAACTTTTCAGCTTGAAACAGCTCTCGGGCTGGGAGACGTTCCTCTAGACACTGGGACACATGAGCGATCTCAGGTAAGTTTGCATGAGATTTCGCTGGGATTTCATAGGGCTAATGTTTGCTTCTTTTAGTATTACTTCAGCAGTTTAATCACTTGGGAAAAGAAAACTGGAATTGCGTATCGTGCAGTTGTGTTTAAGGCTGGTGGTGTGATACCGATAATCTGGACGGGTTGCAGTGCCATGCGACCTGCTGCCAGTGCCAAGCTTGGAGAATAAAAAAGAGGAGGAAGGAATGCTTTTGTCATGTCACCAAAAAAATAACAAAAAAAAGCTGATAGAAAGGTCACCTATAACAAGTCTGGGTGACCAGTTGGCTCACTGGTAATGTTGTTTCTCGTTGTGACCTTTCCAAGATCATAAATGCTCGTTTCAGCAGTTATTTTCTGCAGATGGATGGTTTCCAGGGCATATCACCTCTGGGGTATAGCCTGCAGGCATGAGCCCTGTGCCAGATCCTCTGTAAGGCAAATGTTACCTCCAGGAAAATTGAGAGACTCTGCCTCGTTCATCCCGTTCTAATTGCAAGTCCATCCTTCCTGATCTCCATTCCTGCAACAGTCGTTGGAGTGAAACACAGAATAACTCAGCCTGGAGGCACCAGGGTGGGGGTCACTGGGGTGAGAGCCCGACCCCTCTCCCAGCAGGACCAGATCGCAACTACGGCAGGCTGCCTGGGGCCGCATCCAGGCGAGCCGGGGCATCCCTACGGATGGACACCACCCCACCACTCTAAACAAGGCACCACTCCTTTGGGCTAGATACATGGTTTGGTCACAGGCAGAGAAATGGGATCTACAATAAGTTTTAACTACTTACGCATCTAAGGATGCGTGGAAACATCTAAAGCTATTTTAAAAGCTTATTCCTACCTTGCACAAATGCTAACAAGGGTAAAAGCCATGTCTTTGCTGCAAGTACCGCTTCCCACTGGATGAGACTGAAGCTCGTGATGCAAAGCTCAGGTGCCAAAGTGGGACAAAGCAGAGGTCAACAGAGCTTTTATCAGAGGGGGAAATAAGTATTTTCCCATAGCTGCATTTTGAATAAATTTTCTTATTAATCTTTAACCTAAAATAAATCTCTGTCTGAGGAGGAAGAGCAATATATGAAAAGCAAACTCAAAGAGCTCTGTATATGATGAAGAAAGCCAGCATATACATAGAATCTCATCTTGGAAAGCTGTCAAAACCACTGCTTTTTCTAGCCACGAGAGAGCTGTGCTTGGGCATGTGATGGGGTGTGCTTGTCTTGCGCTGAGTTTCCTAAGTTAACCTTCATTATGGTGACAATATTGTTTTCTGGTGTGGTCTGAGCATGTGAGCAGCAGAAAACCTGCAAGGCTTCAGGCTCCAGCATCTCCCTTAACTGCTCAGTGAATCCAGGATCTGGTGGAAGATTGTGAGGTTTATTTAAAAGATTTCTTCAAAAGATCGAGCAAAGTGTCCCAGGTACGTGGGTTTGGTAATTCGGCCACTCACCCTGTCCTATTGGGCCTCGTGACGGGGAGTGATAGCTGCTTGCAGGAGATATATTTCTGCTCTCTTAAGCAGATTGAAAAATAGATCACTGCTTTCGATCTCTATCACTGCTGCTGCCTGCTCTGACACTGGGATAGGAGACACAAACCATCACCAGCTCTTTGAGGGCATGACAAATTGCTCTGCATGGAACGTGCCTGATGTTGGTGCTGTTCCGTCTGCATTCCCCATGAGTTCTTTTCTGCTTTCACAGTGCCCCCACCATGTGTGGGAAGAGGTCTAAGTGCTCCTTCTCCCGCCTGGAAGTCTTCTTCATTGTTTGCCTGGCATTGATGATAGTGGTGACCGTGGTGCTCCTCGTCCTCCACTTCCTCGTCCAAGAAAGCAACGGCAAGTTGAGCTGTTTCAGTCCCACTGTCGCGCCCTGCCAGAGCATGTGTCCAGTGCAGTAATTCAAATTAAAGGGATGCAGGTAGAGCGTTGCTGGGCCACCAATGAGTCTTCATGATCTTCCCTGCACGTGGTCCTCTCACACAGCCATGGCACGGTGCTGTTGCTGGTCTTTGCAGCAGGAACGTGGTGGCCCAACCCATCACTTGGGCTGCAGATTCACAGCCTCGGGGCTGGTGGCTGAGGCTGGCTGCAGGGATCCAGACAACCTCCCTTCCCTCTATCTGCCTGGTGGAGGTGGCTCCAAGAGCACCTCACTCCCGGCACCGCACCATTGCATCCCAGATCTAGCAGCCATTGCAATCCCTTCACAGCCCATTTACACCTCCAACCCCATTACCAGGCATGGGGCAGGTGGGTGTTGGGAGCTGCTCAAAATTATCTCTTAATTCACTTCTAATATACTGCATCCATGTCTTCTGGAGAGATAAAATCTCATGGGGAAAGAAAACATTTTGAAGCTTTAGGTGTTCCCATGTGACAGGAACCTTTCGCAGAGTCAGGGGCCTCCCCTGCACTGGACGGGGCGTCATGCGACCTGTCAGCAATGGCACCTTCCAATTTCTAGATTTTGATCTTGAATTGGGTGTAGTTCACAGTTTCTTCATGTTTTTAGGTTGTGACACAGAAGATTTTTGCACAAGCGATTCCTCTCCATGTCAGCTCTTGGAGGAGGAGGTGGAAGAATGGTAGTTGTAATGGGTAGCCCTGTTCACTCATGCTATTTTAAACAAGAGGAATGCCCTGTGACCAGTGTTAGTGTTTCATTTCTTCTCTGGTTTATGTGACAGACTAGGAAAGGCCAGACTGGAAAGACCAAGTGTTCTCTTATCCCGATGTCCTGCATCAAGCAGCAACGGCTGGCTGGGGAAGACTCTGAGAACAGACCAAGCACATAGAAATATTTTCCCACAGTATTATCTCAGCCTTCAGTGATTTGTGGTGCTGGGATTTCCCGAGATGCAGATAGTTTAGTTTTTAGGGTTTTTGTGGTTTTTTTTTTTTTTTTAAAATTAATAGCCCTTAATGGCTTTTCTTCCATGGCACTTCTTTGTCCAGGCACTTTGTCCATCCTGTAGGACTTCTGCACCTTCGTGATTGCTGGGATGAGACATGATCTCCTTTGGGAATCCTTTTTCTCACCGCTTGCCTTGAGGTCATCACTGCTTTTCCTTTTCTTGAGTTTCTGCTGGCCCTGCTGTGATTTTTTTTGAGACCAGGGCATCAGCACTAGATACGGGACGCATTGCAGGCACCAGGGCGACATATGGATGTGCCCCTCTTCCTTCCTTAGGTCTTCCTCGGTAGCTCGTTGCATGCCTTTTCTCATTTTTCTCATTTTCTGTTTTTCTTCATGTCCTTTTTCTCACTGCTGCTGAGCTGAATATTTTGTGTAAAAACAGCTCTTAGGCCTTTGGATCTGTTTCCTGTGTGGTAGTGGTGGGCTTGGAGAGCTTAATGGGCAAAGCTAGGCTTGTTTCCCCCTTGCTGTGCATTATGGTACATGTTACACAGTTCAGCAACTCTGTCTTGTGAGCTCGCTCTGCAGTTCTCCATGCCTGGTCTATCCTTTACCACCCCAAATGCCTTAACAGGCTCAGCACACTTTGATCACATTGACAACTGAGTGGAAACCCAAGCAGACAGTATCAGCTCGATCCCCTTGTCCACAGGCCTGCTGAGTCCTCTGGGGATGTCAAGCAAGTTTCACAGAATGGTAGGGGTTGGAAGGGACCTCTGGAGATGATGTAGTTTCAGGTGTGCAAACTCTTTACTGGGTTGGCTCTTCTGTCCCTGATTCTGCTTGCTCATGTGTCCGCTAATTTAATATTTATTTTAATTATAGATTCCAGCAAAGAAACAGCAAACTACTTACTGGGCGTAGGTCGAGCTGACTGTACGGGACCTGTGGCAGAAATTCCTCTGGTAAGTTGAGGAAATTGAACATGGGGTTAGCAAAATACTGATTTTCATTGTATCTGAGTATTTTTTGCAAGACTTCTGTTTTAGGGGCTCTGCCTTGCTAAATGGTTGTAGTCTTCAAACTATTGCTTAGGTGAAATTTCTTTGAGGCTTTGAGCAACGCGTTCTAGTGGAAGGTGCCCCTGCCCATGGTGCGGGGGTTGGAACGAGGTAATCTTTAAGGTGCCTTTCAACCCAAACCATTCTATGAGTCTATGATTCGTACAATCACAGGGCAAGGTAGGTGCAGCTCCGAGTGTTCGTATGTTGAATGAGTCCTCTGATCCTCTGGCAAATCTGCGTAGAAAAATACATGCAAATGAATATATCACTCAACATTTTTGCTATGTGGGCTTGATGGAGCTCTTCCCTTCCAGATGGGATATGCCAACCTGGACCAGGTGGGCGGCGGGCTTCTCATGCGTCTCTACAGCCGAGCCTTCATTGTGGCAGACATTGATGACTCCAGGCGAGTAGTGTTTGTCAGTGCTGACATAGGAATGGTGTCTCAGAGACTGAGGCTGGAGGTACGTGGCTGGAAATGAATGATTGGCAGAGTTTAGGTTGTCGCTGGTATTAGCATTAAGGTTGTAGTCATTGCTAAATAATGTCAAGCGTGGCAGCACATTGACTGTTTGCTTTGGGATCTTCTTGCAGCATGATCTCAGAGAGACATCATGTCTCTGCTGAAGAAGAGCTTTTGATTCCTCAGCAAATGAGGCTAGGCTTTGGCCGCACTTTTCTTAGCAGAAAAATTATCACAAATACATTATCATGGTGCCTGGATGTCTAGCACCACAGAGGAGGGAGGGAGATGCTGGAGAACTGAGGCGTCCTTGGATGATCTGGGTTCACTGCAAGTCAGCAGAAGTCTTCACTTACCAGATTTATTATTTTAAAACTCTTACCTAATCCACAGCTATAACCTACTTGTTGTGACACCAGTATGGGAGTATCAGGCAGAAAGAGAAGAGTGATGAGGAAGATGAGTAGTTGTTTTTTTTCCAAGGGCTGATACAAATCTCTGTAGCCATTGGGCATGAAAATGGTTTTTTTAGGACCACCTCGTTTCTCTTAGGTGCTTGAGAAACTGAAGAGCAAGTATGGCGAGCTGTACCGACATGACAATGTCATCCTCAGCGGCACTCACACGCACTCAGGGCCTGGTGGCTACTTCCAGTACACCCTCTTCTGGATCACTAGCAAAGGGCTAATCAGACCTTCCCTCAATGCTATCGTGAATGGCATCGTAAAGGTCAGTATTATTCAGTCTGTTGACATGGAAGCCCATAGGCACAGAGAAGGTGGGGGAAGATACGTTTGTGACTAATAGAGCTCTTGCTGTGATGTTCATGGTAGCACCTCCGAATGTTACAGTCTTAAAAAATATTTGAATGTAGGTTTATGCTTACCAGTGAAACCAGATCAAAAACCAGAAGATTTGAAGTCTTTCTTTGGAAAAAAGACAGTTGTGGGTGGTTTCAAAATAGTATCATAATTTTATAGAATTGAAGACTACTTAAAAAAAAAAAGCCTCCAAATTCCCAAGAAGGAATTGGGGAGAGGGAGGGAGGGAAAGAGAGAGTTTTTCTAGATAATATCACATATGCCTTACATGCATGGACTAATATTCTCTGCCTTCCTGCCTTTCAGAGCATTGATATAGCACATCAAAACATGAAGAGAGGAAGGCTTTTTATAAACAGAGGCACTGTAGAAAACAGCCAGATCAACCGAAGCCCTTTCTCCTATCTTGAGAATCCAGCATCTGAACGAAGCAGGTAAAAGCTCCTCAAGTAGGAGAGAAAGAGTCCTGAAGAGGACCCTTCAATTGAGACCATGACCCAGCCATCTTGCAGCTGGTATTTCTGGTCTTCCGTGGGATGGTTGACAATCTGGAGCCAAGGCCATGGCAGAATGATGCTTTTGCCACCCTAGGTGCTTGGGTGTGTGTGCTTCCCCAAAAATTAGTTGCAAGAGTTGGCTTGAAAGTTGTGATTGTCCTCTTCAAGTATGTAAGGCATCGGTCAAGGATATGACCTTATGATTTGTTGTTTTTTAAAAAAAAAATAACACCCAAAAGTCTTTATTAGATGTTAGCATTTGGATTAGATGACATTAAAGTGCTATCCTTGGTGCATGAATTTGTATTCAGACAGAGGATCCCTCCATCCTGTGGAGAAGCTGTGCCTGAAGTCAGCAACAACCATAACTTGTCCCTTACCTTCACAGCTATTTTCAGAAGTTCCTCTAAGGTCTCACTGTGCTCTGTAATAACCTCTTCATTTCCTTGGTCAGCCTAGTGGAGATTTAACATGTCTGAGCAGCACAGAACATGACTACAGCTAATGGGATTTCCCTGCTTCGTTTTCATCCAGGTATTCATCCAACACGGATAAAGAAATGGTGATGCTGAAGATGGTAGATGGGAATGGACAGGAGCTAGGCCTTATCAGGTACTGAGAGTTCATGAATGCACAAACCAGGTCAGCATCCCTCTACTCTGGGAGACCGAGCAGCACCTGGCTTGCCTACAGCTGGGCACATCTCCTGGCACAACCCAAAAGCATCTGGGGAAAATGACCATAGCTGATCTTTCCTTGTAATGGTGCAGAAAAATCCTCTCTGGGGCTCCTGCTGTGCCCCTCAAAGCAGATCTTGGCCCTGGCATCTCCAGGACCCTTTGGTCTTCTCTCTCTTGGTTATTTTCTTTAACACCCCACTCTTTGTGGGAAGTGTTCCATTCCCCCAGGCAGCATTTACGATGCCCACTCTATCAAGAGATCTGTGGGACAGTGTTCCGCCATGCAAAGTTCAGAGCTCAAGGCCAGGCAAATGAAGTAACGTGCAGTAACAAAGCCATAATAGCATTTTCCTCATTTAGAAGTCAAAAGTGAGAGTCTGACTGTATTAAGAGGAAGAGGAAGATTTTCTTTTTTTGTAAGAATGGAAGTGTTCTTTTTTTACCTTGTTTACATCGTTGAGTCCTCCTTATTTCTTTGAAGCAATAAAATAAAAATCCCTCCAAAACGTAATTCTCTGGACTCAGAAGAGAGTCAGTTCAGGTCTGAAACAGCTCTTGGTGGCCCTGATAATTACAGTGCCAAATTCTTGTGGCCTCAAGACCTGGACTGTCATAGCCATGAGCCCTCCTGGTCTGCAAGAGAGAGGATGGGAATAACTGCCCTTGTTAATCCATCCCTAGCTACCAACAGCCTGCGTTTGTATTCTCCCAAAGAAAATTCCCATAAGTCAATTGGCAACACATTGATTGAACAAGTTGATTGCCAATATATAGATTGAACAATGCATTTCCTATGTGTGTCTTCTGACTCCTCTTCAGCTGGTTTGCCGTGCACCCAGTCAGCATGAACAACACAAACCATCTTGTGAACAGCGACAATGTGGGCTACGCATCCTACTTGTTCGAACAGGAGAAAAACAAGGGGATGCTTCCTGGAGAGGTGGGAGTGTTTCCAGACTATTGAAAATAACGGGGACAAGTGCTGCAACAGGGAGGGGATGGTTGGTGCTTTCTATGGGCCAAAGGGAGATCTTTCAAACAGTGAAATAGAACAGCAGTGCAAATACAGAAAAAGGAGGACAAAGATGGACGCTCTGTTTCATCTACTTTCTTCCTCTAGAGAAGAGAAATTGCAGTGTACTCTTGACTTGCCAAACTAGTAATCAGTGGCATTTATTTAGACTTCAGGAATAAACCAAATACTAGAAAGACATGTGGGATACTTGATCCAAAGGGATCAATATATTGCATCTGTGGTCACCAAGTCTGTGGTCAGCCCCACTTCTTATGGCTTCCAGCCAGTTCTACCTTGTGATTTTTATTTATCTGGAAGATTTGCCATCCTATGAGTGCAAACACAGCTCTTTTAAAAAACGTTATTTCCCCTGAGATGTAAATATGGACACGAACCTGTCTAACAGACGCTTTGAGTCGTGAGTTGATTAAGAGGCTGTCCTGTGTGTATCTCTAGCATATACCTTGAAACTGTTGCCCAGTTCCTATTTTAATACTTTGGGCAAAGGAACACATGCAGTCCATACCAAAGATGGAAACTGAAGGAAGTCTACATAATCACTGCTTGCAAATGTTTCTTTTCATAGTGGATTGTCTTAAAGCTTTTCACAAGATTCAACTCTAGTGCATAGTTATGGGTGAAAGTCAGTGCAAGCTGATGTGCATGCAAAGCTAAGAAATGTTTGCAGGATTCAATATTTAGCTGTATGGTCTGCTGGGCACTTTGTGTCTAGTAGTCTTAGAAGAAAATGTCGAAGAGCTGATAATATATCAAAATATCTGATATTGACACATCCCATCTCTGGAAGAGGGGGGGTGGGGAGGGTGGGGGAAATGAGACTATCTGTGAGAGCTCAATTCAGCTGACACTCAGTATGTAGCCAGCCTTGCTTCTAATGAGTTGGTGTTAACTTCTGCGGTCAGGTCCAGTAGCTCTCACCCTGTAAATCAGTCATGGTGAAAGCCTGGCAAAAGACAAATCCTGTGCAACATGCTACAATGATCCAGTAACATCTGATCAGTAACATGAGAAGCTGGGGACATAGTGGGGAAGAGTTGCCACCGAGATTGAAGAGGTAGATGAAGAAACATTGTCTGGATACCAAAGCAGTGTGAAGGTCCCTGAGAAATGCCATTTGCATCCTGTGCATCCTATTGTTCCTTGCTCTTCCTATCCTTAACCTTTGAGATACTCCTAAATCCCCATTCCAGTCTTCCCAGTCACTTCAGAAATGTTTACCAGCACCGTATACTCATCAACTGGCTGTAATGCCAGCCTTGACTGCAGGGAAAGCTGCAAGTGATGTTTGCAATCACTGCAAGGCACTAAAATCCATCTGACCCTGTCTGGTTTTGGCAGGGCTCTTTTGTTGCCGCGTTTGCTTCCTCCAACTTGGGAGATGTGTCACCCAATACCAAAGGCCCGTTCTGCGTGAACACTGGGGAGTCGTGCAATAACCCACAGAGCACCTGTCCCATGGGGGGAGTAAGTATGTCTTGCCTGATCTATGTTATCTTCTACTAGGGAGAAAACTCTATGTGGAGCAGCAAATAGAGAGTCACATGGTGGATCATTGTGCATGAAGAGGGCATTAAAAAAAATAACCTCTTTTTGGAATATTCTGGATGCCTCCTTCAGGAACTTGCTGTGTCTTGTCCTCATACACCATGTTTTCTGGTCATTCAGCACAAAATTAAATTTATCTTGCTACAAAGGTTAGCGTAGTAAACTGGTGCCCAACTTGAGATGGCTAGCAAGAAGCAATTAGTTCCCACAGTATGACAGTCACTTGTGAGCTCATCCACTTTGCGGTGCCTCATGTTCTCCACGTTAACTGATCACTAACATTTAAACAAATTTCTTAACAGGCAACAATGTGCATGGCCATGGGTCCTGGGAGTGACATGTTTGACAGTACAAGAATTATAGGGCAGAATATCTACTTGAAAGCAAGGGTAAGTGATATTTTGCTTTACAAGTGTGCGTGAGTGCTGTTACTACAGGAATGCATGTTCATTTAAGCAGCTTCCTTGGACCTGTTTTTGTGAATGTTTGTAGGTTTAAACTATTCTGAAGTCCATATTTATATGCTTGAGGAAAAGCTTCCTGAATATTCAGGAAACTTAGAAACTTAGATACTTAGATAACATCATTGTAGACGTTGCAAATTGAAAATGTTGTTTTGGGGTTTTAATCTCCATATTCCACATCGGTATATAATGTGGATGTTGCCCCATACAAACTCCCGCTCCCTCCCATGCACACATCTCAGAGCTGTCGTAATGGGAAAAACTGCTGGTGTTGAAGACTCCTAGAAGAGCTCAGAGACACCGTCTTGTATCTCTTGTTGGCTGACTTTGGCATCACACTCCCAAACTAACACAAATGTGAGTTAAAATGTGCCAGCTTAAACAATGGAAGATACTCATCTCTCCTTGCTTTACACTGCATTTACTCAGCTGGTGTCTGCCACTCTATGGGCATCCTTATATCATCGGTGTTCTTGGGCTCAGAAATCACCTGGATTTACTGGTTCCCCTTGCACTGCTTTGTGTAATGAGAATAGTCAATAAGAGGATGTTTTCTGGCACCGTTTCAGGGAGAGCAGCTTGTAGGAACTGGAACGGGCCCAGCAGAGGAGTAAGAGCAGAAGGCTTGATGGTGACGATTTCCTTTTAATCGCCATTTCAGATGCTTGGCCTGAAGTCACTTCAGGCTGATCGTGACTTGCAAGCAAAAGGTTGTCCCAGCCAGAGTGGCCTGGCATGTGTATGAAATGATGAGGGAAAACATTAAGGTTGTTTTTAACACCGTGGACTCTTGGCCTGCAAAGGCTGTCCCCTCTACCCCTTCCTGCAGTTACGGGAAATGTTACCAAACCTGTATAACTTCTGGCAACACTTCCTGTTTGCCAGCTTGAGGCATGTGTGACAGAAAATCATTCACTGAAGATCTGAATGGCTTAGGCTGTCAGCCATATAGTAAATGCATGGTAAAGTCCATGTGTTTTGAGGCAACAAATGCAACAAAGTGCATCTTTCTCATAGAAAATGTTTTTTCTCATTGGTCTAAGATGCGAGAAATGCTAAAAGGTTGCAACTAGTGAAAAAAAAAACTGGCACCATGTAGGAATGGGTGCAGATTTCAGCTGTAAAAAGAAAGGCATGCATGAAATTGCTGACCACAGAGTGTTCTTCCTATGTTACTTGAGACACGGAGAGCTTGCAGGATTCGGGGCGTGCAGGATGTAGAGATGGGGTGATAGGAACAAAGGAGCTTGGGAAATACACTTTTGCTTTAACACCTGGAAGAGGCCACTGGAAGGTGTCAACAGAATAAAGAAATAATTCATATAGCTGAATCTCAGAAGAGCTGGGTACCTGATTTCTTCTTCCTCAAAGATTTCTACCTTGTGTGTGTCCCTTAGGAACTGTATGAAGAAGCTTCCCAGGAGATCACAGGACCCATCAGCTCAGCTCACCAGTGGGTGAACATGAGTGATGTCTCAGTAGAGCTCAATGCCACGCACAAGGTAAGAGCGGGAGCTCCTGGGACGCAGGCTTAAGGGAAAAAGAGATGTATTCTCATAGCAGGACATTGGCATGCTGAGGAGAATTGGTTTTAAAATATTTCTCTCTCATTTTTTTTCCCCTTCTTATTAAGGTTAAAACATGTAAACCAGCCTTAGGACACAGCTTTGCTGCGGGCACTATTGATGGAGTGGGTGCTTTCAACTTCACACAAGGTAATTCATGGAGCAGATGTCAATATGGCTTTGTACAAACAGGGAGGACATGGGGCATCCCCCAAATAGATTCAAACCCCCAGAGTAATTTAAGAACATCAATGGCTGGTTGAACCACAGTCTCCAAAGAGACGTTTTTAAGGAAGATGTGACCTTACAGGCCCCTCACAAGTTTATCTGTGTTCATCAGAAATCTTCTGGAGAAGGATATGATCATGCTTTGAAGGATGGAGGGCGCTGGCTGGGGAGTGGGGAGAAAAAGAGCTGGCTTTGGGGCAATATTGCCTATTACCCAAATGCTGCCAAAATGGACCTCAGCTGGGCTAAAACTTGTCTTTTCAAACCACCCCAGAAAAGGGAGATAGTCAGAATCCACTGAGAAATACCCTATTGCACATAAGCAGGAAGGGGGAAATAAAAGATGTTTCTTCCTCAAGGCTCAGTAGAAGGGGACCCATTTTGGGATGGAATCCGGGACCAGCTGCTGGGAGAACCATCCAATGAAACGAAAGCCTGCCACAAACCCAAGCCAATCCTTTTTAGCACTGGAGAGGTAAAATGAAGTAACTTGTCATGATGCCTTTTGGAAACTCTGGGGACTTTATCAACTTACCTGCCTTCTCAGTGGTGTCTTCAAAGGTTTCTGCCGGGCTTTGACTTCCCCTGGAGGCACTCTGTTGACTTTGGTTTTCTGTCATGTTTATGCAAGTGTCTGAGGGTTCTGTGAGCTGTAATATCCACTGATGCCAGACTTACTCATCCACATGTAGAATCACACAAGGCTTAGGCTGGAGTCAACCTGTGTGGGGGTTTCTGGCCTGACACCGCTCCCAGTAGGGCCAAGGCTGCAGCTACAGCAGGTTGCTCAGGGCCATGTCCGAAAGAGTTGGGGCAGTCCTCGAGGGTGGAGATCCTCAACTGCTTGGGTCCTCATCTCAGGGATGCCCCACTCGCATGGGGAAGGGCTGTTTCTTAGAGCCAACCTCTGCAGAGCTGCTGCCCCATTGGTCCCAGCCCATCTCCATGCTTGGGGCTGCTCTGTTCCAGGCAGGATTTGGTGTTTGCTCTTATTCAACTTTCCCCAAATCCTACTTAAAACTTTAAAAGAAAGTTGATGACCTATTTTCCACCTGCTGTTCCCTTGGCATTAAGGCAAGTGCACTGCAGTGGAGTGGGATCATGTCCAAGGTCCTTTAGAGCACTTAGAGGATGCCATCTGGAGGAGGCGATTTGTCATTATTCCTTTCATCAGTCTCTTCAAAAGCTTTTGTACTGCTTCATGTACACTGTTCACTTTATGAACACTGCTGCTTCGTGTTCAATTAGCTCCTCCCCTCATCTTGCATGAAGAGAGGTCCCAGTGTACAGCCACCTCCCATCCTGCCTCCTCCATCCAGGCTGGTGCTACTGAGAAAAAATTACATATTATTTTTATGACTTTACCACCTTTTGAGCATCTTTTTACAGATGCTCTGGCAGGCCTCCCACTTCTGATGTGCTTCACAAGGTTTTGTCATTTAGGTTTTACCCCTGGTAAATTGCTCCTCAGAAATCTTTTTGGCTTGGTGGAGTGAGATTTTTTGCACTTTATTTGCTGGAGCCCTGCCACCCTTGAGCTCTTGTTGTTCTTAATTTCCTTGTAACAGGCATCATTTTTATCTAGGGTTTTTTTTTTTTTTTGAGATGAAATACTGCTGTAGCATATGTTTTGGCTGCTGCAATGGTGCAGAGTCTGAGTATGGTGTGGTCCTTGCTAAGGGGCAGTTTGAAGAAAGGGCTAGGTTGAGGGTTCCCTAAGCATCACCCTCTGAGTGACTTAGAAACTATGCCTCTGCATCACATCTGATGGTGCGTTTGTTCAGCTAACGAAGAGGTAACTCTCGTTTTCCATTGCCATCGGGCTCTCTGATTTCATTCATTTGTTTCTCTGTCCCCATCAGATGCTCAACCTTATCAATCCTAATACTACAGTTTTCCCAGGCAGGTGAGGGGTTTCCGGGTGCTACCCTGACTTTATTTACCCACTTTGCTTTAAGCTACCCCTCCTACACACTTTTTTTTTGCCTTACCCATAATATTTAAGAGAGACAGGGAACTACTAGAGAGAGTCCAGCAGAGGGCTACAAAGATGATGAGGGCACTGGAGCATCTCTGTCATGAGGAAAGGCTGAGAGCCCTGGGTCTGTTCAGCCTGGAGAAGGGAAGGTTGAGAGGGGATCTCATCAGTGCTGATCGATATCTAAAGGACGGGTGTCCAGAGGATGGGGCCAGGCTCTGTTCAGTGGTGCCCAGCGACAGGACAAGGGGCACCGGGCACAAACTGGAGCAGGGGCAGTTCCACCTGAACGTGAGGAAGAACTTGTTTGCCGTGAGGGTGCCCGAGCCCTGGCCCAGGCTGCCCAGGGAGCGTGTGGAGTCTCCTTCTCTGGAGACATTCAACCCCACCTGGACGCGTCCCTGTGCCCCGTGCGCTGGGGGCACCTGCTTTAGCGGGGGGCTTGGACTGGGGGATCTCCAGAGGGCCCTGCGAGCCCCTGCCGTGCTGGGATTCTGTGATTTACACGTGCCTTATCTGTCTGTTACGGTCAGACAACTTGCTGTACATGTGGAAGTAAAACACTTTCTTGTGTGCCTGTCTATAAAGTAGATGTGTTTGCCTGATTTATGACTGTAGGAAGGAAAATGCTTCAGCTATCTTTTTTTGCTAATATCCTACAGTAGTCATATCCACTTTTGTTTCACTTCAGATGACTCAACCTCACCCATGGCACCCTGACATCGTGGATGTTCAGATTGCTGCCATTGGATCGCTGGCAATTGTTGCTGTTCCTGGAGAGTTCACGTATGTATTTCTTTAGTCTTGTTCTATCTATTGCAACTGGCGGCGTTTCATTCAAACTACCTGCGATACTTCCGCAAGCAGGTAGAAAGGGAGTTTAGGCTAAAAATTGTCTCCAGTACATGATAGATTTGCGGGGACTACACGTGTATGTCCACTGCATCTACTTTCTTGTATACTGTTTAGTCTGATTACCCGGGGTTTTCCATTTTCTTCTCCGTTCTGTAAACTAGCTATGGGAATGAATGAGGTCAAACAAGCTTCCTAAGTAATTTTAACTGTTCATTGCAAAATACATTTTCAATGAAATGACAGGAAATTGTTAACTTTGGTTTTTTTCCATGCCATAAACACCATAATGATGAACTGCACTAACTGTTGATGGTACAATGGTGAAAATCTGAATAGGATAATGATTTATTTCTAGCACCATTTTTTCTACTGTATCCCACCCTGGGGTGCCTCCAGCCTCACCCTGGCTGTGATGATGTATGTGAAATGTTTTGAGGAGTTTTGGTTGAGCTCATTGCAGAGAGGCTGTAAAGAATGATGAGCGAGTGCTGTGTGAATTTCTGGTGGTGTGCTGCGTGTCCAACCAGTGATTGCTGCTTTAGCTTCCTGCATTTCTGGGGACTGACATTGTTCCTTTAACACCCCTAGGACCATGTCTGGACGCAGGCTACGGGAAGCTGTTAAGAGAGTAAGTTGCTGAGGACTAGGTTTCTCCAGAACATGGCGTATCTAGAACTTCATGTTTCTTGATCCTTCTGGTTTTCCCCTTGTTTCCTCCCAGCTGGGACCATGGGTCTTGTGTTGCACAGATGTTTCCTTCTGCTTCAGACACATTTTGCATGTGCTTACTGACATGCAGGAGAAATGAATATCCTCTCCAAAAGAAGAAAACCGATTAAGTTTCAATCCATTAAGCCATCACAAGCTAATTCAAATGGGAGCCAGGCACAACGGATGCTAGCAAGAGTTTTGTCTCGGAGATGAAGCGGTATAGCTCCTTAATTGCTACCAGGATTTTGCAACATGAGAACAATTAGAAAAAAAATGGCAAATGCATTTTTTCTATTTTCCTGATTGATTCGACATATTCTCAGCTGCAGCCTGAATACCATCCTAATCTCAGCCGCTGTCTCCACAACTCATTGAGGCTGTCTCACATGGTTATATCACCATCTTTTTTAGGAGAATAAAGACTATCAGTTTCAAAAAAATCCCTAAATGTATAGAATTTACTGGAGTAGGATGTAATTTCTCCCCTTTGTCCTGTGGGAACTGAATATGAGACATTCATAAAGGTTAATAACAATAACATGCATTAAACAAGATAAATGATTTATTTCTTTTCTTAGGAATTTGATTCTCATGGTACACCAAGAATGGATGTCGTAATTGCAGGTCTGTGCAATGTCTACACCCATTACATTACCACCTATGAAGAATACCAGGTAAACCATTAAAATTGCAGATTAACCATATTTAACTGAATTCAAATTTGGCTATATGGGATGATAATCATATGAAATTAGCATACTTTGCTTTTACTTTGCAATGAAAAGCTGAAGGATATGTGGCCGAAATCATGAGAACTCTTTGTTTATTTTGGCCTAGATGACATGGTCCAAGGGCCAATGTGGTTTCCTGATCATTAGAGACTACGTATGGGTACTTTAATCGGGAAGTGGTCAAATGTACTGAAGGGAGCTCTGTGAGTTCAGGTCTGTTTTAGTAATCTCCTGATGACTTGAATGAATTAGAAAATACCTTCATGTGGTGGCAAAATTGCCAGAAGAAAGATTTGGAGCTGTAGGGTGGTAAGGTGATCATGAATTGCAGTGCCATGTTGCTGTGGAAAAGACCGCAACATAGCTTGCAAGAACCTGTTTTAAGGATCCCCACAAGTCGTGGTAGATACTGTGCTTTGAAGAAGATGTGGACCATTGGACGGACTCCTAAGGTTTAGAAACCCTGAACTGGGAGGAAAGGTTGGAAGAACTGGAGTTGTCCAACCCAGAAAGTTGGAGAGAAGAACTACATCATAAACGTTTAAAAGAGTAAAAGAGCTGTGATAATTGAAAGAGTGACAGGTAGTCCTCCCTGTTTGTGATGGATTGGAGAATAAAGAGTAACCTGAAATTGCAGCAGAAATACTTAGGGAAGCTTTTGGGCTCTCTCTTTAGTAGTAAGGGAGTAAATAAATATTGCCGCAGGTATAGTGGTAGTCTTGTGGAATATAGTGCAGTAGGATGAGCTATACAAACTGCTCAAGAGTCCTTCGAACCCTCCTTTCCCAAACTTGTCCTTTGCTAGGCTCAACGATATGAGGCTGCATCGACTATTTATGGGCCGCACACCCTTTCTGCTTATATTCAACTGTACAGAAGACTTGCAAGGGCTATTGCTACGGTAATAAAACTTTCTATATGACATGTGCTGCTAGAGACATTTAAATCCTGCAAATGGTGATTTCTTCCTCAGTGAGGTTGCATGATTGCTACCCTCTCTTTTCTCGTAAGAAGCTGCTTTTCATATGGTATGAAAATAATTCCTGTAATGGGGGTCTCACACTGGTTGAGAAATTCTGGGGTGCTTTGGTTCAAAGTTTAGAAAACAGGTACCTCCAACCTTTCAGCATGGCCCGAAGTTGCTGCTTTTCTTCCAAGAGGGAAAAAGAACCTGATACATTTCTGCTGTACACGGCAATGTTTGTTACCATTGCATCTGTGGATTGCGGGAATGTGCAGGACTGGTGGGCAGGCACTGACTCCTGAGCTCACGGGATATTCTGGTGGGTGGATTTGGCGGGCGACCTCAGCATCAGAGCAGCAAGTGTCCTGCGGCAATCGCTCCTGCACACAGAGCACAGACGATGATCATCTTGCTTGCTTTTATGCTCTCTTTACTGCCCTTGTTCTTAAAATCTGTTTAAGCAATGGACTTGGATAAAGAGCCACAGTGCTGGTATGATTCATCAAGGAGATGCTGATTATTTATATATCTGTATAATGAGCATGCCTTCCCTCCCCCAGAACACAGTTCAGGATTTGCCACGTGGTCCGGAGCCCCCAGTTTTCAATATAGGTAACCTGACCTTGGTGCCTCCTGTCACTGTTGATCGCACGCCGGTGAATAAGACGTTTGGGGATGTGCTACAAGAAGTGAGACAACAGTATCGAGTGGTGAGAGCTTCAAGGACTTGCTAAAACCTGTTTAGGAAGTAGTCTTTAGATTCTTACCCCTCTTCTGAAAAAGTCTATATTTTCTAAAGGGTTGTAGTGGTCTCAGACCAAAAAAGGTCTCGTTGCTCTTAGTGGGCGTGACTGAAAAAGCAGAGACAGAGAATTTTTATGCCAATGTCATTGTCCTGAATGTGATTAAAATGAGTGAATGAAGGGGAAAATAAAATCCCCTGATATTCAACATGAAGATTTCCCCTTCTGCTTTGACATAAAATAACAGTTGATGATTAAATAGGCTAATATTGTACAGCCATTTCTTTACAAGGAGAAATCAGGTCATCTTTGATGCCTCTGATATTGAATGTAAATGAAATGAAAATGTCAGAAAGCATTCAATTTTCAATGCTCACAATTTAGGTAAGATATTCAGAGCAAGGACTTTCATCTCATTGCTGTCCCCAGCAGTAAGGTAGGAAGAAGACAGGAGACATTCTTAAAAATCTCACCTATTTCCCTCCCTCTTTTACACAGAAATGTTATGTGCTGTGGTGGATTTTATCCAGCAAGCAGGGCAAGTGGAATGACGAAGCATAGAATACCAGTTCACAGTATAAATTGTCTATTGCTATTGCAACAAGGGAAATTAGAAATTGTTTTTTAAAAAAACATCCCACAAAACCCTAACCAAGCCACTAAAAAACCCATATGGCGTCTTCAAAGGATGTTCTTAATGTGCAATATGCTGCTCAGTCTTTAATATGATTCTCAATTTCCCCCACAGGGAGAAGTTGCTGAAGTAACTTTTGTAGGCGCAAACCCCAGGAACTCTGCAGAGAATGTGGTAAATATGACACAACAATGCTGGAATTGGGCATGTTTGGGATTAGTAAATATTTAGTTGCTGCCTCTGCCTGATGCATTTTAATCTTTAATGTTCAGGTTTCAGGAGTGAGATTGTGCACTTCCAGCACTTTTTTCTTTGCTGGGAGTTCCGAAGAATATAGTTTCTCCCTTTAGCGTGTGCTTTGGGAAGTTTTGCCACCAGAATGCTTTTGGGGCAGAATGATTTAGTTTGGTCAGATATGGACCATTCATTAGCTCTTCATACTATTGAAGTCGAATGGACCTGTGTTGTGTGTTAGGCTAGATACTCTTGCTTGGGCAGTGTCCATTGTCCCCCAGTCAGAGCAAGGGTGATCTCTAGTCTCCATCAGTCAGCCTGGTGCATTATTTTAATAAAATAAAGAAAATTAGAGAAGTACTTAGTTCATCCCAACCCTCATCTTGCATAGACATTGATAGCAGGTACGTCACCTGTCCATTCTCCTTTTCATGATTTAAATTTGTGCTTTGGCAGTGAAGTATAAGCCTGTTTGCTAGCAATTCCTGCAGTTGCTGGTAAAGCACACAGAAGCATAGTCCCTTCTCCAGTTTAAAGTGACACAGAAAAGTAGGGACATGCCTGTCCCTTCAGCGTCTGGCTAACTCTGTTATTTTTATTCCAGACTGAACACAACTTCCTGACGGTGGAGAGATACACCAGCACTTCAGATAGCTGGTGTGTGGTACAGAACGATGCCTCCTGGGACACCAGGTGGGTGCCCTGACTAGATTTCACTGTTCCACAGACTCCACAGAGTAATTAGACTTTAACCTGAAGGTCTTCATTTCAGAGCTCGCAACCGCAGGTTTGTCTTTTCTCTGCAGATGATGCTCTCTGGGGGTGGATCAGTGTATATTTGGGTAGTTAACTTGTCAAGACCACAACAATCAGTCTTCCCCTTGGGTCTAGCTTCTGTAATGAAAGCTTGTAAGCTTGGGAAAGGTAGAAGGAATATCAAGAATTACAGAAGGTTTGTGGTCCAACTAGTTCATAGCCTACATCCATCCATCTGCTGTACTGTGCTGATGAATGGGATACCAAATAGAAAATATGAGAGGTTCACTGCAGTAGTTTTCATAGGGAAAAGCTGGCCAGGTTTACTGTGCATCATAAAGTAGAAGCAGTCAAAAATTTCAAATGAAGTTTGTAAGCAAGCAAAGTTAAGGTTAGAGACATCAGTCATGAGGAAAAATGTCCACTAAGTGGCAAAGCTGGTGTCACCTTTCAGAGCTACACCAGACATCAGCACATGAAATAGGAATACCAAAGGCATCTTCTGTTAAATCATTTGATTTCAAGTTACTCCCCTGTTTGAATAAAACCACATATTTTCCCACCTGCCTCTGCAACCTGTCTGTGAGAAACTAGACTCCAAAAAACATCTCTCTTGGAGTCTTCTGACCTTGCAACATCCCAGCATAGACATGTAACATCCAAGGCTGGAGAGGCAATGTTCTCGACAGCTTGGCTTTGTCAGGAAAGTCTCCCTCTGGATTTATGACGAGCATTTGATAGGTTGCAATTCTCTCTGGCCAAGTGCAACCAGCTGTTCTCTAAACTGAATCCAGTAGGCAGGGGTCCAGCTGTCCCAACACAAGAGATTTATTCCTAGCTGCTCCTGGGCCTCTGCATTTCTAAGTGTTTGCCCTCTGTTTGATACTTGTACTGTATTACCTTGTCACTGTCATCGATATCACCCTTTCCAGTCAAGTTCCCTCCCTGAATAAGGGAAATGATGTCATTTTGTGACCCATATATGTAGCTCTGCCTTCTTTTCCTCCTCCTCCAAAAACCTAACAGATTTCCCAAAGTCTTGGCCAAAACACTGAAGATGTTTAATAACATGTCACTTGAGAAAATGAAAAACATATAAAAGTGCAAAACTTGAAGAATGTGCTGCCATGATACAGGAAAGATGGGAATCTAGACATCTTATTTTCCTTCCTGAAAAAGGTCAGACTTTGGATCTCTGGATGATGCTTAAGTACTTTTGCTGATAAAGAGGAGGAACTGTTTGGCCTTTTCCTGCCTGAACGAGCTGGGCAGAAGGCAAACCAACGCAGACAGTAAGGTCTCCCTTTCTGGTGCCCCAGGAAAGTACCAAATACCACAAGAAAGGCAAAATGGTTCTATTAACAATGAAAATGAGTCACTTTTTGCAACGTCAGTGTGTTAACCTTGAAATGTCAGTAATTAAGGCGATGGGGGCAGGGAGCATCAAACATTTTTACTAGATCTTAGTGGAGTCAGACTGTGGTTTTTTAGTATGGGAAAAACTAATGTTCGATACCGCTGAATCTGCTGACATTACAAGAGGAGAGTAACATGAGGAAATGTGTTATTTGTTAGCGTAGAGTTGCAAAGTGTTAAATACATATTTAAATGCATATTTTCAGGGATCGAAAGATATGAAGATTTACTGAAAGGAGGTGCAGCTTTCAGGGGGGAGATGGCTGTTACCTGCCTTTGGCCTGCATTCGCTATTGCCATTGCAGCAGGGACAAACTCGGTGCAGACTTGCCCTTTTGCTGGATGCTGTCATGGTATGTGCAGCAGAGAATCGTTTGTCCCCACTCTGAGTCTGCCATGGAGGCAATAATTGCTTTCATGAGACTGTTTAGGAGGAGGGGGACTGAGCTATAGGCAGGAATTTGCCTGTCCCTGCCTTTAGCAAACAGCCAACAGAGATAAGAGGTGGTTAAATCCCCATGAGCTCATCTCCAAGAAGCCTCTTCCCAGGTAGGATCTGAGCTATGTTCTAGTTCCCGAGTTCCAGAGTGGTGACCCTAGTTAGTTCACCAAGCCTAGAAGGCAGGATGGAGAGCAGGAGGGGTGGTGATGCAGATCTATTACAGCAGCACTTTTAGGTCACAGCATTACTGCCAGGCTCAGGCTCGAGGTCTCTGGTCCAACCCAGCTCCCAACAGGGACAGCATTGCAGCTATAGCAGGTTGCTTGGCTGTGTTCAGATGAGTCGGGATGGTGTTCAAGGATGGAGATTCCCACTGCTTCAGCCTTTGTGCTGTCACCTTGCTGTCATCTCCCAAGACAACATTGTCTTTGTCCCAAGACAAGCCAGTGTCTTGGCAAGGCAGGTTAAGGACAACAGGAAAGGCTTCTTCAGGTACATCAGTAGCAAAAGGAAGACTAGGGAAAATGTTGGCTTGGTGCTGAATGAGGCGGGTGCCCTGGTGATGGAGGATACAGAGAAGATGGGGTTACTGAATGTGCTCTTCGGTTCAGTCTTCATTGCTAAGGCCGGCCCACAGGATTCCCAGACACTGGAGGGATGAGAGAAAGTCTGGGGAAAGGAAGACTTTGTCTTGGTTGAGGAGGATTGGGTTAGAGGTCACTTAAGCAAACTGGACACCCACAAATTCACAGGCCCTGATGGGATGCACCCATGAGTGCTGAGGGAGCTGGCAGATGTTATTGACAAACCACTCTCTGTCATCTTTGAAAGGTTGTGGAAAACGGGAGAGGTGCCTGAGGACTGGAGGAAAGCCAATGTCACTCCAATCTTCAAACAGAGCAAGAAGGAGGAGCTGGGAAACTACAGGGCCAGTCAGCCTCACCTCCATCCCTGGAAAGGTGATGGCACAGATCATTCTGATGTCATGTCTGAACATGTGGAGGAAAGGAAGGTTATCAGGAGTAGTCAGCATGGATTCACCAGGGGAAATCCTGCTTGACCAATCTGATAGCCTTCTATAATGGCATGACTGGCTGGGTAGATGAGGGCAGAGCACTGGATGTTGTCTATCTCAACTTCAGCAAGCCTTTTGACACTGTCTCCCACAATATCCTCATAGGTAAGCTTAGGAAGTGTGCATTAGATGAGTGCACAGTGAGCTGGATCAAGAACTGGCTGAAAGGCAGAGCTCAGCGGGTTATGATCAGTGACGCAGAGTCTGGTTGGAGGCCCATGACTAGCGGTGTTGCCTGGGGGTCGGTACTGGGTCCAGCCCTGTCCAACATGTTCATCAACGACCTGGATGAACGCCCAGCGACAGGACAAGGGGCAATGGGCACAACCTGGAGCACAGACAGTTCCCCCTGAACGTGAGGAAGAACTTGTTTGCTGTGAGGGTGCCCGAGCCCTGGCCCAGGCTGCCCAGGGAACGTGTGGAGTCTCCGTCTCTGGAGAGATTCAAAACCTGCCTGGATGGTTTCATGTGCACCCTGCTGTAGGGGCATTTGCTTTAGCAGAGGGGTTGGACTAGATGATCTCCAGAGGGCCCTTCCAACCCCTACCATTCAGTGATTCTGTGATTCAGTGCAATCCACAGCCAAAACCTTGGACAAGAGCAACCAGGCAGATACATGTACCCTGTGTCAGCCTGTGGTCTCTGTTTACTGTACAAAATTTCCCCCACTGTTTACTGTTTTTCACCCAGGCATGTCTGTACATATTTATTTCATTCTCCTCGGTAAGACTGGTATGGGGAAACTTTTTATTACCAGTGATGATGAATCAACATATTTTGTTTATCTGCTTCCTTTGGTTAAAAGCTCTCAAATGGGCGTGTTATCTCAGTAGGAATTGATGACTGTTGTGTCTGGTCTGGATACAATTAGGGAGTTACCCAGCAGTGCCCCTTATTTGCAATATCAAAAGAAGAGCAGGTTAATCTTCTTCGTCTCCCCAAGAGGTGCTCCATCACAGTCAGCTGAAAAATCCCTTGCCCCTAGATGACGTGCGGTTGTCTGTAGTCCTGAGGTTGACCAGAATTGGTTTTGCACAAAGATTCTGCAAAAGAAAATGGGAGTCTGGTGTGGAAATGGGTGCCAGAAGTCCTGAACTTGATTATGATAGATTTTGCCTGTGACCTTCAGTAAATGTTTATCCTTTTGGTTCAGCATTTCTCCTGCACAGGAAAGACTAAGCTGGTGAATATTGCTCGCAGAGGTAATGTTGTATGGGTTTATGATACGGAGTTGGGAATGTAAGAACACATTAGTAGAAATATTCTTCATCTGCAGAAAGGACCACTAACTTGTTTTTCCGTGTTTCCAGGTATTTTTCAGCCCTGATGCATTTTGGATTTGCTTGTTAGTTGCTGCTCTGATAGCCTAAACATATGTGGAAATGTTAAAAGAAGCTCTTGAAAGCTGGAGTGCGTTCATCTCATTCCACTTAGTGAGCTCTTGGGATATTAAAAGAAGTGAAAAGTGGATTTTCTTGCTGACCGCAGTTTTTTGTTTGTCTGCTAGGTTTCACTGGACCAAAGGATTACTTGGTCAGAGCAAAGTGACTATTGAATGGCACATACCTTCTGGCACAGAGCCGGGTGTCTACAGGATACGGTACTTTGGGCACTACATGAAAAAGCTGTCTAACAGTCACTCTGTCTCTATTCCATTTGAAGGCACATCTTCAGCATTTGAAATCACAAGTCTGTAAATGACCTTATTCATTAAAAGAACTGTTTCCTTTGAGCAGTAGATTTGATATCTGCGATGTTCACAATGAACACCTGGGGGGTCTTTTGTGACATATGTGACTGTACATCATTGCTGTCCCTCAAGTCTGCTGGTCAGCTTCGCTGTGCAAAGCTCATCTTCCTGAAGTTTTGACTTTTACCTACAATTCAGGCTCACTAGTCCAATATATTCTAATTCAAGCTGTTCCTGTCCTGGCCAGGTCTCGTTACAGTTGATTCTTACTGTAATAAAAGACCTGTTTTTCTTCAGTCATTGAACAAATGCTTATTGATTGTGAATAGGCACTATCAGAGAGAATTAGAACATAACAGGAGCTAATCCAGACCATAAAATAGTCCGTAAAATTGAGCCCAGTCCATAAAACTGGAAAGAGCTGCTGAATTCACAAGGCATCAGAAGAGAAGGCTCCTCAGTTGTGCTTGAAATGACTGGCAAAGCTGACTTCCTAGGGTGGTAAGGGGATAAATAGGATAGGTACTTATCAGAAGGATTTGAATATTATTTCATTTAATCATTCTGGTTTAGGGCGTTTGTGGAATTTATTCTCTAAGTTAAAAGCCATCACATCCCTGGGACAACAGTGTCAAATGAAGTGAATTGCACACAGTTCTCCATAAATCAGTGGTCTCGGTTTCACAGGTGCCTAATGAGAGTGGCTGTATAGGGAGGGTTCTACCTCAGAGGTCTCAAGTAAGGAAAGGAAGGTCAGTCACTCACAAAATAAAATATTGATGCAGTCAGCAGGTTTTTTGTGCTGAACTGTGTTCTTCTGTTTCACAGACATGACTTTTGAACTGACCAGTGGCACCGGTGGGCTCAGTGCTGCCCACGATGTGTGGGTTTGTGTCATTTCAAGGGGATGCTGGGCAAGTTTTGGAAAAGAAAGCTCTGAAATCAGTACCAGTGGTCCAAGAAACTAGAGATGGGCTGGAGGCCGAGTGTCTGAAAGGACTACATATGTTTGCTCTGATTTTATGACCTGAAGAGATCATGCATCTGTGGCATGGTCCAGAGGCAGGATGCTGGGTGAGAAAGACTCTGGGGCTACGTCCATTCTTGTTGTCCTTGTGTTAAGCTGCTGCCCAGCTCTCCAACCACAGCAAAGGGCGGCAGATGGCATTTTGCCCTCTAAATATCACTTTGGGGCACATCAAAAAGATCAAAAAGAAGGATGCTTACATGTGCTTGAGGTTGTTTCAATAGAGGGTGCCATGGAAGGGCACTGGGGTTACACCAGGGGCCATATGCAGGGTGTGGATTTTGGGAGGGACATGTTGGTGAGGGAGAAGCTGCAGCTGCTACGAAATGTGACTGATGTCCAACCAGAGCAGGGCTGGATTTCGTCTCAACAAGTTTCTATTTCAGGTACTGCAGATGTAAATCAGTAAGAACTGAATTTATGAATTAAAGCTGTGGGTGAAGCAGTTCTGAACAGATCTCAGCCTGCTTCGTTTTAGCATCAGGAAGGACACAAGGTAAGCAGGGTCTGGCTGGATGAAGGCCTGCCAAGGGCTGATGGCCAAAGCTTGAATCACCTACAGGTAGGTCAACAGAGGGGCTCATGGTGCCCCTCCAACACACATGAAAAATCAATGGAGGGTTTCGTTGAAGCACAGAATGAAGATACTATTGAAAGAGCAGAAGGACAGTCCCAAAACCTGTTGGCTGAAAGAGTTTCAGCACAGAAAGTTCCCCAGGAAGTTAGAGGATCTTCTCCTGGGGGTTTCAGGAGCTGTCTGGACAAAGCCATGACCGCCTTGACCCAGTGCTGGTGGCACTCCTGGGGTGCCTCTTACCAGCACTGCCATAGGACGCCATAAGCAGGGATGGCTCTGCAGTTCTCCAGTCTCTTCTAGCCTTTGTAAGTGGTAGATCCAGGGACAACAGGGAGAAGAAAATATGCCTATCATCAGATCTGAATTTAGGATTGCTGTAGTATCTTACAGCTAAACAATTGTAAATATTTAATAAGCTCCAACAATGTGTACCAATTCTGTATGCATTCTCTTTAATTTTTCAGAGAATTGTCAGACAATTTTGCTTCTCTTTAAAATCAGTAGGAGAGAATGAATTATTCATATTAAACCAATTGAAATCAGTCTCGGAGATCCCCACCCGGAGGAACTCAAAGCAATCACAGTATTAAGTCAGGAAAGAGGAATAGCACTGGGAGTAGAATCCCTGAAGATACTCTTAATGTCTTAATGTCCTTAATGTCTTAATGTCTTAATGTCCTTAATGTCCTCTCCTAATAACTCACCCAGCCAGCCCGTCTGCTCTGCTCTCATCAGCAAAATCACTCTGATGGCAGTGCTGGTGTCTGTGGGATATGGATGGCAGCAGAGGGTGCTGCTCCAGCATCCCACTGTACCATGGGACAGACTTGGTCAGTGCAGCCATGTTCAAGCTGCAAAATAGTCCAGAAAGTTTCTTGCAAAGTTTTTCCCACTTTGCTCATGTTTTCGTGTGGGAGTGTGTATGGTGAAACCCACTGCAGTCCGTTAAAATGGGTGCAGGTGCAGGGTCAGATCATCTGTCTGTATGAGACAGGGGAGAAGATTTCTGGCCTGAAAATGGTGCTGTCTAATGAATCCCGGGATAACAATCACCCTCTCTTTATTTCCTGTTTTCTGTATAAACTAGAATAAATTGCATGGGATTGCTCCTGTTTTCCTGAAGGAAATGTGTTAGGAAAAAGGAAATAATCATGATTTTTTTCTCAGACAACACAGAGATGTTTTATTCGATTGTTTCAAATAATATTGTTTGTGTTATTGCATTACACTAACTGTGGATTTTTTTGTAGTGCTTGCACAGGACCGTGTTTATGCAAGCAAAATTAAATCGCACAGTTAAAAATGCTCCTGGGTAAGATCTACCCTCTAAAATGCGAGCACCTGACCCCACAAGAGAGTTTTTTCTAGGGAAGTTGGCGTTTCTCATGGGAGAAGAGGTGCTGAGAGACAGAATTAGCATGTCTGGGGAGTCCCACCTGTGCCCCAGAGCAGATCTCCGTGTGAAACATCCTGTGGCAGGCTTCTTTGGTTGTCACCAGTAGGCACACGCTGTTTGAGTTTTTCAGGGAGTTTTTGGAACCCTTCATGACTTTTTTGCATCTAGACAATTCATCAACTCCGAGTGCTGCAGCGTGAGAAACGCTGTTGAGAGGAGTCCTTTGTCTTCTTTGCTCTTTAATGGCGTTGTGGCTGTCATCTTCTGTTGGCGCACAGTGACAGAACAACCCTCCCCCCCTACCTGCAGGCGCCTTCGGGTGCTGCCGTTGAATCCTGCAGCCGCTAGGTGCCAGTGCCGTTTTACGCCAGACCAAGATCTCCGCTGAACAGAGCTAGAGCCTAGGAAATAATTCCAGGAATGTGAGCAACTTGCCAGTTGTTAAATTTGGCATTGCTCATCACAATTGCTCTTCCTTGTCTCGGGCTGCTCTCCTTCAATGTATAGCCGTTTGTGCCTTGCGTATGTGCTCGGGAGGTGAGCAAAAGCTCCATCTATTTTTTTTTTTTAATCATAGGACATAAATGAGGACAAACTTTAGAAACTTGTCTGAGAGGCGAACGTGTCCGCAGACAGAGCTCCTTCTCAAAACTTGACCATGCTGCCATTTTTCTCCTGCACATCTTGTCCCTCCTGAATTACTGACAGTCTTTGGTGCTGCAGAAGAGATGCTAAATTAGGATCTGACCCAAGGCACCGGGAGGAAAGGGGAAAATCCCTCTGCTGTCTCTGGGCTTTGACGCAGGCTTTTAAGATCTGTTTGATGTTGTGATTGGTTGGTGCTGTTTGCATGCATCCGACAGAGGGTATTTGTGTGCAACCTATCTACAGGTCCACTAGCAGCTATCTGCTTTTTAACATCTTCACAGCTGGGCTGCATATGCATGAGGTGGGGCTGGGGACCAAGGGATGTCGCTCTTCCAATGTTTCCCTTAACCAGACCCAAATCTGAACATGCAACAACCCCTGTCTCCTGCAGGTATCTGGAGCAGGGCACCTCCAGGGAGAGGGCAGCCCACCACAAGCACCCCTCAAAGGAGAGGGGTTGGTGGGTTGGGACTTGCCTAAGCTCCCCACCAGCACTTGACAAAGGGCAGCTGAGAATTGCAGTTTTAGGCAAGTCCAAGGTTTGAGGGGATACAATACTTTCAAGCCCTTGAAAGAAAGGAGCATCCCATGAAGTACCTCTGTGTTGCACCGTGAGCAGCACGAGGACCAGGCTGACCCCTAGGCCGCTAGGTAACAGCAGTGATTTGTGGTCCCTGACTGCAAGGCTGTGCTTCCCCCAAAAAAGGGGAAATCCAAGTAAGTATGTGATGGGGAGATGATGAGATGAGATGATGGTCTATGGAAGATTTAGTTGGGCTAGTGGGAAAAGGGAGCCATGCAAGCTCAAAGGTAAAGCAACTGCCCTTGAAAGTCACTGGAGACCTTGTCATGTAGGCTTCCTGGAGGAGTTCAAGTGGGACACAGGATAGGATGTTTCAGGGTCTATCCATCTCCAGAGGCAGAGTTGTTGTTGTTGTTGTTGTTGTCAAACATGTTCTCATTTTGCTGCTCAAATGCGAGGCCCTGTGCTGTAGAGAGTTCCCAGAAAAGCGGCTGGAAGGAGGGAGAAGGAAAATGCAAGTTTTGTATCTCCTGTCCTACAAGCATCCGAACATGTGTCCACCTGCTGATTTTTTTTTCTGGACCATTGATTGTCTCATCACTTAGAGCTCAAACATGTCTTAGACTTGTTTGTGGAGGATGATATGGTTTTTGACTCTGGCTTGCTATCCACTGGGAACCCACATCTTTAGAAGTGGAAAATAATGTTTTTTAAGTTGGATTGTGCGTTTGAGATTTCTTGGAAAATCATTCTTGCTCTCCAAAGCGTATCAGCTGACCACTGCCGAGCAAAGAGGGAATCTCAGTTCTCCGAGAGGGGAAATATTGAAGGCCAAAAATTAATTCTGCCATTGCCCTGATTTCAAAGAAAATGAAAGCAGGGCATCAGGAAAAGCTAATGAGGTAAAATAATCGAGCTGGCAAAGCTGCTGTTCTTGCTAAAGCCCAGAATACAGCTAACCCCTTCGTAAGAACAATGTCAGGCTATTTTGGTGAAATCTCTTTTGGCTCAGTAGGGAGGCCTTTGGTTGAGTGCTGTGTGCTATTAGAAGTAAGGTGCTAGATCCTCCCCCCATTTGTTTGGCTCAGGATTTCTCTGGGAAGGTGCAAAATCAGAACTGAGGGTTAATACCCCTTGTACCAGGCACGGAAGCAGGAATTGCTATTGCTCAGTCGTTTAGCTATGATGATCTTAGAGGTAGCAAGTCCTCATTTTCTTAAAATGACCAGGAGCGTAGCTGATTTATCCGTTGGCGACAGGACCCAACAGGGTCTTCCTGTGGTAGGACCTGTCCTTCACAGCTCTACATCATATATGACCCCATCTACCCCCTTATTTTTTGCATGTTACTGTCTTGCTATCGATATCACACTCAAGATATCTCCATTAGGATCAGGTAAGGAACAAAAGTATTACCACTGTAATAAATTTATAGCAAAACTGATTCCTGCAGTATTGACAGACAAACAAATATTGGCCAAAGAGGTGGTGGGGGAAAAAACCTCTAAACCCTTGATTCTTTTACTTAAAAAAAGAAGTATAACCCTGCTGATTTTCTGCTGCATTTGCATGCTAAATGTCACCAAAGTGCATGTTGAAAACTCTCACGTCATTGCTGAGCAGCTTCTGACCTTGTCTGTCTGACCTCAAATCGATCCCTACAGAGCAAAGTGTGCTTTTATTTACCATGCAAGGGAATACTCTTTCAGATTAAACTTGGGGTGTAAACAGACTGAGGTGTTCATGTTGGTTTAAAAAGTTTTAATGTTGTTTCAAAATCCAGTTAATGTCCTTGGATTATTCTAGAATTACAGACTTGCTTCACAGAAATTAATCCCAGGTATAATTTCCTTGTAATGGATGATTGAGATGCCATTTTCACTTCATTTTAAACATACATGATTGTCCTCCAGTAAATGGATGGAGTAATTTTTTGCTACACTTCATAGTGTTAAAACTCTATACAAATATTGTACTATGCGTACAAAAATAAGTGCTTCATGCACACACTTTTTAATACTGCTTCTTGCCCTTTTCTTTGACATCTTCCTAAATTTATATAAATAGCTGAAAAAGCAGACCAAAGCTACTGAACACGGAAAGTGAGAAACACTTTCTGCCAACGGTAGTCTTCTAGAGAGAGATATGCATGGATACATTGCTCACTGGCAGTTAGACACAACTTAAAAGACATAGACAGAAGAGAAAATAAAGCCACAATACCCATAACACTCTTAGTTATTTCACCCTCTGCAAATGGGTTTATAATTTTCTGCGAAGCCAAGTGTTCTGAACAGCAACCACAGAGGACTTATAATACCTTTTGGATCACTCTAATGAGCTAGTTATAAATAGAAAGGGTCTAATAGTACCACAAACTATACAGTTTATGTGTTTTTGTTCCATTCCTAGCGAAATCAAGTCAGCCAAAGCATGAGAATAAAAAACACTTAGCTCCTGGTACCCAATACCTTGTCACAAACCATCGTGCTTTGTACAGCTTTGGGGATGCACGGAAAAAGCTCCACTTGAAGTGGCTTGTATGTGCCGCATTACATCATCTAGATGGGGTGAAAAATTTTGGGCCAGATCTGTTGGAATTGATGTGCATCGCCAACCTTGTGGTAAGTTTTCCCCTCAAAAGGGGATTTTTTTGGTCCTAGACTGAGCAGATTCAAGTTTTCCTAGTGTGTTTTGCTGTATAGGATATATTATACAGGATTAACTTGTCTGCTGCAGTTATCTAACACTGCATTTCTCCTATATCTCTAGAGCATCGTTACTCCTGCCTCAATCCAGTGCCAAAAATAAGTGGATAATGCCCTCCTGCTGTAAACCAAAGGATGCTCTCAGCATTCCCAAAGTGTTCAAACACAAAACCAATACTGGTGCGCTCTGAAACAAGAGGTGCCTTCACTGTTGAAGTGAATCCTTTTCTACTATACTAATTTTTGCAAGAATTGCAGCAGCCAGCAGCCTAACGTTAATGTGTATAGCAGCACTGATAGCCAGGCAGGACTCTTTCCATACTGTCAAAAATGTTCCTTGTATATAATTTTATTCCTGTAGAGGTACCTGTTATTACTGGGCCACGGTTGTGAGCTCTTGTGCTCTAATTAAGAAGAGAATTGGCCCTAATGAATAGCACTTTTCTGGTCCTCAACCTGAATAGTCCAAGAAGTTTTCCTGCCTTTCACTGAATGTGCCATTGGATGGGACGTGGAAAAACCACACCGTTATTTGCTGTTTTGTGAGATGTAGGTATGGCTGGGAAGTAGCAAAGAGGGAAAACTCTGCTGAATGCTTGCCTCTTGCTTTAAAAATCAGATTATTGTTCAAGAGCATGCAAACTAGCCCCTTTGGCCGGGCAGACACATTGATGATAAATGGCTTTTTTCCTTGGCTGTGCCATAATGAATTTAAAAGATGCTTGAGATGCCTGAACACATCCCCACAGCACTGGTGGCATGGGATGCTCAGAGGCAGTAAGAGGCAAACTGGAGAACTCTGTGCAGCCAAAGGGCAGCCTTTCACTTTACCCACTGCTCTCTCCGGCTTGAGAAATTTTGGGGTCTGCTGGCTGAAATTTTGGGGTGAACAGAGGAGAATTCCTGATGCACGAAGGGGCTTGCTGGAGAGACCCTGTCGTTCCCCAGTCCCACGTTGCAACATGCATGGGACCAACTGTTTTCAGCACGAGTTGTTGCTTGTAAACACACACACAATGGTGTGTATGTATATGTATACATACAGATATATATATATACACACACACACAGCTGAGAACCACTCATTTTTTGGGCTGAGATTTTGCTTTCTAGTGTGAAAATCTGATTTTGAGATATCTTTTTTTTAATTTCTCCTTTCCTCCCCTAACATTCTGCTATGAAACTAAAGAACTACAAGAATGACGCTCTGACTAAAACCTAACTTTAGGCGACATATTAGTTTAAAATTGTGAGGGTGTAAGAATTACCAGACTGAGGATTTTTTCCTGCCTGTGCTCCATTTAAGGGAACTTGATTAAAGACAGGATTAAAATGCTCCATAGCCATCACTGCGTGCAGCGACTGCGAAGGCAGGGTAGGCTTCATATGCTGCGTACGTTGCTAGGTCTTGTCCCATAGTCACGGCTTGTTTGAGCTGAGTGGCTGTGACAGTTGCGGCTGCATTAGCAATGGTGTACCCTGCAGAAGAAAGAAGAGAAAAAATGCAGGTTAATGAAAAGATATTCAAAAACCATCATTGCCTGACAGTTTTTGCTGGGAAGACTTTGTTGTTGCTATCAAGTGATGCAGAAGCAATAAGTTTGTTAATGGGAATAATCTAATTAAATTAAATAGGTCATTTCTGGCATGTTTTTCTCCATGTTAAAGGCAATTAAAAAACTCTGGAAAATTAATGCATTTTCTTATGTATTATTTGTTAAACACATTGCTTGAAAAATGCCCCTCTCTGTTGAATATTTTTTCCTTAGGCTTCAATTACCTCTGAGCTAAGAGGGTGTTAATGGTGCTCTGTACAGGGCGTCCCACACAAGCCACAAGGATGGTGAGAAAATGAAGTAACATATAGAGGAAATCTGGGCAGATTTCATAGAGAAAATATGGCTCTGATACCCTTCACAGCCAAAATACATGCAATTCAGGACAGCCATGTTAAAGAGGAGAGCAACTCCCTCTATGCAACTGTGGGGAGAAAATATTCAGTAAACTGGATTTTTTTTCCCCCATCAGTTTCTAATGGAAAATGTGGTTTCAACACTTCAAAATTTTCCATGGGAAAATGTTAGCTTTGCTGATTTAAAATGAATCACTGGGAAAACAAACATAGTTTGGGGTGGTTTGTCTGAAAGAAGGGTATAGCAGCTTGTTGACCAGACGACCACGTTTTCTTGCGAAAGAACTGAGAATTAAGATGAAGCTCAAATTTGGGAGGAGCAGCTGGGGTACCCATCGGCTCTGCTGGACCAGGCTCTGCTGCCAAACTACATCTTCCAGGATCCAAAATCTCTGACCAACCAGCTGGGCAATGGGATCAATTCAAGGTCAGTCAGATCTGAGGTCCTCTTGGTGGGGGGAAATGGAGGTATCGGGCAACATTGAGAGCGCATTGCCTCATTGAAGGTGTTACCTTAGGGGAAAAACATGAGAAATTTGCTATAATTTGAATATTGTGGCTGCTCAAAGTATCTTCTTCACATCAGCAAAGTGAGGTGCAATATTTTGACAAGGATTTGAGAAATTTGTCATTTAAAGCATATCTGCCACCATCGTAAGAGAAATTGCTACATGGGCATGGCCTGACCTGAGCTGGGCTTCAGCAAGCCCTAATCAAGGACCAGTGTGTGTTGTGAGCAGAAACTTTAATGTATGTCAATTTGTTGAGTTTCCAAGACAAATAAATAAGGGTGGATGAAAGAAAAAGAAGAGATTATAATTAAGCAGTAAGTGGGGACTGGATTCGATAAAGAGTCCATTTGGTTTCCACACTGCGGAAGCCTGCACAAATCCAGACAAATTGATTTTTCTGTGGTTTTGTGGACTCCTGTGGCAGGAAGCCGGATAGATTTTTTTTTTTTTCTTTCTATAATCCATCCTTGAGACACTCCAAACAACTCAGTAGTACTGACTAATGCATTCCTCATGTGCAGTTTGGCATGCATTGCTCCCACTACATCAGACTAACTGTCATGCTGGAGAGGACAGTAAATGTAATGCCTGCGAGATTGATTCCTGCCCCCAGCCTGTGGTTTCCATGACTTCCCAAACTGTTTTGGGCAGCTGAAAGAGCCGTGGAGTATAAATTCCCAAACTGGAAAAAAACCCCTCTTCCAGTGGGGGTGTGAGAGCTGGGATCAGATCCTGACTTTCATGGTTGTGCCATTTCTTTGGTGGATGAAATAAAAAGTGTTGGTTCAAGCGTGTGCTGTGGGAGGACGGATGGACCATGAATCAATCAACTGTACGCTTTTGTGGTGAGGAAGCTCTAACCCATCCTGGGTGGCATTGGCCAGATCACAGCCAGCAGGTCCAGGCAGGGGATTCATCCCAGATGTGGCACTGGGAACACTGCACTTGGGCTCTGTGTCCTAACTGGGGCTCTCAGTTGAAGGGAGGCATTGAAGAAGGAATGGAGAGGAGGTACTTCCCTGGGAGGGGGCCCTAAGTGGTGGGACATCCTTGGACATTGCCCCAACTCGCCTGGACATGGCCCCAAGCAATCTGCTGTATCTGCAGCATTGGCAGCGAGCAGGGTTGCACCAGAGACCTCCAACCAGTGACTCCAGCCTGAGTTGCCTATGGTATGTACATCATAATTTGGGAGGTCCTGGCGTAGAGATAAATTACTATACAGGCAATGAAGATGTACACTTAAGTAATATGAGCCAAGGTAGAGGTGTGTGGGGGAGCACAAACCAGATTAGTTCTTGACATCCACAAGGAAGCACGCAGGAAAAAATAATATTCCAGGAGACCTTTGCTGTACAGACCTTCACATACCTGGAAATGCTGGTGCTGCAGGAGGCACCTCTGCTCCCTCCATGGGAATCCCCAGCGTCTGAAGGGTGTATTCTGCTGCGTAGGTTTTGGCCTCATCAATATAGGCGCTGAGCTTGGGTGGTGTGAAAGGATGTCTGTGAACACAGCAAAATGTTAGCTTTTTTTTTTTTCCCTCTAGGACTTTCCTGCAAGATGTTTTGATCCGCTCATAGATGGCATCATCCCACATATCAAATGGAAACATTATTTTACTGTGCTGATTCATTAACAAAAGTACTCTCCTCGTATTCTTTGCCGAGCTTATTGGCCCTGGGTCTCATTTTGGACGCAACATCCTTTCGGAGCATGTTGTGCATTTTCAGTCCAAAACAAAGCTTGCTGCAGCCTGGATTTTCTTTTAAAATACACAGCAAACAGTGTTTGTGGTCAGAAATGTTTCGGATCTTGTTTGGAGCCGAATTATCAGCATGTTCCTTCAAGCTGGTTTTTTTTTCCCACAAGAGCTATTGTGTGTTTTATTTTTGTGCTAAAAAGCACACTTTTGCCTGATTATTTCTGACTTTCTTTAACTTTTGCACCAGCAGAGAGAGCACCAAGCATGGCAGACATCACTACCAACCTATTTTAGTCTGTGGATATTTTTCTCCCTAATATATATAAAAAACCCCATTAAACAGAGTTCTGTGCAATGGTATATTGAGGAGAGATGCGAGATAAAATGCTATGTAAAAAACCAAAATCCTAAATCCCAGAAAACCTCAAATGGTTACGTACATGGTGGGGTTCTGGCTGGCGAGGGCAGGTATGGTGATTTTGTATAGGAAGAGCTGTCTTTGGTCTTGGCCAATTGCAGAGTGGAGCTGGTAAACAGGCTGTCCCCAGTTGTTTTTCTGGCAGATTTCTTCTAAGATCTAGAAGGGAGAAAAAGGATTTTTGCTTGGATTAGTTGCTGCACAGCAACCTTCTCGCCCAGCTCCAACCCCTGCACTGGTGACCTTCCTGCCCTCCAAAGGGTTTTCAGGGGTGCTGTGGCAGCATCATCAAGACTTAGCACAAAAAAGAAAAAAAAAAAACAACCCAGCAGGCAGGATATTACATTCACCTTGAAGAATAAGATTCATCTAAATGTTTTCTACTTTAAAAATTCATTTAATTCCTGAAGTTAATTATTACCCCATTGGTTTTCTGTGAGTTCTCCACAGAAACCCTATCTATGCACTTCTTTGTAACAGTGCTATAGCACTAGGGTTGCATTCATCTTCAATGCTTTGCTGCCTCCCTGGCTTAGTAGGTTACTGTGCACGAAAAGTCCAAAGAATCATCTTTAAAAAAAGAAAAAGAAAAATAAAAGAGAAAAGAAGAAAAGGATTTTTTTCCATCCAATTAATTATATAGACTTCAGTAGGCAATATGAAAGAGAAATGCTGAACTGTGTTGCCCCCAGCATCAGCACAGCTTATTCCATGGTAATTGGGAATTGCTGTCTGGAAATGCTCTTGCTTTGGCTTTTTCTGTTTTTTAACCCACTGGGTATCCGGTGTCCCAAGTGAGTTTGAACACAGCATGGTGTTCTCGTGCCTCCTTGTGAGCAATGCTCAGACCAGTTATTTTTCAAGTAGCTCCATCAGATCTGACACTCAGCTGGGAAGATGCTGGGTCTTGGGGCTTTGCGATGCTGGCCACGTTGCTAGCTGGGTTGGACCAGAGACCCCCCCCCTGGGTGCCTCCAACCTGCATCTTTCTGTGGTCCACCTTATTTAAATTTCACATTTAATTTTATTTAAAATCAAAATGTAAAATTTAAATGTCAATGCTGCTTTTAATTCTATAATCGTAGCTCCAACTGAAGTTCAGCACTTTGTTGTGTACATAAACTAATACGCTACATTTCTTCACTACGGCAAGCCTTGTTCCCTGCTGCCTTAATACAGACATCAGTTTTATAACGTTACATCAACATTTAAATCCTCAGTATGCCCAATATACTTATTAACACCGAGCATCCCGGTTAGGAAGTGGGAGCAAAATCCATCCTTCAAAGCTGCTGTTGAAATGGCCTCAGTGGGGCAGATGGGAGAGGCTGACCAAGCTGACAGGTATTAACGAGACTGTCCTATTAACAGGGCTGTCAGGAAGCAAGCTGTAGCTGTTTAAGACCTGCTATTGTGGAACAGTAGCAGTGGGGAAATTACGGAGCTCAGCTGCTGGGAAAATGTGCCCAAAAAATTCGTGTTGCAAGTGACCGTCGCTATTGCTACAGTATTTGAAATATGTGCAGTGGGAGTTTGACACGGATAGGAAGATGAAAAAACGAATTTCACCTGAGCGAACACAGTGCAGCACCACTCAGACTATTTTACCTCTCTAAAATAGAGTAAGGGGACTGCAAAATTTTGTAGAGGGGGGGAAAAAACCACCTTCTAGTTTCTGGAAGAGAAAATGATGTTTTCATAGACTTTGGCAAACCAGATTCTGTGGCAATTGGAAAAATATGTTCCAAAATTCAGGGTGAAGTTGATTTCTTACATTGCTTTGGATAACTTAAGGTGAAAGGAGAGTGGGACCCTCAGAAGCTCAGGAAATTTGTTCTGGATTTGTTCTCCTCAGCCCTCATCCATCCGTCTGGATCCCCATCCCACACGCATGAACACATCAAAAGCCTCCTTGAGCAACCAGAGTTTCAGCGTTTGGCTGGGTTGTGCAGGCAGTCAACACCTCTTTCCCCATAGCTGATTTAAAGACATACATTATTTTTCTATATATGTGCATTTGTTCCTTGGTGAAGTTCCAAGTGTTATATCCCATTTATCAAACCCATTTGGGGTAAGAATTTCTTTACCCCACAGTGCTTTTACAGCGCAACAACCGTAGCTGGATTTTGTCTTACTCCCATGGGTGTTTATGAAAACTCTTCTCCAGGGAGATACAATGCCATTTTCCAGTGAGGCAGGTGGATATTGCAAGATGCAGCTAATGGTAGTTTATTTTGTAAAATGTCTCTTGAGATGCAAGAATGGATTTGGTTATCAGTCCCCAGTACAAATTCAAGCAGGAGGCCGTCTTCCGAAAAGCATTCTGGGTGAAGAGAACCTCTGGCTGGGATATTGACTCTCTTTTTCATGCACGTACCTGAGGAGCGAGTTTGATCCCTTGGGGCTTTAGTGTGATGTGGTTCATTGGTGTGAGCTCCATTCCTGGCAAGAGGTCGTAGAGTTTATCCTCTCCCCTCTTTTCTCCTTTGAGCTGGTATCCGCGCCCCAGGCCTGTGTACGCCAGGTAGCCACGACCTCCCAGTCCTCTAACTCCCGCAGCCCCTACAGGTACATTCATGTAAATTTCTAGGAATGTAAGAAGGCATTAAACTGAATCAAATCGCCGGAAAAATTACCCTGATTCTCGCTGAAATGGAAAAGTTAGCCCCACTCGCTGGGTTTGGGAAGAAGATGGGGAGGAGCTCCCCATAGCTCTGTTGCTGTGATAACCCAGGCTTGGCATTGACACCCTTTCTTTTTGGGCTCATATTCTTGGACAGGTGAGTTTTTTCAGGGGAAACCTTGCTTCTTTCTCACCCAGTTTGCATCTTCTCTGGTGAGTTTTGAATTCATGTCACCTTTCTAACTAGATTTGTAGTTGAAAGGCAGAGAGGGGACAGCTGGTATCATTTGCTACCCACCAGTGTAATTTCACTTTCTTGAAGAATTCAGAGTTTATACAATCACTTGCTTATATGAACTGAATTTCTTTTTTTTTTTTTCTCTCTCCCCATTATGCTTCCATTTTTGCTCAGGGAGCCCTGCTTGGGACTCTGGGGAGACTGCAAGGCAAGAGAGGGCTGTCTCAATGCAACCTTCATAGAAGTTGGTCTGACTTACATGGGCAAAAACATGGAGCGCAGCAGGTGAAATTCCTGCTCCCTTATCCCCTTCCTTGGGAAGGAAGAAAAAATGACTGATGCGGTCCTTGCTAGATCTACTGGGGTGGCACACGGGGTCCGAGCCTGCCATGGGACCTGGCCATGGGCTTGGATGGCTGCCATGGGCTTTATCTTTGGAAGGAAGTTCAGATGGGCAGAATTATTTATTTTTTTGCTAGCCCCCAAGCTTACTTCTGCACTTACCAAATGATGCCTGCAAAGAGATTTAATAGCGGGGTACCTGAGCATGGGGATTTGATTTGGTCCCAGGTGTGGTCACCCATGATCAAAGGCAGAGCCTCAGCAGCTTTCAGAAATACTCTTTGTTTTCATAGACTGCTTATTATTAGGTTAATGATCTCCCCGAAAAAGGAGTCCATCTCCTAAAGCATACAACTAAAGGCTTTCTTGATTTCAGTGTTGGTTCCGCACCCTGCATCAGGGCAATGTCATCTCCCTGGGAAATGCCGTGGCTTTGGGTGAGAAAACACCAAGACTGGTAAAACTTTCCCTGGGACCTTCAAAGGAAAGAGGAAACACGGCAGAGATCTGAGCTGGTGGTTGGTTGAGGGAGTTGGCTCTGAAGAGGGGAAAGGAAATTTTTTTATTTGGTCTTCCCTGCTGGGACAAAACCAGGAGGATTTGTGGTTTCTTTACGCTGGATGTAGGGCAATCTGGAAGCTGTTTCAGGCTTGCTCTGGGAAAATGGTGATTTTTTTCATGCTCTTAGTCTGCTGGAAGATGGCTATGCTGTTGGGAAGGACAGAGCCTAAAAACTGTGGGGTTTGTCCCTTTCTGAAACAGGTCCAACATCCAGGACAAAGCCAACGCCTTCAACACAAGTCTAGGGAGCAGCCACCCAAGCCCCACAAGAGTTATTTTGATAAAGCTGGGTATTGGTTTGATGGGAGTTACCTCGGATGGATGGGGGACGGATGATGCTCCTGTTGTTGAGCCCCTTGGTGGTGGGGAAGTGGAGGTTGGGGATAGCTGCGTAGGCTTGAGGTGCGTAGAAAACTGGGGCACCCAGGTAGGCAGTGGCGGGATCGTACATGTGTCCGAAGGCGTAGGTGTAGTCTCCTTGCAGCATGGTACCTTTGCCACCTGTGCCCCGAGTGTATCTGACGTAGCTGTCTTTGTCGACAGGTTTGGCTAATGTCACCTCAATCGGGGACCCATCCAACACCTTCACGCCGGCATGGTGGGGAGAGAGCATGGGAGAAGTGTAAGTCTCTAAAGCGCATGGATATTATCCTGCCTAGGGACGCAGTTTCCTGACGTGGTTTGCTAATGGGACGGATAGAGAAAGATAGAGAAAACCACCCCAAAAAGCCAAAATGTCCCTCCCACGGGTGGAAGAAGACACTGGCTGGGTGAAGGCTTAATGTGTTGAGAGTACCCAGCCCTGATCCCATCCAGAAGAGGCTCCTTAACAAAATTAGCACAACTGTGAAGCCTTCAAAAGGCTTTGCTTCCCTGCAAAGTAGTATGTAAGTGAGATTATATGTGCTCCTATGGAGAGTAGCAGTAGCACTAAAAATAGGAGTGGGGTTAACACCTCTTCGGGAACAGCTCTTGCATTACAGCGCTGTGAATTACATGCAGTGCAAGAAGTACTAAATACGGCAGCCTCCTTGCAAATCTACATCTGAATTTGGAGCAGATGTTTTGGGTTGACCTTGTTTGTCCCAGTTTGCCATTCACACGCTGCCCTGCAAGTGCTTTTGTTGGTGGATGTGGAACAAGGATGTGAGCGTGAGCCAAGGGAACCATAACCCCTCATTTGCTAGTCCTTGTTTTGTCTTTGCTCTGCTTTTTTTTTCTGAGGGGTCAACTGCAGTCTGAGCTGGGCAAACATTTAGCATGAATGCAGGGAGCAAGAAGCCAAAATGAACAGTTTGTGTACATCAGGGTTGCTGAAAAATGAATTCGGAAGTATAAAAGCAGCCTGTGAAGAGAAAACAGGGCTAACACCTCCAGGATGATGTTTCTGTAGCTAATCAGCCAGAGAGCTTTGTCTCAGGTGCGTATAATGTACTGCATATAAGCCCCACAAATTTGCATTTACAGCAGCTTTACCTTCCCATTCAAGGCTTTCATAGCTTCAACCGCATCTTCTCTTTTATTAAAGTGCACAAAGGCATAGTCTCTAATTTTCTTTACTCTCTCTACTGCACCTGCAGAAAATGTTGGAATGTTAGTTGGAAATGGGTATTATTGGAAAATACAGATCTGCATGAGCAGCTGTGTTGGGTTATGAGCACTTGGAGAGCAAGGGTAAAAGAGCAACACGACAGCGTCTTCTTACCTCTTAGGATGTATATACCATGGGAAAATAAATATGAAGTCTGTAGTATTTTAAGGAAAACTAGAAATACTTCAGGTCAGACACCAGTAAGTTTCCCATTACACTGGAGTGCCTTTCTCCTGTCCAAAATGCTCTATTGGATGCTACCTTAGGTCTTGTATCTCCCTTCTGTTACAGACTACTGGGACCTGGATGGCTGAGCTGGACATGTAACAACCCAAGATTTGGGGAACTACAGGTAACATCACCATGTGGTCACCATCTCCATGGCTTCGTACGTGTGTTGTACATACTACTCAGAGGTAGCTTCAGGAAAGATGATGCTTCTGCTGTAAAACAAGGAGGCTTTTCTATTACTCGTCAACTCAGGATGTTCAGCAACAAAAAACACCAAGCATGGGTATGGGTTGGGACCAATGGGGCAGCAGGTCTGGCCCTAAGAAACAGCCTTTCCCATGTGAGTGCGGCATCCCTGGGATGGCCCCAGGTGGTGGGAGATCGCCATCCCCAGGGATGCCCCAAATCACCTGGACACGGTCCTGATCAGCCTGCTGCAGCTGTGGCGTTGGCCCTGCTGGGAGTGGGCTTGAGCCAGAGACCCCCACCCAGTGCCTCCAGCCTGAATCTTTCTACACCTCTGTGATTACCCACAAAAATTCAAATGTAAATGCTTTCTTGTTCTTCTCTTCTATGTCTACACTCTACAGCTTTCCCTTGTCAGCTGCTCTGCTGCTGGGAACTTGTTGGCACTGAGATACTCAGCACTAATAAGTTTATCTCCAAAATAACCACATGGGTCCTATTCCCTGCCGTCGCAAGTTTAGACATCTACCATTTCTTCTCTAATAGTTCACCTTCCCCACTCCCATGGGTTGGGAAGCACATCATCAATTAGCCCAGCCACAAAGATTGTAACACCCCAAAAGATATCCTTTGGAAATATGGCTAAGGAATGCTGAACAACTCTTCTGTTGGCTTCTTACCTTTTAAAGCTGAACAGGTGTGCAGGGAAATGTCCTACTTCCGCAAAAAGCACTTACTTAAATAACTGCAGGAGAAAAAATATTTCTTTGCAGTTCAGGGGGAATCATTAGGAGCTCCAGCAGGCTAAATGAAGCCTGTCCCAGCCTATAACCTGAACAGCCTCCATGTCTTCAAAATGAAGACCGGAACGGTAAGTAGCGCTTTGTGTCCTTCATGGATCAGAGGGTGATTTTCTAAGCCAAAGTTATGGGAGTTATATGCAGATGCCTTGTTTACAAGTCAAGGCTTTTATGAACTCTGTTTTGAAAAACCCCTTCTGTCTCCTCGAGAGCACTCTATGATACTGATTCTTGCACGAGCCAAAAATCTTACTCTTCCCTGCTTCTGTCTCTGCTGGGGCAGAGCAATGTAATACCCACGCTTGGGTCATCTCGACAAAGAGATCGTCCATGTGATGTTACGGGGAGAATATTGTCCCCTTTGGTACATTTGGAGAGCACAACCTTCCTGCTGGAAACTTTGCCAGGGATGAGGATTTTGCCAAAATCTCTAGGTAGCATGGGTAGGGCTTTTCAGTGAGACAAGTGATGCAGATGTCTGCAGAAGTCATCTGGCACTGGATCTGGCATAGGTCGAAGAGGTGGTATTCATACTGTGTTACAAATTGAGATGCACAAGCAACATTCCTGGTAGTGTCTAAGGAGACCATAGCGATGTGATAATTGCTCTGTCTTGGGGACTTCTGGATCATAACTCCTTTGGCTAGGATATTTTTTTTATTGGATAACTTGTTGTCAGAATAGCTTCTTAATGCCCTGTATCAAATGTACACTTCAGGCAAGCAGTACTGAAATGCAGCACAATGAATAAGGCAGCTAACCAAGAGGGGAAAGTGAATAATTTCAGATTCTTGCCAACTGTTTTGATTGTAATCTCACTGTAATTTAAACAGCATTTTCTCTCACCAAAGCATGGTACAGCTTTAAAAAAGGCATTCCTGATTTTATCCACAAGAAATAAAGCTGTCCATTTAAAAAAATAAAAACAATTTCCAGCATGAGAAGTAAAATGATAAAGTGATGAAAGGAAAATTAAAGATGATACAGATCTTCCATTGTTGTAGTAGAAAACTTGTCTTAGGAGGCAAAAGCAGATGATGGCTACTGAAGTGTTGAATGGGCATAAATGTGTTTCTGGGGAGCGTGAGCGGTTCAACGGTCAGGAGCAAAACCAGGTTTTGCTTTTAAAAGAGGAAACAGTTATGAGAGTGGGATGATACATATTTAACTCAGGGGTAAAATGGAATCTCTAACAGCTTGGTGGTGGCTAAAAGTATTAGTCAGAAACATTGAAAGGACAGAAAAGACTCATAAAGAAACCTTGTAAAGACCTTTGCATTGTGGCTTAGTACAAAAAAAGAAATGTATAGAGCAGAAATTAAAAGTTAGTGAAGGAAAAATGAAGCTCTGCAGTGTATTTTTAAAAATTAATATAAGGAAGTTAATAGGAATGAGATGAAAGGTGGTTTCACATTGCCAAGCATAAGATACTAATGCCTAATGGACTGTGTGGCTTGGAAAGCTGCAGGAATGGGTTATTTTTACTTTGTTGTTTTTGGGTGGAATTGGAGCAACTCAGAAGTAAAATATCTCATTTGAAAACCAGCAGGATTTTTATTCCCAACAAACCTACTTGCTTTTTGAAAAATCTCACCCATGTAATATATGCCGTGAAGGAATACTGTCATATACTATGTTAAATGATAAGCACTGATTATTCACAATTTTACAGAAGAATGTGAGGGCGGGGGGGAGTTGTATGAAAATTACAGAATTCAAAATTTAGATAGATTAGATAGGAAGTGTTTGTATTAAATTGCTCTATTTCTATCATTATCCCTTGCCATAGAATAAGAATGCTGAAATCACACAGCTGTTTCACCAACTCTCTCTTTTTAAGGAGACTGAAATGATTCAAAATAATTTTTATGACACAGGCATCCTCATGCAGCATTTTTGATCTTTTCCAGTGGCAAATCATCCTAAAAAGGTTAGTAGTGTTGTTAGCTGGAAAAAAGCAGCCCTTAATGGGATGACATGATGTGCATGTTGGGTGGGAGCCTTCAGCCTAACGACGACTTTTGTGGTATTACACATGAACATTTTACAGCAGAAAGTTATTTTAATCTCTTCCTTTGGCATTTTATGAATGGAGAAATGTTTCCATTTGCAGTAGCAGCCCTTATTCAGGAGGTAACATGTCAATGGATCCCTACCTGGTTTGATGTTGTTGAACTCCTTTTCTATGGTCTCTTCAGTGGTTGAGAGCATGAGGTTCCTCACGTAGAGAATTTTTACTGATGACATGGTGTCTTCGTCCACCTCCACTTCTGGTTCTGCCCAGTCAACAGCGATAGGATGTCCCCACAACTGGATCCTTCCTTTAAAGGGATTGGCATAGTCAGTGTCAGACAGGTTTTGGTTTCTCTCACTTCTGCTCAGACACTATTTCAGGTGCAGTATGAACAGCAGGATAGGCCAAGTCTACAAATGGGGCCAAGATAAGCGTTTCTAGCTCAAAGCACAGCTGCTTCGTTAACTCATTTCCAAAAGCAGACAGTTGCACTTTCAGCATGCTTCTGCTAATATCTTAGATGCCTGCAGAAATGCAACGTCCAGAATTAAAGTGAAAATATGGCATGATTCACGAACATCTGTGTTCCCTGGGGTGCTCTCTAAAGGGAAATATTTTAATGAACTTATAAAAATCCACCTTGGCTGCAAAAGTTTAATTCCCTAGATAACAGGAAAGGATACAGAAGCCCCAGCTAGATGGAATGAAATAGTAAAAACAAGGATGTCTCTGTGTGCAAATATTTCAAGTCGTATGGTCCCCATTGGGTGAAGTTGCAGCAGAAGTAGTAGAAAGGAGGGACACAAAAAGTAACGAGGCATAAAAGAGAGTGTGTGTGTGGAGCAGAAGCCCATGGGCTGTTTATACACTGAATCAAGCAGCTGAGGGTCAGGGAATAAAAAGAGCAAATAGAGAGGTAGTTAAAAGCAATGTTATCACCATGTTATCATGCTGAGGTTCATAACCATTTGCATTGAGTCACCTAATCTGTTAGGTAATTGATTAGTCAATTAATGATGTTTAATATGTAATGAAAGCTGACTGCCATGGCCTTGTCTCAGAGCTGTGAGAATCACAGTGGTGAGCAGCAGGACACTGGGTAAGGCAGAAGGACCTCCATGTAGTGATGGTTTCTTCACCTACTGTCTTCTCCAGACAGCAATGATACCTCTTGCCTCCTCTTTTTCTTCCCTGTGCCTTCTGCACATCTTGCAGGGAGGCCTTCCTCCTTTTTCTCTTCAAGAGTGATAGAAATCTGGCCACCCACTAATATCCAGAGCCCCAAATTTCATGTGCTCTATCTGTGGCCCACTTTTTCTCCAGAAATTTTTATCAGCCCAGCGGCTAGTTCTTTGGATGTACAGTAGGGACCATTTTCTGTCTTAGCAGCATTGTAAGTGCTAGATATTCCTTCCAAATAATGAAATAAAATGTCTGCCCTTTCTGCAGATGTCCCCCCAAAGAATAAGTGGGTCTTTCTGTGTTTTTTCTTTCTTTCTCAGTGATCTTTACGACATGAAGTTTGGATCCTCTGAGGCCTGTACTAAAACCTGGAAGAAAACCGGGGATGCCTATGCTGGTAGAGGGAAGATAAGAACCTTGCAAAATATTTTTTTGAGAGATCTAAAAAAAGGCATCCTATCTTGCATCTCTGCTTGGATAATCCATCTAAGACGGGATGGGAGCTCCAAAATAGAGGAAAATTAGAGGGTGAGGGTAGAATTTGAAGACCTGTTGTTCTATAACAGAAGTGAAAATGAAGAAACAAATCAAAAAGGGGTTGGTCCCTGCTAGGAAGGCTCATGAATGAGCCAGGATTTGTGGAGCGAGGCTGGGCTGATGTTCAGATTTCAGCACTGCCCAGTCTCACTTGGGCTGTTAGCAACCAGAAATAGAGACTGCTAATGGCAGCCAGCTGAAATGAAAGAACATGTGCCCCTTTCTGAATTGTCATTTTCTGTTCAATAGTGGAAATAATGACCTGGTTAACTTGCAGCAATGAGCTAAGCTTGGTGCCTCACTAGCTTCTTGCTAAATCCTAGTCTTTCTCCACCCTCTTGTTTAACCAGGAGACAGGACAAAGTTTTCATAAAAAGCGTTTTCATAAAAAGCATTTTCCTTTTTGAGCATCTGTCTCTTCTACAGTGCTCCCTCAAAGAGCAGCGAGGTTCAGAGCAAAAGAAGTGTCTTGATAACAATATTCAATCTCACATTCATCCAATGCATCAGCTGGAGACACAGGCAGTTCTCTCTTGAAAATTTTTCAAGTTCCTCCCATATGTTTGCAACATCAGAACACTCTGGCTCCTGCTCAGGCCTTTGAAATTCCCCAAACTGTTTACCGAGATATCCCTAAATTGGAAATCACTAGCGCATTGCATATGTCTGTTCAGGGCTACATGTTCGTTCCCATCTGTCCTGCTGTCTTTGCTCAGGATTTCAAGGGCTCTGTTCCCTCAAGGATGCTCTCAGCACCTGTGTTTGTGCCTGCTCCTTCCCTCAGTCTTGATACAGAAATGAAGAAAAAGTTGTGCTGAAGCGCAGACCAACTGAGTGTACTCCCACAACCACGGAGATGCTAAACTGATGCAGAAAATGCAGAATAAAAGGAAAAAGAGTCAGTGTGAGATGTCCTACAATAGCTAAGTGTACTCAGTGCTTGAAATCATGTGCTTTTTCTTACAGAAAGAAAATAAAAATGTAAATGACTTATGTTGTTTCACAGTCTGTCGTATGGAAAGAGTGAACGAAGGCTGGTGGGTTATGAACAAGTCTCAAAGCAGAAGGTTTATTGGATTCTTTCACCAGCAAACAAGCTGGGTTCAACAAAGCAGTGTGGCAGATGCCGAGCATAAGATCGTATAAGAAAATTGGTGAAATCACTGCAAATGCACTAGGGTTAAGTGACTTCTTCATCTAACACCTGCCAAATTTCTCTCTGCTTCGCAATGGTTATTGAATGTCCTCCAGTGCTAAATTGCATATAGTTATTTTTTATATTGTTTAAATCCTAAAGCAATTCCTCATTTGAAGGTTTCTCACATGGAAAATATCCATTTTCAGGAACATCCTCAGTATATTGTCAAAGCTGCGGATGTTCTTGGATGCTTTCCTGAGTGATGTTCTCTGAGAGGCCATAAATGAGGACATATTTTATATATAACTCAAGATAACTACAGGATAATACATATCCTACAACAGAGCTGTATGGATACACACAGCTAAATCCATCTAGCTTTATTTTTAATAAATTCAGTCTCCTAAATGAAGAGTGGGGATAATCAGTATGGTGCTAAATCAGGATCTGTAGTGAATTGTCCACCCTGCACCCCAGAGCCAGGGCAACTCCATCAGCCAGCCATGGTGTATTGGAGCCCCTTCTTGCTCTGATGTTCTCTAGCAGCTAAGAGGAGAAAACCCAGTAGCTTTTGCTTCCTTGGGTACACGGGTCCTCTGGAGACCTCAGTCTCACCGCAGCGCAATGTGTACATAGGCGACCCCTGAGATGAAGCCATCTGTACCACCCTCACCATCTGTACGAACCTGGGAGCAATTTTCTCCTGGCCATTGCTGCTGCTCGATGGCTTTCATATTCCACAAAAGCAAATCCCCTGTTTTTGGTTTTATCGGCTGCACTAGGGTAGACAATCACGTCCACGACTCCATCTGTGACTTTCTTCATCTCTGCTAAAATTTCCTCTCTCTTCTTCATTTTGGGGATCCCTCCCACAAACAGGCGGCAGTTGTCCACACTGGCACAGACTCCGAGGAGACGCCCGTTCCTGTGTATAAACAATATTGCTGGTTTGTCAGGATTCAGGATCAGTTCTCAAAGAGAGAAAAAAATGAAAATAAAGCCCCTCTCTTGTCCCAAAACACAAGGTCAAACACAAGGCTTCCCACCCCTGCAGCATATGTTGTGCTCAGGACATTCGGGTGGTCTTGCTCAACGCAAGACCTAAGGTGAAGGCTGCCATTGCTCAATTTGACATCAGAGTAAGGCAGCACAGTTGAAATGAGGGATTTGAGATCATGGACAAACCAAAGCCAAATTTTGATTTTGCTTCCTGGGATTCTCCCTTTTGCTGTTTGCAAAAATGGCTGCTACCAGGCAACTGTGCCTACTACCCATGGTCATAGCAGTGACTCTTGTGCTGCCATGAGTATAAGCCAGAATTCATTGTGTCCACCAGTGGCTTGTAGCTTTCTGGTCACCACTGAGCCTCACAACTGAGGTCTTGGGGAAAGAAAATCCCTTGGCATGCGAGACACTGTTTGGGGGCTTACTGATGCCAACTGTTGTGCCGAGCTCAAAGAAAAAGACTTCCTTACATGCACTTTGCTCAGCTCTTTGTAGTCCAAGCACCTCTTGCAGGTCTTCAGACTTCAAAAACTTTTTTAGAGTAGCCTTTGGAACAAGGGAAGTAAGCAGAGGAGGTGGAGGAGGATGAAGTTTGATCTTTAAGACTCTCCAGCCTCTGATACAAATCATGTTTCCAAGCCCTCCCTGTGTGCCTTGCGACCTGCGCATCCTTTGGGTTGCTAGTAAAGCAATTCACAAGCAAACTTTTTTTTTTAAATGAAAGCCATAACATCACCAGAATAGTTTATCTCTAAATACTTCTAAGCAAAGGCATCTACTCATCCCACTTTGAACTGGAAAAAAACCCATTAAATGCAGTTGAAATAAAAACAAAACATATTGGTGGGCCCATATGTTGTTGATTTCTGGGTGTTTTGTTCCCAATTTTTAGTCACAAACATGAGAGCTTTTTCTGTTCCTATCTATTAGGAAATGTCACAGTTTTGCCCATTGGTTTCCATCCTATTTCACCATTTTTTGCAATAGCTCTGTCTCCCGGAGCATACCTGCAGCATAACTCACAAGAGATACTGTGGATAGGAATAAATCAACAAAAAACAGCACAGAGAGGAACATGAAATAAACAGCAACAGTCAGGTGAAAGTTAATTTGATCCAAAGCAAAATATTTTTTTCCAATGTTCTGGTAGATTTGTTTTTTTGTAAAGAAGATACTTCCTGCAAAAGGTTTTTGGTTCTGATGAGTCCTACGTACTGCCTTTGTTCTACGGCATAAAGCAATAACTGCACAGGCAGACAAGAAGTGATTTTCTCTTAAAGCTTGGGTATCTAAATAACCTTCCTCTGGGCTGCAAGAAAAAATAGGCCGTATGTAACAAAATAGATTAATATATATGATTTAAAGTTGACGTGATGGTGTTAGCCACACTTACCTAATTTCATAATTATTGAGTTGCTTTATTGCATTCTTTGCCTCCTGTTTATTCGAGAAGGTCACAAAGGCATAGCCCCTGTTGTTGCCATTAAAGTCCATCATCATTCTCATTTCGTAGATTTTGCCAATCTGCAAATAGAAAGAAAAGTAGTTCTGGAAAAAAGAAGTTTGTCAGCAAGGTTGGAGGTGTTTTAACAAGACTGGGTGCTTTCTTGGCTGTACCACATCAGAGCTCCACCAAGTCAACGGTACTCTGGGCCAAATAATCTTCAGTTCAGACCTGAAATGCAGCTTTGATCATCAGTAAACTCTGCAATACAGCTACCCACCATAAAGTCTTACTTTTTCACACAGTGGTATAAGTTCATCTTCAAAGAGGTCTCGGGGAAGTTTCCCAATAAAGATCTCACACCCCCTCTCTGGCGGAGGGCCATCCCAGCCAGGTGGTGGGCCTCCGTATTTCCTCTGCCCATTTTCCTGCCATGGAGAAAAATAAAAGGATGGTTTAGATGTAGATTTAGAATGTGAACGTAACCAAACCCTTCCCAGGGAATGACACTTCAGACATGCTCCGTTACCAGTGGGCTGGAGGCAGAGGCCCTCCTTCCCCGCACAGAGCAACTCTTTACAGACTCATCAGAAACAGCGCAGACTGTATCGGCCACCCCACTGCCATATCTACTGAAAGGATTTGGTATCCCAGGTAGTATGCTGGTGATATACTGGAGAAAGGTCTGGTTTGTACCTAGTTGGGTTTTGCTAAGAAACACGCATCAGTGCATGCTCTGCAACTCAATTGCTACTTCAGATGTCCGAGATGGACACAGTTGAATACATTCTTGGAAAATGTAGGTCTTCTTGGCTATGGGAGGTGAATCTATGTGGACTGTGCCTTAGTTGTGTAATATAATGTTTGCAAAACTTATAACTTGTCATTATTCTTCATCCAGTCATAAAAATTTATTAGCAATGGTATTGCCTCTTATTTTGGTAATTCATGGAGACCTTTCAATACAGACCAAACACAGACCGACTTCCTTCCTTCCTTCCTTCCTTCCTTCCTTCCTTCCTTCCTTCCTCCCTTCCTTCCTCCCTTCCTTCCTCCCTTCCTCCCTTCCTCTCTCCCTCCCTCCCTTCCCTCCTTCCTTCCATCTCTCTCCCTCCCCTGTCCTGCAGTGATGCCCTGCTCCCAGAGGAGCTGAGACTCTCATCATTTTTCTGGTTTTGCCTCCCTGATCATTTCTGCATCGATTTCTCACTCTGGGATTAGTCCAGATGAGGGAATGCCTGTGCAAGCTGATTTAAGAGGAAGGCCTAAAGCACATAAGTAAACAGGGATCCTTGCAGGAAAATAAGACTATACCAGAAGATCTTTCAGTTTTACTGAGCCTGTAACAGGCCCTGAATTATCCATGCTCATTCCTGTTTTGCAAATGTTTTCAGCATAGTGATGGGGTCATGGGGACATAAATGAATTCTTACACCAAATCTAACAAGAAAACGATGACGTTTCAGGCTATTTCTTACACCAAATCTAACAAGAAAATGATGACGTTTCAGGCTATTTCTCTGCTCCCAGTTTGGCTGAACTGAGCAAATTGCTGGCATGGGATTTTTCCATCTCTTGAGCTGTTTGTTAGGTGAAGACAAAAAGTGATGGTTGGTTTTTTTGTTGTTGCAGTCATTTGCGATTTTCACGGGCGTGTCAGCTGGAGGAAGCAGCTGATCACCTGGAGGAGTGCTGAGCTCATCAATAATGGTATGAAAATGGCCAGAGGACTATTACCATCCCCCTTTGAGGCAAGTGAGAGACAATCAATCAAACAGTTCATTTTTTTTCATTTTGTCAATGTATGTGGGAGCTGGTACGCGAGGAGGCGCAGCAAGACGTAAACCCTTCTCTCAATCTGCAGTAGCTTTGTTTCTGGCTTGAAGGCAGCATCTCAACGAACTCATTTTGGCAAAGTGTCTTGAGGGAAGGAGGACTTCATTGGTCACTTCACAAAGGAGTGACCCTGGCATGCATTGAGGAAGAAGGCGTTTGTCTACACCAATAGATAGGTTGGAAGAAAAGCCCAGAGAGATGTGGAAAAGGAAATTAGGAGGGGAAAAAAAAAGATAAAATGGTAAGCTTGGGATGGAAAAGATAGGGAAAAAGAAGATGTTGG
>VZSC01002974.1:161956-172511 GCA_013398225.1 Steatornis caripensis
AAAAAAAAAGATAAAATGGTAAACTTGGGATGGAAAAGATAGGGAAAAAGAAGATGCTGGGGGGTGTTTGGGGCTGGAGGTTGAAATCTGTGGTTTAGCAATGAGCTGTAGCCAGATGATGTGAAGGTAGGAAAAACTGAAGACCAGGATAAAGAAAGCCACAGTGAATATAAGACACAGATAAGTTAGTTATATTCTGGGTCAAGCACAGCAGAAAGCCTCCTCAAGGGCAACAAACACAGCTGCTGGCCTGGTTCTGGGGTGCACAAAGGATTAAGGTCTAAAGGAAAATGCCTTTTCCCAGGAGTCTCGGTTTTTGCTTTGGGCTGTTGTGCCCTCTAGTGCTACACAAAGCAAGGCAAAGTTCAAAGAAGCCACCTGCCTAAAATTCACTGGTTTTCAGTCACTTCTTCCAGGATGCATGGTCAGTCATATTAGTGCCCAATGCTTTCAAAAAATTAGCTTGTTTTGGTCATGCTAATTGAGACACAGTTCTTCAGATGGCTTTTGAAGGACATGCTCAGTCTCCACCTGCCCTAACCAGAGAAGGCTTTGCGCTTGAAGAACTTAGAAGACTAAACCGGGAACAAACCTTTGGTATTTGAACAGGTGAGGCATCTGCCTCACATGCGCTTGTACGTGTACAAGGATCTGTACAAAAGGCAGATCTGGCAGTGGTGCGTTGGACTCCCTATGGCCAAAACCGAACCTATGCTATTCTGAAACTTTGCTTAGTGGATTTTCTTGGATAGGCTACCACTGTAGCCATGGCTTTGAGACAGCAATCCCAAACTTTCCCAACATTTGGCAGTGCTGAGGTTTTCTTTCCACCCTTATGATAATTTGGCATGGGGCAAAGAATTACTGGATGAATAAGATCCTGCTTCATAAAAGACAGTATCTATCACACTTAGTTATGTGCAGCACTTCTGTTAAACAGAGAGAAGAAGAATGAGCAAGGAGTGCTCCTTGTGTACAGATTCGCTGCTCAAGCCCCTCATGCAATGCATCGCTTCAGGATGAAGCCAGACACTGTGAACAAAAGGACATGACCATGAGTTCCTACCTGGATCAAATTATATCCTGTTCGCTGAATTAATGCACGGAGGGCGGCTTCTTTCTGTGTGCCGGTCAATCCATCCCCGGATTTGTGATTTGATTCCATTGTGAGTGATTATCAGCAAAAAATCAGGTTAATTAGGGATGCTCACTGCAATCAAATTTGAGATAAATTAAATAAATTAATATGGCTAGGAGGAGAAAGTTCACCCTCCTGAGAAATTTAACAGAATCATTCTTCCTAAATCAGTCATTTTGAGATAAAAACAAAACACCACAGACTGTGGAAAACCCCAAATTATCCCCTCTTACATATTGCATGAAGATAAACAGCATGTAAACCCACAGTCAGATTTTTGGACAGTTCCCCAGTGAGACACAGAGGGATCAGTGCACGTGTCTTAGGAGGGAAACGCATGTAAGACACCTAATCCTGTGCTGAGTACGTGACAGTGAGTCCNCTCTTACATATCGCATGAAGATAAACAGCATGTAAACCCACAGTTAGATTTTTGGACAGTTCCCCAGTGAGACACAGAGGGATCTGGTAAAGTATCAGTGCACGTGTCTTAGGAGGGAAACGCATGTAAGACACCTAATCCTGTGCTGAGTACGTGACAGTGAGTCCTTTTTGCCATTGCATCCCCTTGGTGCTAGGAAGGGCACCTCGTACAAGCTGTGTCCAGCACTTTCTAAGAAACAAGACCTAGGTCCGGATTTGGCCTATTTTTACAAAACAAGAACATGGGAGAACTTCAGATCTGTATCTAGGTTCAGGGCTGGGACAACCTTGGGTTCAGAAGTTTTGATTCAGAGCTGTAGTTTTAGGTCCTATCTAATTAAAGATTTCTTTTTCAAGTTTTGGATTTGGTTGGAAAACACCATAAACCTGAAATCTGAATCTGAATTGAGTTACATGCTATCAAAGGCATATTTATAAGATGCACTCACTGTCTATAATTTCAGGCTGTCCAGTTTTTCCTGCGTGCTGAGCTTTGAGCTTGCGCAAAAACCATTTGTATGAGCCAGGCATAGAAACAGGGTCTGCGGATGCAACGCTGAGCTTGAGGGCTCATGATGATGGGCTGATGCTGGACACCAGCAAGAGCAAAACCAGTTGCCTCCTCGGGCCCTCATAGCCAGGGCATGTGCTGTGGGCTGGTAGAACTAAGAACTCAGAGTAGGAAATTGCTAAATCATGTCACCCAAAATGATCACTGTTGCCTTAAATTTCTTTCAATTGCACAAAGGTGGAGGCAAGGAAAGGCAATGATAATTCCCGGGTTTCCTTGGGGAGCAAACACTGGCAAAAGTGGCCAGAGTGGGTGTACAGGGGATGAAGGGGATGGGGCAGCCTGCGATCCCCTCTGGCACAGAGATAGGGAAGGGCACGGGATGGTGGTGGAGAGGCTGGGTGGGGTAGAAGGAGAATCTGGAGGATCCAAGGGGGAGACAGACAGGTGGAAGGAGAATGGATTGCTGTGGTTGCACCCTGAGATAATGCCAAATTTTGGGGAGAGGACCCTAAACAATACCCCTGTACAGCAGAACTCTCGGTGCACTTAACATCAGCCTTGCATGTAAGAAATGCGGGTAAAGAAGTGCAACACATCCGACTATGGCAGATTTTCTGAGCATGCCACGATGCTATTGAAATAACAAAAAAAGCTTTCTCCAATAACCACCTGTTTACCACCAAAGTATTTTATTACCACATGCTGCTTTTGGCGTTCATCGAGGGAAGTGCTAAGGTTTGAGTCTGGCCACTTCACCTTGGGACATTACTTGCACTGTGCTCCTATATCTTTGTATCCTGGAAGACTTAAACAGGTGCTTTGAATTTAAATAGATGTGTTATTTTCAGCACCAAAAATGGGGCACAAGCCCAGGTATTTGGAGGATCTCATCCTTGTGTCAGTTGGACTTTGCCGCATTGGGCTCCAGAGACCACAACTTAAATACTTGGAAAAAGAGACATCGCTGTAGTGCCAGATTTTGGAGCTATTTATTGCTGAGATTTGTGAGACCCTTCTGATTATTTTTTTTGCCATGCTCCCAGGTTTTCCGGTGTTTTAATTACCACCAATGTGCAGTGGCTGGGAGCTGAACTGTCCAACCCAATAGCTTTCTCATGTCTCTAGTTCCAAAATTAGTGATTTTTTGCAGGAACTGGAGCTTGGTTATTGTTTTGTTTTGCCCTTACTGAGGGTGGCAGCAAAACCTCGTTGATGCTCATGGTTTCTGTGCTTGCTGACTCCTCCGAGCTGGGGTTTGGCATGGCACAGGGCAGGATCAGCACACGGCTGTACAAAAACGAGTTGGATGCTTGCCCAGGCTGGATAAGAAGGAAAAAGCGGTCATTCAAAAAAACCCAATTAAAATCCAAATTGGTTTTGCATCCTCGTCTTTCTGGGCAGAGACGCTCTATATGCACCCTATAAAGGAAAACTCTGGCTTACTGCAAATTTGGCCCATTTTGTTTTGCTCTTGCTGCATCCCAGTTTCATCAGGGGGTTTGAATGATCAAATTGCAGCACTTGAATTGGTGCAAATTTGCACAGTACTCCACGAGTCTCTGTTAGCCCTTATACCTGGACTTGAGCCCATCTGCATATACCCAAAGATGGGTGCAGAGGTGGGTATGAAAAAGAATGACCACGCTATGCAGATATCTCTAATATTCACTGCATCGGATTTCATAATTGTTTTCTTCTCTGTAAGGTACACCAGTGCTGCAGTGACCTGCTTCCCAACAGGGAGACTGCCCCGGGTGTCGGAGCAGAGAGGCAGGCAGGGGGCTGCCTGCAGCCAGCAGGCACATCGCCCTGCACCAGCAGTGTCTCCTCTCCATGCTGGGAAAGTGGCTGGACTGCAGCCAGGCAAACCTCGGCAGGTTTCCATAGTGGCTGAGATTTCCAGTCTGTCCCCAGCCACGACCTAGATAGATGAGTAGTGTAATAGACTCTTTTTTCCTCCCCTCTTACAAATTGCACTATTTCAAGCTGCACTTCCATACGGGATGGGTGTCTCAGCGGCTGCTACTTTGAACGCATTTGCATGTAGAGCCTTAAATGCCATATGTCTCTGTACCTCTCCTCCGGGGAGGAGTAATTTACAGTAACATATTACTCCAGGTTATGGTTTCATGCTGACCAGCAAGCACAAGCTGCGGAGCTGGGGGATGGATGGGAATAGAGCATCTCCCTGGCTGATGCGTTTACAGGAGCAGGAGCAATACACCTTTTAGGCTTCTGCCTTATTAGATAAGACCAGACGAGGTCTTCTGGGCTTTTCTCGTAAGGCATCCTGCAAATTTTTAGGCTCTAGATGAGCATGTCTAGACATTGGTGTATTCCAGGATATGCTCAATTAATCTGCTAGGAATAAGCGAGCAAGAGCATTCAAGGTTGCGCAAGGTATTAATCACGGCGGTTGCAAAATCCGGTGTTGGAGGCTTCCACACATTTTTTGAAAGTGCCAGAAAAATCGGTCGCCATGCTCTCAGGGTATGTGTTAACAATGATCTGGCCTTAATCTGCACCCAGTACTTCTGCACGCTGTTGCCTTCAAAGAAAGCCTGGCCAGCTCCGAGGAAACAGCCTTTCTCTGTGCAAGCAGTGGAGGATCCCCACCCCCAGGGATGCCCCGACTTGCCTGGACCATGGCCCTCAGCAACCTGCAGCAGCTGCAGCGTTGGTCTGGCTGGAGACCTCTACCCCAGGGTACCTCCAGCCTGAGTTGCCCTGCAAGTCTCCATTCCTGATTTAGGAGGAGGATTGGAGGCCGGGGCTGGACAACACGGTGCGCTCGGGGCTTAGATGTGCACGTGGACGACCCAACACACCTCCTGGATCTGGTTTTGTAGCATCACTCTTAGAAATTATGTCCCTCCTACTAATTACCAGCCCAAAGCAATTCACAGCTAATTTATAAACCATGTTGCTAGAGAGCTTTCCTCTGTCAGTTGGGTTTCCCTGGGATAGAAACAGAAATCATACCTCATTTTTAAGAGGTTTAAATCCCAACACAACAAATTCCAAGCACAGTAAAACAAGCTTTCCAACCCCTAGTTTTCCAAGCACCTCTTCGCTCCTCGCTTCTTCTCTCCTACCTCACCTGGTCTAAGGATATTTAAATGCCTTTTTGGACAGAACACTTTCCCACCTCCTCCATCCAAGGGTCCACATCCGCCAGTGCACCCAGACTGTTTCCAGGACACAAGTCATAGTGGGATGTTTTATTTCTGAAACTGGTGGGATTTCAGCCCTTTCACCTTGTTCAGGCATCAGCCTCAGTCCTTGCAGGAGTGCCAGTGTGCTGGGCTATTTTTTTTTTTTATCATTAAGGGTGAGGGAGGAGAGCTGCTGTCACAGGATCTGGGGAAACACGATTACTTTCCCTCCTTCTTTGTTCCCTGGGCCATTAATCAATTATCAAATCCACCCTCACAGGGGGAAAGCTCCCCTTCCATGGCTGTTATTGGAAGGTGTGAACGACTGCAGCAAATTAAAGCAGTATTTTTAACACTATTGAAACAAAAAATCCCTACCACACTTAGTAGAAATAATAGTTCTGGAGTTCAGTCACTTTCAGGGGTTTGACCCTGAGAAGGCTTGCTGTGAATAATGTACGTTATGCTAAAAAGAAAAGGAAAAAAAAAAGAGGAGGAGGTTGCATTTCACTCAGATGTTTATATTGAAATTAGGACCTTCAGAGGTACAAACTGTCTGGCAGTGTTTCCTATTTCATTCTCATTTTTGACCAAATTTTTAACAACACCAGCAAGTTATCATGGTCACAGAATCAAGAACCCCACACCATTAGAAAAGGAATATACTACTTTTATCTTAAATCAGAGCATTGCTTCATTTTAGTTTCCTCCGCTCATTGAATGCTCTCATTTATAGTAGCTTTCTATTAAAGCTCTAAGATGCCAAAGCAAGAAAAGGTACTTTTATGCCTACATAACTTTTATGCCTACATATGCCTACATATGCCTAGCAAACACCGTATTAACAAGAAACAAACTTATAATAATGCTGCGGCTCTCCTTGACTACTTCTATACGTGTTTTCCTTGCCAGCTGCTGCAGGCAGATCCTATGGCATTGCTCCAGCCAGCCAGAAGCAAGATGAATCCAGAAGTTATACTGCAAAAACATGGTTTTTACTTTGCTTTGGGGTTATTATTTGCTTGGAAAAGAGGGAATCTGTTTCCCCATTTGAGGGATGTCTCCCATGCTGGGATTTTTGCTGAGAGAAGGAAAGGTGATGTTTGCGGCTGGACCCTGCGCTGGTCCCCCACCACTTTTGTACCCTTTGCCTGTCCCTTTGCAGCCCTTTCAGGGAAACCTGGTTACTGTTTCCATGAATGAGATAATGAAACTGTGTTTATCCTGCACGGATCAATACACCTTCGTGTTTGAATGTGTTGAGCCACTCAGACGCATTTAACGAAGGCTGTTTTCCACGAGTATCTGCCCTCCCCCCAGTGCAACTGCTCCTCACAAAGAATAACAGCCTTTGAAAAGACTGGATAAGTATATTCACTCTTTACCCTGAATAACCCAAATAGGTAGTCACTAGAGAAACCGTTTTCCTTTAGGTTATCAGCCTGCTTTCCAAAGTTTTGCCTTTTTTTCCTCCCTCCAGGCTCCAAGCAATAGGTATTCTTATATGTATATATATATAACATGAAGCATTCTTCATATCCTTTCAAAAACAGGCACTTGAAGCTGCGCAAGCTGCCACCAGCTCTTTGCTGGGGTAAGATACACTGCGGGACAGAGTCCAATTGAGCAACGCGGCATGAGGCTTTAGCCCCTTTGTTTTCCAGGGCGCAGGGTTTCTCTCCAGCTCAGGTGGTCCCACAGAAAGTGGGAACTCATAGGTACTTGCAGGAAAGCAGGATAAATTAAAAGTCATGGAAAAGCGCTGCATGCTTTGCAGCACATGAGCCTTGGGAAAATATTTCATGTATAAACTGACAAGTTTTTTGTTCAGCCTCTTTTGCTTGGGAAGCGGCTCCCCTCTTCCAAATATCTTTCCCCTTGTGCACGGCTTTTGCAGCTGAGTTACCAAAAGCACATAAAATGCCCCCAAAAGCCCTTTTGGAGAATGAAGGGCACCTAATGATGAGCCCAGCCTCCTTCCCCTCCATTTTATTTGCAACGTCACGTGCCAGATGCTTTGAAGCCAACCTCCGTCTGGCAGCTGCTCCCACCCGAGTTTCCTATTTCACCTAGGGAAAATAGCTTAAGAGAAGCATGATGTATTGGGCAAAAAGCCTGCTAGTTTGAGGAGATTAGGGAAAATTGAGATTTTTTAGGATCAGTGATTGCCTTTGAAATGAAGACCAACCTTTTTCAAAGAGGAATAAGAAGTTGGGTGGAAAGATCTCTAATGATTAGCCCTAGAAAGTTGCGCTTTAACAAATCGAGACCAAATTGTCACAGGGAAAATCCCTCCTCCCCCCTCCACCTTGTCTGGCTTTGCTTTTCTGGCAACCACCAGCGATTAGCAGGGGGAAAACATTAAAAAAAGCTCCTTGCTGCCAGTGGTGGGCAGAAATTACTCCAAAGATCCCGAGAGGCCCTTATCTGCCCACCTTGCTCATCAAAAAATCAAGATGAGCCATGTGGGGCCGTGCTGGCAGGTGGGTCGAGCCGCACGGTGCAATGGGGTCCCAGCACCTCTGGTCCAGCCCCACCGGTGTCAGGCAGCACCTGAAGCTTGAATTTGATGGTGAGGCACCATCGGAGGAGGGGGAAAGACATGCGATTGAGCTGCTCCTTCCCCATCCCGCCTGACAGCCCTGTCTTCCGGGGGTCACGGTCCCCACGCCCCAAACCTCTGGGTAGGATGAACAGCCACATACCTGAGCAATTTTGGAGATCACTGCCCGGGAAAAAGGTCTCCTTGATTATGGAGAGTTTGCGACGTGTCACTCTGGTTATTCTCTAATCATCATATCAAACTCCAAAGGTTCAGCAGCCCTGGGGCTGGTTTACAGTCGCCGCGGGTTAAACGTTAACCTGCTCTATCTCCCAGCTCCCTGTAGGCCTTTGACCAGATAGCTGGGTCACCGCTGCTCTGAAGGCACCCACCCAGGCCCATTTTTTTGTAAATAAATGCAAAGGACTGAAGTCAGATCGCAGCCTAAGGGCTGGCCCCATGCTGACATTTTGACGCCGGTTCATTTGCTCTGTACCAAAGGCTTTCCTGGCTGATCCATCCCTGTTGCAGCCGGTGCAGCAGAAACGCTGGGAGAAGGGACGTAGCCTGGTGCCGGTCCTGGCTGCAACAGGAGGTTTTGTCTTGCTGGAGGAAGATGGCAGGAGTGAGAAATCCCTCTGGCCAGTGGTCTAAGTGCACATATAGCCTGCAAACTGTGAGTTTGCAGAAGTCACTATGATATCATTGTCTAAGCAAAGACTAAATAGACTTGCAGCAGAGAAAGCCAACACTCGTTTTGGGGAGGGTTTGTTGCACCTAGAAAAGGCTGCAAATAAATTCAGTAGCCACAGATCTCTGCAATAGGTGGCTTCCAGATGAGGCAACCTCTGAGCATCCAGATATTGTGGTCTTCAGGGGTATCGTGTCACACCTGTTGATGCAACAGCCAAATTGGATGTTTAACTCTGCTAAAATCCTTCTGGACCCTAACAGTAATGAAATGGGTACCTCAGTGGTTTGGCAGAGTGATTTCTTATATCACGTGCAAGTTTAGCATCCCAGCATAAGGATCCATCCTTGAAATTACATCCTGCTCTGGGTGTCTCTCGCCTCGATGCTGGACCATGACCATACTACAGCTTGCAGGTTTGCCAGTCCTAAAGCTGATCCCCTCTACCAGCCTTCACCTAAGCTGATGCTGAACTACATTTAAAGCAGTCTTGAGCTCCATTTCAAGGCATGTTAAATGAAGCATTTACAATTAGCTGTTGCTGACACTTCAGGTTTGGAAAAATGCCATACTGGTGTTTGCTTGGCTTTAAAAGCATTAGATATTCCTGTGCAGTGGGTACATAACAGGCGCCTCGCTCCCTCAGCGTGAGCGGCATCTCGCTCCTTGCTCAGCACGACCGCTGTCTCACTGAGGCACTGCTGTGTTCACCCATTTCTTGCCCCCAAAACGCCATTGCTCCCAAGCAAATATCTGCCTGACAGTGTCCGCTTTTCTGCTGAATTCAGGGGGTCAAATGCAGATTTTGGAGCTTATTTTTAAAAAACAGCAACAATAAAAAACCAGTCATGACTGCCTACCACTGAGCACAGTACCCAGAGAGAGTTTAGGGTCTTCTGCTTCTTCTGTCCTCCTGGGCAAAGCTTGGGAGTGATGGGTAGATATAATTTCATATTTTTTCTGCATCAAAGGGATATTTCTGTCTTTAGCATGCTATCCTATCTCATTTGTCACAAGGAACTTGTACGATTCGATCATTGGTGGTATTAGGCTCAATGCCTGCCTGCCGCCAAGCACCTTGGACACTGCAAGGAAATGATTTGAAATAATTCAGCTATCAAATAAATGTCACTGCCCTGAAATTGTGACAGTGGGAAGTGTAAACTAGCTCCAAAGAATGGAGTGTCATGCATCTTCATGTGACCATCACTAAAACGGAATAATGAAAAAAATCTCTCTGGGGGAAAGAGAGCAATGTGAGATGTTACCTGAGCGCAGGTAATGGAGGAGTCTCATGATAAGTGAGCAAGACTGCAAAGTCTTACTGAAAAGGAAAAGCCAACTACTCGTTAGATGAAATACAGAAAACAAGTGGGGTTAGATGTGTAAACAGAAGAGTTTGGGATGGAAAGCTGGTCATCGAGCTCCATTTTGGGGTAGAAACTGGCTGTGCTTCCACCAGATAGACCCACAGGCATAGAGGAAGCGTGGCAACGCGTATGGGCATGGGGATCCACAGAAACCCATTCATGTTCCAAAGGAGTTAGAATTTTAGAATAAATTTAGAATAAATTTTAGAATAAATTTTTTAAGGCCCTTGAGTTGTACAGGAATGGCAGCTGTGATGCTTTTCTGCCTTCCTCTCTCTGGGGCAGACTTGGCTTGGAAGAGGAGACATGATCTGAGTTAATGTTTCCTTGAAAGCCTCTTGAGAGGCACAGTTGAGAAGCTCCGGGAGCAGTAAGACATAATTGTTTCCTTTTCCATAATCACACCAGCAGTGAGTTGCCTGTTTGAGGTTTTCCCTCTGCTTGCCAGGTGGGATTAGGTAAATGCACTTCCAGCTCAACAAAAATTCTACTTGAGCAGATGTCCCCCCTTCATGTTAATTACTTGTTGCCACAACACCCCTAAGGTGGGCCCAGTCATAGAATCATAGAATGGCAGGGGTTGGAAGGAACCTCTAGAGATCATCCAGTCCAACCCCCCTGCTAAAGCAAGTTAGCCTAGAGCAGGTTGCACAGGAATGCATCCAGACGGGTTTTGAATATCTCCAGAGAAGGAGACTCCACAACCTCCCTGGGCAGCCTGT
>VZSC01002974.1:175250-192099 GCA_013398225.1 Steatornis caripensis
TGCCCTGATTGTCCTTGCTTATTCCCCAGTCAGTTGCAATGGCATGAGTATTGCCATTTTGGACCCCACCTCCCGAGTCATTCAGTTTAAAGCCTGCCTCACCAGGTTGGCCAGCTTTCCCTGGAAGTGCTGCAAGAAATTTCCTGGGATGCCCAGTGAGGGGTTAATGGCAAATCTCCATCTTGGCTGTGACCCTGGATCAGTATTTGTCCATTAGCTTTGTAATGAAGCCATTAAAAACATCTTTGATTTCAGGAGGAGCAGAGTCCCCTGCCCAGGACTTTTTGGGGGTCACTCTTCAGTCTCTGCTTGCTCAAGTTTTGAAGTAGGGAAGCTATTAATTTAGTGTTGCTATTTCCTTAGGCATTGCTGGAGAGGCTGAGGGAAGTAGAGGGTGGGAACTCAGGAAGACATAGTTTTGAAAACCATAGATGGAAACATTGTCCATGTCCATTAGAAATTGCTTGACATGTCACAGTGGGCAGATGTTCCACATTACCCCAAAGTCGCATGATTTTCAGTGGGTTACTTGGCTTAGGCATCTTATATAGTGCACAGACTTTGCAAGAAGAGTAGACACTGCTTAAAAAGTGTAAAGCAGCTATTTACTGGTTAATACATGTGCTGGTTAGCTGAGACTTGGGAGCTTCTAGGCTAAGCAATAAGATATTCACCACCCTCAAACTGACACCTAAGGAGAGTTTGCTGGCCAGTCATCGGCCAGGTGGGGAAGGTTCACCTCCTGGCCTGTCATCAGCTGGGTGGTTCACATCCATCACACCCCTCAATAATGTTTCCAGTACCCTGATTGTCACCTTAGCTTTCTGTACTGGAATTTTTTTCTCTGAATCCTTGAGCTTGGGGGAGGTCCATCTCAACACATCCCTTCTTTTACCTTCTTTCGCTCGTGTCACTCTCCCTGACAGTTTTCTGAGGTGTTTTAACCAAAGCTGTGCAGTTGGGCTGGATCTACGAGAGGCCCAGGAGCCCATGGAGCTGGGCTCATGGGAGCTGAGCTACAGGTGAGACCAAGCAGAGCCTCACTGAAGAGCCAGCTGCAGCAGATTTGGGAGAACTGGCTTCCAAGTGGTGAGAAATAAAGGGCTGGACACAGCCCAAAGATATATCTGCTTTAACATGAAGAGAGAGACTTGTATAGATAGGTATGTCTGCCATGCAGTGGGAAGGAAAGGAGAGGTTTTCCCAAGGTGGCAGGTGATGGGGACTTTTTTCTTTTAGGGGAGGGGGGGCGTGGAGGGTGGTGTTGGAGAGCTATGGCTAGAGGCGTGCTTTCCAAAAGACTGATCTGACTTTGGGTGCTGGGGTGGTGTAGGAGCCTGAGGCAGGAGCCTCTGTGCATTCCCATGTCTGGAGATGTGAGATGGTGCTGGAGGCTGCTCTGTAAGTCCTTATTCCCAGAGGCTGTGTCTTTTTTCACATAACCCAGTAAGTCACATGAAGACTCTTGCTGGGGGCAGGGCTTCAAGCAACACAAGACCTCATCTTAGCTTTTTTTGTGTGGAGCTGTGATCTGTGATTTAAGAAGATCTGCCTTCTCAAGCCTTGAAAAGCTGTAAAAAGTGTGACTAGGTTGAGTGTTAATAGCTCAAATGCAATGTAGACATGTCTGTGATGCCAACACCCCTCCTGTGTTTGGTAGCGTTGAAAGGATCTCCTGTGTCCTGTTTGCTCAGTGAGGATGCGTTGGTTAGGCTAACCCTGCTGCTCGTCAGGTGTATGGAAGCCTGCGTGCTGTGGCTGTGTGTGCTCTGTTAGCAGCATGCCCTCTGCAGGGGAGTGGTCTGATGGAGATGTAGGAAGAAATGGGCTATTGCTAAACAGACTTACAATTTTCCCAGGTGGACTATAGATTCAGTAGGTCACATATACATTACTGGGGAAGATTACGTGTGTCAGTATGTGCTAAGACCGTGAGTTACAGATTGTGTTAAACACCATTACAACTCATTATAGCTATATAAACATCGTTATGTTCCCTTTCCCTAGAATAAACCTCCATGCTGTAATGCTACTCTGGTCTATAATTACGAACAATTCAATTTAAGTCTTAATGGTTTCAAAAAACAATCCTATGTTTCAGCAGCCTGCAGCATACCCTGCTAGAGAATTGCTTCTAGACCGCAAAGGCATTTATATTGTAGCAATTACCCTATGTGTGTATTTATATACACTTATGTGCATATAAACCACTTGGCTTCAATTCCAAAACAGACAGGTGCAAAACAAACTGTTTTTAGAAATCGGCATGAATGAGGTTTTTGCATGTCTATCCCCCAGACAGGGGAGTCTCTACCCTCTTGTGTTGTTGCTTTTCCCTTGTTGTGGCTGAGACATTTCAGGTTTGATCATGCCACAGAGCAGTGGCAGCGATTTGCTACTGGCATACATGCTCAGAGAGCGTTGGGTTGTGCTGCTGCCGAAGGAAATAGAATAATTTCTTCTAAGTTTTGTGTGTCTGTGGCTTCAAGATAAATCTCTGGTCGTAACTACTCCTTTGACTTAAGATACTGTGTTTGCGTAAGGCTAATGTTTGGATATTGATCAAATATTGACACTACACTGGTCCATAAATGTTCTCCTATTCCTCTGCTTACAAGTCCGATGTCTTGTAATGCGGCATATGAGCCTGCTGCAATTACAACTTCTGCAGTCTCGTAGGTTTTCTTCAAGTGCTATGATGGGGATAGGATAACAAGGGGAAAAGTATCTGCAGTGTTTTTGAAATTCCATCCTTGTTCCCTGGTGTAATGCCAGCCTGAATAATCATAGCACAGAAGCTGAGTCCTGTATGTGAGCACAGGTAACTGCATGCCGTCAAGCAGATGAAATGCCCTGGTTCCTACTTTGTCTGCTTGATAATGGTTTCTAAAAGCTGTTTCAAAAAGTAATTGCAAGTAAGTGACTTAAAAGAAGAGCTGGTGGCAGCACTGCTTATGAAGATGTTTTTGTCTCCTTGTTATTAGAAGTGTGTTTTAATTCTGTACCATGTAAGTCTACAAAGGATGTCACTAGACCCAAATGCTTGGGAAGTTATTTGAAAATTATGTTCAGCTATTTTTAGTTATACTGAAAACTTCCTGACGTCCCCTGGTTCTGTTCACGTAATTTCTTGATACTAATAGTATGATCCTTGTTTGGTCTTAGAAAAAGACAGGTTTATCATGGACCCAATAATACTATGTACTTTAGAAGTAAGTTAAAAAAGTAATGGTACCTTTTTTCTGTAAAACTAAGTTCTCCTACTTAAGTAGGGGAGGATGGGAAGGCAAACCTTGAAGTCACAAGTTTTAAATTATTTGTAATGTAGGTTAAAAACCCAAATTCCTTTCTGCAAAATGTTATGGGTAGATTGTCCTTCATACAAAAAGGTGGCTAGATCATCATTCTCAATGGTCATGGTTTTCACAAAATGAAGGTGGATGCTAATTATTTGAAAAGGAAACTTCGGAATACATGCTTCATAGGCGAAATAGAAGAGCTATGGCAGTGAAAATGAAGATATGAGTGAACATTTCCATACTATGAGAGTGTAAGTACAGTTAAAATCTGGCTTTTACTTTTTGGTTAGTTTTTCCATGTTCTTCCTGTAGTAAGCTGACATTAAAATTATTTATTCCACTAGTGTGGAAATGTCTTTCTCTAAGCTTCGACTTCCTGACCAGCTCTTATTTCACCTTAAGTATGTTCTAAAGCAATAGAATGTTCTAATAGTAATGGTTTACATTAAACATAAGTTTTAGGACAAATAAGAAGTGACATGGAAAAGACAGGACTTGCACAGTTATTTGTCTATTTGTTTTGGAAGGACACCCTGCCCAAGGTTGCATGAACTCAACATGCTGCAGCCTGCATGGGTATCTACAGCATATAACCTAATTTTAATTGAGGAGAGAGGGGTTTTTTACTTTTTTATAGAGAATCTGAAGCGTTGGTTGAAATAAAGGTGTTCAATAGCACTTGTATCTTAGTGCATGAGCTCTAATACAGGTGTAGTTTTAGCATCCTGGAAGCTTCCTCGGGAGCTTGTCTTAGGACAAAGGTTCAAATGAGGGAAGCCACCCAAGTGGCACAACATAGCTTGAAATGGACTTTGCCAGATAATACAAACCAGAGTAAAGAAATGTGGTTTGTTGATGTGTCCAAGGGAGAAGAGTGGAAAGCATAAATTCATCCATATGGCTATAAACTCTCCTAGGGAAAAAGACATTTCTAGGGACAAATAATATGCCATTGAATGAGGCTTTTATTCTGTTTGGAGCATGAGATTTGTCATTAAATATTGCAGCTGTCTCCTGGTCCTCTTGTGAGGCCAGGTGATGGAGTATGTCTCCTTCAGACACAGACCAGCAGGAATTAGCTGGGAGCTGAGGAGCTAGCAATATTAACATCAATCCAAAATTCCACCCAATAAGGGAAAGCTGTTGGTGAAAGCAAAATCTCCCTGTGGTTCGGTGCAGATGTACAGATGATGGGGTTAATGCCACTGTAAATGTTATAGTTTCCTTTAAGGGGCAAATAGGGAGTTGTGCACCATTATACATAAAATAGAGGAGGTAGGAAAAACAGTATTGATCTTGGGGTATAAGGGCATTAAGAGAAATGGTAACAATTTGCATAAAATACTAGGCAAGTCAAAGTAGGAGATGGGGGGGACAATGAGGCTTGAAGAAATATTATGTTTATTTTTATATATAAATACAATTTTAGAAAATAAAAAGACATTGGTAGACCTTGGAGACTTTGCTTCTGCTGGGAGGCCAGTGAAGAAAACGACATTTTTCTAAGTAGCAGTTCGGTACTTGTAAGCCAGACCTAACCACTAAGCTGAGTCTTTTGCTCTTCGAATGTTTGGCCACACAGGGAGGCAAGAGCCAATAATTTTGGGATGCCGTTTTCTTCCACACGGCTTCTGCTTTTTTCCTCTTGTGTTTTCTGCAATTACCATTTCGTAACTCCTGTGTCAGGCTGGTAAATGCAGGCATACAGAATATTTCCTAATTCACTCTTAAAATGGTTATCATATTTCTGTGACTCGTACTTTTCTAATATGTAAAAATTTTCTTCTGAAAAGTGTTTCTGCAGCACCTTACATTGAGGCATGCTTTATCACGTTGCGGCGTTGCAGAAAAGGACTTGGGGCATTCCATTGAGACATACCGTTAAGGCATCAAATACAAAACGTTATAAAATGGGTTCAGAACTGTTACCAGCAATTCAGAAACTAATTCACAACTCTGCTAGGTTTTGGTGTCCTGACTTGGGCTTTGTAAGTTCCTGTTTTAGTAATTCATTGAGAGATAGAAGAAGAGAAAGGCACCCTGGTCAAACTGTGACGAAGTAAAAAAAAAAAGTGGGAAGCAGCATTTAATCTCACAGCAAGTTGTCAGGAGGGGTGAGTGTAGCCCAGCTGTTTCTCTGCAGAAGGGGGAAGATTATTTGCTTGAGTATGTATTCCATAATGCTCATCAAACTGGGGGTGGTGAGCCTAATCCAAACATCAAGGTAAATGGCAGCCCGTTAATTAGCTAGTGGGATTGAGAAGCAAGTAAAAAATGCTACGGCGAATGGGGAAGTTGAGGGTTTTTTTTGCACTGACATTGCTGTTGTGCTGGTGGTTTGCATTTTTTGCAGGTGCCCAAGATTGTTCTTTTAGTCTTGTTTTTCCTGCCTGGGACTACCTGAAAAATTGCATCTGGTGCACAAGAAAAAACCCAGCAGGTGAAACAGCACATCTATTCTTATTTGGCAATTTTCTTGTGGGGTGCCTGCAATGTAATTGTGGCCATCCTTGCATGGGACAGCTAGGATGCTCTTCCTTGCACAAAGAGCCTGTTGCCACCTTCCCCTCTTCCTCTGCCAATGCCTTTTCTTGTGGCAGGAACAAATGAATCAAGGTTAACTTGGCTGCTCTTGCTTCTGCAGAAATGCCATTGGAGTAAATCAGGACTGTATTGTCTGGGTGTCAACAGCCTGTACCGAATCCTCTTGGGGGTGAAAGAGGAAAAAGTCTGAGAAACTGCAAAATGAAGTAAAATAAGAAGTTCATGTGACCCAAAAGATATGAGAAATAACAAGAGGGTGCTGAGTATTACTGGGAAAGGAAAGCACAGAACTGTGAATGGATGACCAACTCCTCAAGCTCTGTAAGTACAGGAAAAATTACTCACCTATTCAAACAGGAGATATGCCAATATCTCCATACAAAGTGTTTTATAGGAAGTGCTCTGACTCCATTGTCCCACTAAATATGGACATCTCTGTGATGGACAGTTAGATATTTACCCCTGGTCCAGCAGCCTTGAAGTGCTGAGAACTGGAATGAGTGCTCGCCAAGAAATAGGTATTTTTAAAGTATTTCTCTAAGTCATGTTCCTTTTTTCCCCGTTTTCTTTTCCTTCTCTCAATGGTTTGTCAGGTGGTCTGTTTGTTAGTGTGTTGGTTTTGATCATGGGTGGTCTTGAGCCTGAAGGTGTAGAGTCTTCCTAGCAGAGGCTGGTGTAGAGTTGGCTCGTTGGATATGAGACCTTGTTGGACCCCAGGTCAGAAACAGGAAGGTTTGTTTCTTCTTCAGGAAGTTTCTTCTTCAGTTCAGGTCCAAATCATGAGGCTTGGCGCTTCTTTCTGGTCTAAATGTGAACTCCCCTGAGGGCTTGGGTTTGGCTCCAACCAGCAAAATCGCAGCGTTGTTGAGTGGAACTGCTGAGCTGTCCCCATGTTCAGGTGGGTGGCTGAGCTGCTCCTCCATGTTAGGCCAAATTCAAACAAAACAAGGTCTATGATGCAAGGTAGTGGTGTTTATTTTCGGATATGTGACTACTAACCACTAACAGAGTAAATATTTAATATAATAGAATGGAAAAATAGGATAATCTGAGTAGTTTAGGCAGGCGTGTGTCACTTCAGCATAAGTGTAAGGGGTATTTTTTATCCTCTAAAGCATTTATTTTACTTTTCAAATGAATCTGGGATTCTGTTAGCTTTTGGGGTGTTGCAGTTTGCTTTGCTGTTTAAAATCAGCTCTACCAGCTGATAGTCTGCCAGCACCCTCCTTGAAGCTGCCCTGCATAACGATGTATGAGAAATACATTCATTTTGAAGTTGTGTTTTTAAACAAACCCTCCTCAGCTGCAGCCAAGCTTAAACCTTCAAATGTTTCCATGCCTAAAGAAATGGTGTTTCTTTTAAATAAATAAAACCTGACAACACTGCTCCAGAGTCTATTCCTACCATTCTGTCTAAGCTGTGACCAAGAAACAAGGATCAAGGCTAGTTCCACTTAAAGTTAACTGTAAGCATAAAACAACAGTCTACTGTTACAAGATGCAGTTGCCAAGTGGGACAAAGCTGTGGGAATTCAAAAAGTGTTTTGGGGTTTGTGGGGGTTTTCATATAGTTCTCTGAGGCTGATGAATTTGCTAAGGTCTGATGTGTAGGTCTGAATTTATATTTTCCAAATGTCCTTGTTAATCAAAATCATGGCTTCTCCCTGGCAGAAAGTGACTTTTTGGCTCTGGGTTTTTTTTGTATAACACCTCTGGACCTGATAACTATTTGTCTCCTGGAGATAAAAGCTGGATGGTCCTGTGGACAGGGGGAAGTGACAAAGCAGGAAAGCAGAGAGAAGCTCTGGCACAGGCAGTGTTGGAGATCTCATCTCACTTTTCCAATGGGTTTGGGTTATGCAGGTTCCTCTCCACTGCGGCACTTGCAATCACTTCAAATTCCTGCAGTAGAGGGGATGTTGCAGGAGCCCAGAGCAGGTATGATCTTGCTAGATCTACCTTACAAGCTTTCCTGACCACTTCACTTCTGGCCACTCTCCGTGGGAGCAAAGACACCACCCTGGACTCAAGAAATAGCCTCACCTGAAGCTTTGATGTTTATTTGAGAAAGTTTCAGCTTTGGAAAATTGTCACTTTTTCAATGGGAAAGTGGCTTATTAGGCAGCTCAAGACTAGTTTTCTACTGGAGCTGTTGTAAAAGAAATGTCCACCCTTCCTGGCAAACCTTGCTAACAACATTTATGTAACATGTTTCTTCTTTTCCCTCTCCGTGAAAGCAGCTGAACTTGTCACAACTCTTTCACAGCTGGAAATTGCTGAAGTCTTTCTAACCATAGAATGGTAGGGGTTGGAAGGGACCTCTAGAGATCATCTAGTCCAACCCCCCTGCTAAAGCAGGTTAGCCTAGAGCAGGTTGCACAGGAACGCGTCCAGGCGGGTTTTGAATATCTCCAGAGAAGGAGACTCCACAACCTCCCTGGGCAGCCTGTGCCAGTGCTCTGTTACCCTCACAGTAAAGAAGTTCCTCCTCATGTTCAGGTGGAACTTCCTGTGTTCCAGTTTGTGCCCATTGCCCCTTGTTCTGTCGCTGGGCACCACTGAGAAGAGTCTGACCCCGTCCTCTTGACATCCACCCTTTAGATATTTGTGAGCATTGATCAGATCTCCTCTCAGCCTTCTCTTTTCCAGGCTGAACAGACCCAGCTCTCTCAGCCTTTCCTCATACGAGAGATGCTCCACTCCCCTAATCAACTTCGTGGCCCTCCGCTGGACTCTCTCCAGTAGTTCCCTGTCTCTCTTGAACTGGGGAGCCCAGAACTGCACACAGTACTCCAGATGCGGCCTCACCAGGGCAGAGTAGAGGGGGAGGATCACCTCCCTCGACCTGCTGGCCACACTCTTCTTAATGCACCCCAGGATGCCATTGGCCTTCCTGGCCGCAAGGGCAATGCTCAGTAGCAAAATACAATTTTAAGACAATACATAGCCCAGGGTGGAAAAGGTGTGTCCCAGGTATTTGAATTACTAATTTGTATGTCTGGGGAAAAAATATTCAGATACCATATAACTGAGCAATGTGTATATACATTCTGAATTGTAAACAAATGTTGTCCTTGGGACCATAATTTTTTGGCAGTTTACAGGGGGAAAAAAAAGTGATGTTTAAATGAGAATCCATTCAGCTGCTCTACAAAGCAATCAAATTATCTCTGGTTTTTGGCATGGGGCATTGCTGCTCCCCTTCCACTCAGACTGGGCAGACCTCTCCTTATGCTGAGTCCATCAAGGTTTCAGAGTTGAGAAGCATTAACATCCAAAGGGACCTCTGAAGGTGACAGGAATCAACTGTTTCTCGGAGCATGCTCAAGGTTTTGTCCCATTCATGGTCTGCATGAGTCAATTCTGTTGTAAGAAGGTCACAAAGGAATCAAAGCAGCATGTTGCTAGGCTGTTTGGTTTGTTCTCTAACCTTCCCAGAGACTTCCTGCTGCCAAAGCATCAGGTCTTTGAATGGGGTGCCATGGTTCTTGGGGAGGGTGTTTGGCACCTTGTTACCTATGGGATTGCTTCAGTAACTCTCCAAACAGATTGTGGGTGGAAATATAAAATGAATGTGGTGATGCTGTGTTCAACAGCAAGGTGTTTTTAATCTGAAAACATCAACAGTAATTGATGATAGTCATACAAATTAATATTAGCTTGAAGCTTATGAGTACATATTTGTAAAAGACTTCAGAGAAGAAACTTTATTCTGTGAAACCAAAGAAAAATAAAAAGGGCTGGGAGAATATGAATTTATCTTTCTAGAAAAAGAGGAGGGGTAGAGCAAGACTTCAAATTCCCCAGATATTCTAGTATATAGGGAGTAACAGAATGTCTTTTCTGTGGTGGATGGGGAAAGCAAGTCTGATTGTCTTATCTCAGTCTCTCTACCGTATATGCATAACTTCTCCTGCAGATAATTAAGTGCTGGGATGGGTTGCTGAAAGCAGTTTTGGAGTCTCAATGGCTGCCATGTTCCTTGCACACCTCCTGGTATTAGACAGGGTCGTGCAGGGGTTACCTAGTGAGTAGGGGCCATGGGGCTCAACCTCCAAGCCCCTGCAAGAGGGCACCTGAGCCACCTCTGTGAATGTCTGAGCTCCAATGGGGGTCTTCATGAATAGATCAAGAGAAACCTGGGACTTTCACAAGGTTGGGATGCCCTGGAGACCACTTCTGGAGGTGCTTTCTGGTACTACACTTCCATTTCCAATGACGTTACCAAAAAGCTGGTTGATCTAAATAGATCTGGACTAGCCAATGAATTGTTAGGCTCTTTCTAGATCAACAACCAGGAAAGTTTTCTCTAAATCTGAACAATTTCCAGCACACTTCTGCTTCGACACAGTTGCTGAACAGGGTCTTGAGCACTCATGTTCTATGCCCCTTGCTGCAATAAGCAGAATAATTTTACATTTAAAATAGGATTGGGGCCAATTCCACTGATATCACAGAATGGTAGGAGTTGTAAGGGCCCTCTGGAGATCCCCCACCCCCCTGCTAAAGCAGGTGCCCCCAGCGCAGGGGGCACAGGGACGCATCCAGGCAGGGTTGAATCTCTCCAGAGAAGGAGACTCCACAACCTCCCTGGGCAGCCTGGGCCAGGGCTCGGGCACCCTCACGGCAAAGAAGTTCTCCCTCACGTTCAGGGGGAACTGCCTGTGCTCTAGTTTGTGCCCGTTGCCCCTTGTCCTGTTGCTGGGCACCACTGTAAAGAGTCTGGCCCCATCCTCTGAACACCTGCCCTTCAGATATTGACCAGCGTTGATCAGATCCCCTCTCAGTCTTCTCTTCTCCAAAGCATGCTAGGATTTGCTGCTGCTATGGGTGACACATGCAGGGTTTTATAGCATGTCAGTGCAGAGCCAAGGCAGCCAGCAGCATGCTAGCCACTCTTCTGCTTTGCTCATCATCAAAAGAATTCAGCTTGCTTTCACTTGCAGAACCTTGTCCTCAAGGACAGAGCTGGGTGGAAAAACTTTGCTTTCTGATTCAGCCAGCAAACAAAAAATGTGTGCTTTCGGTCAACTGCAATAATGGTGTATGTGTTTTGGTTTTTGGGGTTTTTTTCCCTCCTCCCCTTGTGGAATGAAGAAACCTGAAATTCCCTTGGAGTTGTCTCAGCTGTTGGGACTGTTTCAAGACAAAACGCTGCATTTTTTAAGCATCTTTTTCAAAAAGGGTTAATCAATTTTAGTCAATACTAGATGATTATAATTTGTTTTTCTTCTTGCCAAGAAGATCTTCAGGCCATATTGTGGTGGCCTAATTTAATTTTTTTAATGGAATACTTCTATATGTGAAGCAGGAAACCTTACTGAGACTTTTTTTTTGGAGGAGGAGACCTGATTTTTGACAAATGAATGCTATCTCTAGAGGTTTTACTGCTCTAACTGTGCACCATCACCAGGAAGAATCACAGACTGACTTCTGAATCTAGAAGCAGACCATCAGCTCTGAGCTGAAAATGGACATAAAGTCAGAGCTTGAGTGCTGTGGCTTCATTTCTGCCATGTTCTCGGAATTAATTTGGTTTGCTTTTGTTGGGTTTTTCTTAACATCACTGTCAACTCTTGCAGGTGAGAAATCTAACAAAAATCACTGTAAAGGGCTAAATATCTTCTGCTTGTTCTCCTTGTCATGGACAGATGGCCTGACCTGAATTTCTGCTCTGTAGTAAATTCATGTGTGTTTTCCTATGGACTAGCCTCTTAGCTGTATGAATTACCTTGTCCAGGAGTTACTGCTGGCAGGGACAGGCAGCCCCCTTCCTAGTCGCAAGAGAATTGAAGACTTCCCATCTGCTATTTACCATAAATTTTTCCACAGGTTATAACGCACCATCCTCGTAACCACCCCACAATTGCTGAAGCCTTCGAGAGAAGGATGCTGGTACAAAAATCCTACCATAATATTAAAAATCGATGTTGTTATAAAACTATATTTAACAGTTGTGGGAAGAAATTTCAATGTTTTTATTCATCTAGTAGTTGTAAAAATCACAGGATTTTACTTTTTCATAGCATTCGTGACAACTCTTGAAGGCCTTTTCAGTGTAAATGGAAGTGTAGTGTGTACATTTATTGTAACCTTAGATCAGTCTAATGTGTCTAACAGTTCAATTTTTGAAGAAGTGCTAATCTTGTAACAATTTAGTGAAGTCCATTGGATGTGACTTCTTGCAAGTCCTCAAACTGTCAATTATCTGGGGCACAGCACTACCACAGGTTAGACCTGTCTCTCTTTTTTTCCCTCACAAGCTTTTTTTGCTTTTCTTTTTCCTTTGGGCACTTTGAGCTTTGCAGAGCTAACTGCCCTTGCAAAAGGAATGTATTTCTCTTTGGGTCTGTCTCTCCATTCCTCTTGCTCAACAAACTTTTTCTTTTTTATTACCTTTTCTGGAATCAATGAGCAATTATATTCCAGGAATAGCATACATCTTTTTAATATGTAAGCAGGCTCATTCAGTTTATACCAGATGAAACTTTTATGCTGTTGAATATGAAGTGTATATATAAGACAGAACACAGAAAATAAATCTGTTTCTCTTGAAATTGCAGAAGGTCCCCTGAGTTTCTAAAAATGACCTCACAGGAATGTCCTAAACAATATAACTGGAAAAGTGTTCAAGGTATTCAGTAACTCTACCTGTTATTTACCAGTATTGAAACTCTGTTTAAGTTCTCACCCCTGACTGAATAGTTGGGCTATGCTGTTTTTACTAAGTTGGCTCTTTTCTCAGGTCTTACAGAGATGCAACCAGACTTTAATCTCGGGGGGGGAGGGGAAGTCATTATATTAATTGTGGAAATAGGGAATGCACATGGCAAAGCATCACCAGTTACCAGGCTGTAATGGGCTGTGCCAGGTACTAGTAGGTCTTTTGAAGTGACCCACTTCTAGCTGCACAGAAACTTGCCAGACTTCAGCTGAATGTTTTCCACTTAGCCTTAGACAGAGTTATTCTCTGGAAGGATTTGATTTGAGAGAGATTGGGGGTGGAAAAAAAAGCTAGAGAGAAGCAATCCTGTCCACAGTCAGCTGTGCTTATTACACTTCCATCCAGGAGCTGTGCAGCATCTCTTGGCTTCACAACAAGCTGGATATAGAGGCAGTGACTGATTTTATTATTTTTTTGAGCTTATAGGCTACACCACCATGTCCCATGATGCTGTGATTTGACTATGTCTGATGTATTCAGCAATTTGTGTATCTTGCTCCCTTGTCCCCTAAGCTCTTCTCTCAAGTATTTTTTTTTCTGGGGTAGAGACGCAAGACATGCTTAAGATCCTACTGCTGGGTGCAGATGAACAAGCTGGGTTTAAGTTACTGCTGTAGATAACTGCAGAATATGAACCTGTGTGGAAAGAGTGAAGCCTTGTGAAGTTTCTCATTTGGAAGGAAAGCTTTTGAGAAGGGCACAGGGTTCTGAGGCTTTTGAGTTGGAGACATGGTTTGGAGGTGTTCTCTTAGCTTTGGTTTGGAGTACTTAATCAGAAGAGACAGTGAGAAGGTCATTGCTTAAATATGGAAGCTGCAAAAATTTTCCAAAATGGAGCTGGTGAGAATAGTTCAGCCTGTTTTGTCCACCAAAATTTGCAGTTCCCTTCCCAGAGTGAATTTGGGAGAAAGAGGCCCTGAGTAACTGGCAGAGGCAGAGCAAAAGCACAAAGTACAAGGGCGTGGCTGCAAGGCGCAGATGTGTGTTTGCTGGCGGCAGCGCCATTGATGCACTGAGCAGGAGCAAGCCCAGGTGGAAACAATGCCTAGAGTTGTCACATTTCAAAACCTAAACCAAAGTGCACATACAGGACAACGTATCCTTGTAAAGAAGCAAAGTCTATATATTCTGCACAGAGTAGAAAAATTTGGTAGCCTGTCATGGAGAGAATATGTAGCAATAATTGTTCCTCTTGAGACTTGCTCCAAGGCAGCCACCTCACAGGCAGGACACACCTGGACAGTGAACAGGACCCTCATGGCTTGGATGTGGGATGCTGATGGTCACATTCTTGTCAAGTCAGAAGTTACAGTAAAGGATTGAGTGTGGGAGTGCGTGAGGTGAGTGCAGTATATGCATCATACAGTGCAAGTCAGCTGTAATACAAAATCCTGCAAAAGTCATATTTTTTTCAAAGATACAGCATTGCTGAGAGCATGTTGGACACAGTCTCATGAAACTGAGCACAGAGGTACTGACAAGACTGATTACATTAACTGTTTGACTCTATGCAAATGTACTTGGATTTTTAACTAACATCAGGGTATTTTAGATGCTGAAGAATTTCAGCTGTATGTAAATGACTTCTGAAAAACATGGAGCTGTTCTAGATATCTAAGATGCAGCACTTCAGGTGATTTAGATCTGGAAATTCTTCTGCAGAAAGATATTACATGCAGCAACTCAAAAATCCCAGCTAGGTTGAGGGCTTCTCAGACTTCCTCAATGCAGGTGCCATTTAGAGTAGCACATCCCCTCCTTGTGTGACCAGTGTAAGTAGAATTAGTGTAATGCGGGTCTCGCATGTGGGTGACAAGTCCCTTCAACTGAACGCTTACTTTTATGGGTAGTGGGAAAAGGAATTTCACAGTGTCTTTTTAAGGCAGAAGCAGCTCAGCACGTGCATCTTCAAGTATAGGTTCGCTCAGTATTGTTTCCCATGCTTCAAACCAATATGTAATAAAGTTGTAGTGATGTACAAAAAAATTTACTTTTTTCAAGTGGCAAGAGTCCAGTTACAGCAAGAAAAATGTCTGCCGAAGACCTGAAGCAGGTTTGAAGTCTGCTTTGTGGGTCTCAGAAATTGTTTTTAATGGGTCCTGACTTCAGTGGAGAAGGGGGATGAAGAGGTTTTAGACCCAGCCTTGAGCAGTCATGGAAGACTGGCGGTAAAACCCCTTCCCAGGTAGAGTTGCCACAAGCTTTTTCTGGCGCCTACAGGGCTAGGCTTGGCTGGGTGCACTAGGCTTTTGAACTGGCAAGAGGCGGTTTTGCCTGTGGGACTGAGCCTGGAAAGGGGAAAAAATAAGATTTCTAAAATAATACAGGTAGTTCCATCACCTTGGTATTTTTCTCTTAATATATGCACAAACACAGCTTTATGTGGATGGGGAACAGAGCTTCTGAAGAGCAATTCTCCCCTGTCCTTTTACTTTGAAAAACGGACAGCATTGTCTCTTAGCTGATGAATAAGATGGTTCATGGGAGCAACGTGTGCTTATCTAGCTGTTTTCAGGCTCTAATATGGGAAGCAGGTGATGCATAAAATGCTTGAATGAAGAAGAAATTGACTGGAGCAAAAATATTAATTTGTACCTAAAAAGGCATCTGGTTTTGTTGGTTTTGTTCACTGCATTGAGCTCATCTATACTACAGATGCTCCCTTGGTGTTAGGTGTCTCTTGCTGTTTTCATCTTGAACAGCAGTATAAAAAAGGTCATAAATAATGCTATGGACTTCACGTAAAATCCAAAACCAGACAACACTGCTCCTAAAGAGAGTTTGTGACAACTATATACTTGCTATATGTGAGGTGTTTCAATTAGTACCTTGAGTAGCATCAATAACTCTTCTCATTTTTCATTGTAAATATTTGCTGGATTAAAAAAAAGTCCCCAAATGTAGTGTATTCCTGATCCCTTTGTATCTAATGGGATGAACCTTCATTAATTTGTTTGACCTCTAGTACCTGAAATATGTAAGATTTTGGTGCTAAAGTTAGTGTTGACTGAACTTCTAAGTTCTAAGTAGTTCATAATGCCCTTGTAAATCTGTGTCATTTATTTTTTTTTAATTATTTCTCCCCCAAGGCAGTATGAACATTGGTGGTGAGCACTGCATGGTGTTATTTCTCAGTCAAAACGTATTTAATCATGAAAAAACCTGTGGTTGGAAGGAAGAAGTTTGCAAGCAGCTAAGGATCTTCCTTCTTTGAATGGTTTGTCTGGTTAGTAGCCTCCGAAATCAAAGGGCATAGGAGCTGAATATACAGTTGTACAGGATTTTAAAACGAAAATGTATTTAGAAAGCATAGAGCCCTTAAGGGAAACAAGGTAAAAATAGCTGCAAAGCAAGGCAAAATTGAAGTGGAAAGGAACATTTGTTATTTGGTGTATTAATTTCTCACAGTTAGACTGACGTTAACGGCTCTGCTGGGAAATGTCATTATTATTGTTAAAATGCTGTGGTCATCCAAATAAAGGCTAGGAAGCTACAGGATGTTCTCCAAGAATGCAAAGTTTGCTGAAAGAAAACAAACAGTTAATCTCAAACACCTAAATATTGATATAAAGATATAAAAGTTAAAAGGCTTCATAAAACCGCCTGTGACAGGGATGTCACAGGGTGCTAGCCACCTCATAAAGTCAAATATACTCGGTGTGTCTGTAAAGCAGTTGGAGCTCATATTGTGTCCTAGAAAAGCAGGTTGTGAGCCAAGTAATAAAAGAATAATAACAAATAACAGTTAATGACTGCTGCAGCCTGAACCCTGGACAATGTAGTGGAGTGAGGAATGGGGGCTGTTTCTGGAGACTACAAATATCCTCCTCGATGGATGAGGAGCACCCCGGGACAGGGCCTGAGGGGTGGTGGGATCTCCATCCTTAGAACCTGCTCTAACTCACCTGAGCACTGTCCTGGACAGCCTGCTGTAGCTGTGGCATGGGCCCTGCTGGGAGTGGGGTTGGGCTGGAGACCCCCATCCCAGTANAAAAGGCTTCATAAAACCGCCTGTGACAGGGATGTCACAGGGTGCTAGCCACCTCATAAAGTCAAATATACTCGGTGTGTCTGTAAAGCAGTTGGAGCTCATATTGTGTCCTAGAAAAGCAGGTTGTGAGCCAAGTAATAAAAGAATAATAACAAATAACAGTTAATGACTGCTGCAGCCTGAACCCTGGACAATGTAGCGGAGTGAGGAATGGGGGCTGTTTCTGGAGACTACAAATATCCTCCTCGATGGATGAGGAGCACCCCGGGACAGGGCCTGAGGGGTGGTGGG
>VZSC01002975.1:0-38515 GCA_013398225.1 Steatornis caripensis
GTGGTGCTCTGTGGCCGGCTGCGCCTGCACCACGACATCGGGGGCAGAGATTAAGATTCAGGTAAGAAAGAAAACCTTTTCTTTCTGTTACGAGTTAAGGCTGCGAGCACAGGTGTTGTGTACTGGCTATGTCTTGGCGAACATTAAGCAACCCCTAGGGAGACTCTTTAAAATTAAAAGCTTTATTCTTGGATGACAAAGACAGAAGGGACCTTTGTTGTGATTTATTCTGCCTTTTTCTGTTATATTGGCTATTCAGTTTACCATAGTATTTTCCCTAAGTACGGAATAATCCAGTCTTACTCAGCGGCGTATCTGGACAAAATGCAATGCTACGGTGCTCAAGATTCATATAATAATGTAATAATTACATTGCTGTTTTTCCATATCACTCTTCTAGAAGGTGTTACTTTGTACTAGTAAATCCCAAAATGCTTTACAGAATAGCCAAGAGGAATATTGAGATAAAAAAATGTTTGCCCTGTCAGTCACTTAACAGGCCAAAAACAAAGTCAGGAAAAGCCCCTGGGTCTTTCCCGGCACTAGGCAGTTCTGTTACCGTGAGTAACCTGTTGTCTGGCATTGAGTCATCTCCTGCTTTTTTTAGTTGCTTTTTCTGTATTTGCAGTGTAACTCGCTGGAGGCTATCCACACAGCTGGGTGCCCCCAGCTGGAGCTCTTTGGCCAGCTGAGCTGTGTCGGAGATAAGTCAGCTCGAATTTGGAGGCCTCTCAGCTAGCAGACGTGTATTAGGTTGGGTAGAGGAGTACCTCCCTGCATCCATCCTCGTGTGCTTGGGTAACATAGCTCGCTAAGCGCTGTATGTAGTCACGCTCATTTTTGCTACTGTAATCAGATCTTTCAAAAGCTCCTCTTGAAAAAAATTAGGCTTATCCAGGAACCTGCGGACAGATACGGGAAGACCCCAGAGNATCCATCGTCGTGTGCTTGGGTAACATAGCTCGCTAAGCGCTGTATGTAGTCACGCTCATTTTTGCTACTGTAATCAGATCTTTCAAAAGCTCCTCTTGAAAAAAATTAGGCTTATCCAGGAACCTGCGGGCAGATACGGGAAGACCCCAGAGTTTTTCAAACTTTCTGAGAAGCAATACTGAGCATGCGTCCCTGTCTTCATGTTCTGGTGCCAGTTTTCTCCTAATGTAGTACTCTGAAGTGAATGAAAGATAAAGCAACGTGAATGTTTCTCTGGTAACATTAAGTGTCTCTCTTGTGTCTTGTCTTTTGGCAAATTAGCGAAGCTGTCTGTTTCTGTAGGTTGTCATTTGATGGTATTCTTGGTATTTGGAGACAACATCATTTTACAGGCACAATGTTCAAAGCATAGAAATTTTTCAGAAGCTGGATAGGACCAAGCTGTTTATGTACCTTTCCAGTTAACCTTTTCTGAAAGGCGGGAGCAAAAAAGCACAAGAACCATTGACATACAACTTTGGTTGCGTGAGAGAAAACATGGAGGGGGGAAGAGGTTCATGTTGTCTCAGGAGTCTTCAAAATGCAGTTCACTCATTGCCACAGCTGAAAAACTACTACTGGAACAAAACTTGAGATTATTAGTCAGTGCATAATTAAGAGCAAGGGTCCTCATTTGTCCGCAGCAGGTGTTCACGGCACACCAGGGACAAGGCAGAAGGGCCTTTGCTCTGGTTCTGTTGCAGTGTTTGCCCCGGTAATACCGTAGTTAATGAAGTCTACTTGTCTTCTGTTGAGATTTCCCACAAGAGGACTGGATGAAGTTGTTTTTTGAAATGATTTTGCTAATTAATTTTTTANGACAAGGCAGAACGGCCTTTGCTCTGGTTCTGTTGCAGTGTTTGCCCCGGTAATACCGTAGTTAATGAAGTCTACTTGTCTTCTGTTGAGATTTCCCACAAGAGGACTGGATGAAGTTGTTTTTTGAAATGATTTTGCTAATTAATTTTTTAACATGTAAAATTAATGAACAAAATTATTCAGGGACATTCCTATTTACATGGGGAGAGAGACTCCCTCCTTGAGCAGTTATACAGATTTCCATAGCAGTATTTCAGAGTGCGGTTCCCTTCACTTGAAGGAAAGGTAGTGGAATCTGTGCCTAAATTGATATTACAGTGCTTTTTTGCTCGCACTGCTGGCTCATTTACATGAAGCCTGCTTTTGTAAAGGGTCAGTCTCTCCCCTTTGCCAAGATGGGGTGATGAATTTAAGAACAGCCATTTCAGGACACAGCAGAAATTCATCCAGCCCAGCAATCTTATTAGCAGCGACCAATATCAGATGTGAAGAGAAGAGTGTAAGAACAGAGTAAACTTTTAATCATTTTTTCCTCCGAATGCTCTCCAGCAGTTTGTGGTTCAAGGATTTCCAAACCCAGAGACAGGGTCTTTGTCTTTAATATTTTATATATTGGTCAATGTTAACCAAATCAGCCAGGAACAAGTGACTGAGATGGGAAAAGCACACTGTAATTTTTAGAATGTATTTAATGTTTGTTCTTTAAGGGTAAGACCACTGAGCAATCAGCTACCGAACACGAGGTTTAATGCTTAAGTAGATTTATACCAGAGCTCTATATGTCAAAAATATCTTGTTTGGTATGGAATAAATGTGGAGCACTCAATGTTCACATTATACAATGCAGAAAGTAAAGATACTACGTGAGACAAAAGAACTTCCTCACATCTGCTAAAAACCTGTTTTGCAACAAGCAAGAAAAAACATTGCACTGATACTTGTAGGGAAGCTGGTAGGTCTTTTTGCATAGAGACAAGACAATCCCAGGAGTGAAAGCATCGGAGTTACCGTTTTCTTATTACCAGCTAGCAACGTGAACAAACTTGAATATAGGTTAACTGTCTTGTCAACTATTAGTCAAAGCCATCAGATGTCAGTAATCAGGAATGCATACGCTCAAAAATGAGTGTTTTCAAAATCAAAAGTGTGCACAATGGGGAACGCAGGTGCAAGAGACCATTGGCATCGCACTTCTTGTCACTACTGCTGTGCAGCGCGACAGTGGGTGAAAAGGAAAATTAGTCTAGCACATTTACTCCCTCCTGTGTTTCCTAAGGTCCCAGTCTCCCAAGCTGTATTCCCAGGATCAAGCTCTTACCCTGAAGAGATGACGACTGTTTGTCTTTTCAATCTGTTTTCATTTTACTCTGTGATTTTCATAGATCACATGGACAATGACTAGAAGTTGCCAAGTAGTGTCAAGCTGGTTTAAACTTGATATTCCCCACATTCCTAATGTACTCCTTTAGAAATAAAACAAGTTTCCACAACTTAGATAACACCATGGTCAAAGTATTCCTTGGCTCCTCCAGCTTTCCCACTAGCAGGGCCGCTAGGTTGTGGGCACTGTTCCTTGCATGGCAAAACCACAGTCTCAATTAAACCTGCTCTGTTCTTCACTTAGGCATCCAGCGTGGAGCTGCCAGCGTGGAGCTGAACGAAGGAAACAGCACGCTCTCTCTTGCCATGGTACGTACCAATCTCGGGCAACACATAGGCAGCAGCTCCTACACAAGGAAACAGTGGGACAGCAGAATTGATAGCGGTATTTGATTTTTCTTTTTTCCTAACGGCTGCAGTTTTATGAAATTTTGAATGCCTCAAGGTACAAAAGATTTTTAAGAATGGGTGTGGAAGAGAGAGGCTTGGTCTTCTTGTAGATGTTTGTTGCTGTCCCAGGTAGTCCAGGAGAAGTGCAGAGTATCTTGTTGGAACACTGAGCTCCATGGTGGGCAGCACAGGCTGGCCAGAGTGAGAGCTGACCTTCTAATAACAAATGAGAGATGAGAGCGGGTGTGAAAGCCTTTGAAAACAAACACAAGTGGCTCATTTTTAGTATGTCAGAGGAGGGGATGCCAATTCAGAGAAAGGTGCCGTAGTGAGAGCCATCCTAGGAAAATTGTCCTTGAGCATTGAGTCAGATGGATATAGCACAAGATGTGAGACACAGGAGTTTTACCTTGTGAAAACAGAAGTGTTCATATATCCAAGAGATAGCCGAGACTGACAGAAGAGGTCCTGAAAAGAAAAGTCTGATCTTAACACCAAATTAGCAACAGTAGGAGCGTACACCTTGCTACTGATGTAGTTTGGGCTGTCCCCTGTTTGGGATCAGCTGGTCTGAGGACATTGTTTGGGTATCACAGTGCTGCTGTAGCATTAAGGTAGAAAGTAGGCTAGCACGTTGTGACCAGTCCCTTAGGATGTGGACTTTAATCCATGCATCCGTTAGTTTGAAATTACATAGGTCTATTTAAGTGGGTTTCTTCTGTTTTGGGGATGTTTGCTGAAGTCTGTTGTGCAATTAAGACCAGCAATAGCTTGTTGGGTGCGGCACGGCTGGGACTGCAGGTGGTCACTGCATCCAGTGCTGGCAGCCGCCGGAGCACAGCAGCCTTCCAGGTAGGCACTCTGTCTGTGACTAACTCCCAACCCACCTCCCGTGCTGCAGGCTGCAGGGAGGGTTGGCTCTCTGGGAATAAGTTCCATCTCTCAGGGCGGTTCAAAGACCTCGAGTCTCTTTCTAAATATGAAATGCAGCCAGCTTATGACACAGTTCATTCTCTGTTAGTGGTGATTAATAGAAGACTGGGACTCTCCAGGTACACTCCCGCAAACATTAATGCTGTGGGATGTGCATGGGAATGCAGTGTGCAAACATCCACGTATAGGCCAGCAAGTTTATTAGCCCCGAGGCAACACTGGCTTTTCCTGACCTGTGCTGGCTGCTACGGGGTGAATTAGTCCAGGCACCACGCAGGCAGGAGGAGGCAGCTGAGGCCAGGGCTGCTCCTGAACTCACACGACATTCTCAGAAAGAGGACCAAGTGGAGAGACGCCCCTCTGTGTGTCTTAGCCCATCCCCAGGGTCTCTCTGCTCCAACTCGGCATCGCCACCATGCAGAGGCGTTTGGGTGCCTTTGTGCTGCCTTACCTGGATGGCTTTTGTGGGTCCCTGCGCCAGAGCCAAGAAGCTCCCAAAAGTGCTGTGGAGCAGGCGGGGAGGCAGCAGCGTAGTGCCAGCACCGGGCCAGGGCTAGTGAGCCTGTGGGACCTCGGGTGTTTCTCTATATGCTACTGCCTTGCACTCCTCCTGAAAACGGAGAAACAGCCCGTCTGCCGTGGATGGAGGTGCCGCTGGGCGATGCTCCCGAGCTGGCCTTTGAAGCATTGGAGACCTGTTGGTGCGACTCCTTGCCTGGGCCAACACACCCTGTCGCATCTGCGCCATCTCTGTGCCTGCCAGCCTGTTTTATGTGACCAAGTTTATCTCTGGGCGGTGGAGCAGCGTGAGGTGCTTGGAGTGGCCCCATCACTGGTGAGCCCCTTTCAGACCCTGGTAGCCTAGTGTAGAGTGAAGACCTGCTGCCTCCATTTCACGTAGGTTGGCACCAGGTCTTTTTGTCTCAGTTGTACCCACTTTTTTTGTGGTTCACAAGTAAAATTAGTTTCCAGCAGGAGGTGTGTACTATGATTAGCATGGTGCCTGTCTCCACTTTCTTTTCGAGGTAGGTAGTTACCAGCTTCTTGGCAGAACTTCCCCTCTATCATTAGGTTGTTTAGGAGAAACCAGAACAACATATCTGCTCATTTTACACACCACTTTAATCCCCAAATATCTGTTCAGGCTCAAGTTTACCGTAAAGCAATCCAAATGGAGCATGATTGAATACTGCTTAGCTAACTGTTAATACATCAACCGCGCACCAGCTGGTGGGGGGTGAAGGCTTTTTACGAACGTGGAATAGGCTGACTAAAAAAGAAGGCTGCTTCACACAGCAAGAATCTCCGTATTGAGTTAAAAGAAAAGAAGGAAAACCGAAGCCCCTCTCCTCCCACCAGACTGCATGCGTTTCAGAAAGAACAGTGCCATATAATTTGTAAAAATGCAGATCTAACTCCTGAATGTTTTCGCTGGCTTTGTTTTTGTTGCCGCAATAGCGGCTTATGAAACATTAGTGTAAAAAGGCTCAAAACACGATTCTGAAAAGACACAAAACCCGATAAAGTCAAGCTTACATGAATGGCTCTGACACTGTGCTTCACTATTCTGTTGTTCAATGTATAGGTGCAGAAATAATGGCAATCATTTATCACTTATTGATGAAATTGCTTTTTTACTAGGCATTAGTATAGGAGTTCTGTAACTGAAATTCCACTGAAAGAACAGTATTTTATTGCTGAGTTCAAAACCCATGAAAAAATACTGCCGAGAAGCATCTATGATCGCATTTTATTCTGTGACAAAGTACAATGGAATACTGTTTGGACAGTCCTTGGTATTAACCAGATGCAGTGGGATTCAGGCTTCTCCATTGTACAAGAAAATGACTCACATATTCCTCTTTCATCCTAAGGGACAGATGAAAAACTGATTGAAGGCTCCCTCACTGCTATCCTTTCATGCTGTTTGGCCCATCCTGTACTCGAGCTGGATTTAAGGAGAAGAAAAGATGATTGTGTCTAAGAGATTAAATATGTTCAGACTGTAATTGTTAGTTAGTCCTGGCTGTGGCACTGTGCTAAATTTGTGGTGTGTCCCAATCCCGAGGCATGATTACAGAGCGAACCCCCGAGTTTTCGCTCCATCCCGTTTCTACGCTGGTTTTGCTCCACTGGCTTTGCAGGCTTTCTTAACCACATGGCATCGGAGACTGCTCTGGCAAATTGCTACTGCTTTAATCTAGATTCTGTTTCAAAGATAAATACGCTCTCTTTTCGTGGACCTTAAATCTAATGGAAGCTTGGCCCAATGAAATAATGTTTGTATTACAGTATTTTGAGAAATATAAATGCTGATGAGACTCAAAGCCAAATATAACTGCCGTCAATACAGACCCGGAGAAATTGTTTTCATACTCATGCCAACAAACTGTGATTCATTTCTTTGTTGTGGTGCAAGCTCGTTTCTGAACATGTTCCCCATTAGCTCTGCGAGCATCCAGTGCAGTCACTGGCGTGCTCTGCAGTACAAATCCATCTTCGCTTCTGCAGTGCTGGCTGCAAAATGTAGTACCAATCTCCCTGCAAAGCTCTGCGAAGTTTTCTTCACTCCCTCTTTACCTCCAAACTAGAAAACACTTCTTCCGTAGCTGCTCTGAGGAGACATCTGGGATCGACAAAGATGGGTGTCATTTGTCTTCATGGTCTGTTTTTTAGCAATCTGACTAGCAACAGGCTATGTTATCTTAACATAGTGTTACGCTGACAATTAAAAAGATGCCTCTGGGTAAAACTGATTAGTTCCTCAAATCCTATCTTGATTCAAGTACAGTCAGAAAGTCTTGGGAAGGCGCATATCTCAGACTGGTTTTGTTGATGAAAACACTGGGGTTCCTGGAAGACTCAGGGAAGATCTGATTTGTTTACACAACTCTCTTGGAAGTGGCAATCCATCTAAATTGAAAATGTTCAGCAGAAACCACGGATTCAGAGAGATCTCGTATTTTAATTTTCTGCAAAGTTTGAAGTCATCAAAGCATTTTCTGTTGGAATTCTGTTACTTCAGTTTTTTAAAATGAAACTTACAGTAAGAATGGAAGTAAAAGACAGGCATAAAAATCTGGAGCTCAAGATGAGCAGTCGGAATTTTTTAGCTGATCTGATGCAACTTCCTCCTCTTTAGATTTCTGGGTCAGGGTACCTTTCAGATGTCGATCCCAAAGTCTTGAATGACCAAATGTTTAATCCACACCCAACTTCAATTTTTGTGTCTTTTCGCCATATGGACGCCCTAAACCTACGGTGTGCCAGGGTTTCCTCAGTGTAGGTTTTTGCCCCTTTTACCTTGCTTTTTGTCCGAATTGTTCAGAAGTATGAACAAGCGTATTCCAGTCTCCCCTTACTGTGCTCTCTGACTTTTCTCTGGCTCGCAGACATTACGGAGAAGTGGAAGAGGCACAGATAGGATTTGGCTTTATGGGAAGTGGTGGTGAGGTTTCAGAAGCAAGTGAGACAGGACCAGAGAGCGTGGGGGAGGAAACTCATTTCCTCCTCTTGCATATTTTCCTCTTGATTTAATCATTCCAAGGACCCTATAGATACAAAATCTGAGCGTGGCTGTCTTATCTGCTCAGATATAAAGTTTCAGAGCCTCGACTCAGCATAAACAAACTGCAGCATGTGTACTTTTCCAGAATATATTAGTTCATATTTTCTTGAGCATTTGCTATCCTCCTTGGTCAAACTGAGAGGAGTCAGATTCATGGCCATAAAAATACGTAAGCCTGGAACCTGGCATGTCCAGCAGGCAGAGAGTATAATGGCTGATGCCTTGTCCGGGGACAAAGGTACATGGGGAGATGATCTTGGATTGCCAAGAAAATTCATCAGTGTTATAATCCTCAAGTATAACCAGATTTCCTTTACACTATGTCTAGACCAGGTTCATTGAAGTTAATTTTACATCGATGCATGATTAGAACTACTGTCTAAAATAAGTGGTGAGGAAAAGAAAGGTAATCTCTATTTCTAGGAAAATGTTATGGTGAACTCTGCTGACTTGATGTAAAATAATGGAAAACAATGTCTTTGTTCCTCTAAAATAAACATTATTGTCCATTCTTATAATGACAGTAATCTGTTTGGAGCTAACTGCAGAAGGAGACCAAGTAATTGGTGTATGATCTCAGTACGCATGATTCAGGAGTTGCATCTTTTGTCGTAAAGACTCCATCTATACCAGCTTCCAAACAGTTAATGTAACTGGTAGAAGATCATACCAATTTGGAATCTAAGGAAGCTTTAATCTGACTGAAAGTTATAACGTACAGAGTTTCCAGTGCTGTTATTTACTGCACTACAATCATTTTTCTCTTCTACTTAGAGCCACGACTCTGCCTTGAGTCATATCACCTTATGCTGTGATCAGATTTCACAAGTTAAACAGAGCCACAGCAGATCCGTGTGTGAATAAGAGTCCTTAAAAATACATCTAGTGCTGCAGGCAAAGGCATCTGAGTCTCAGCTAGACTGTTATGCTGCTTCTTGGGAGTCTCTCTAGTTGGATGAAAAATTACTTTCTGCACACGGCTCAGCTGCAATAAGAAGGGTACAGGGAACGCTCCTTCTCTTTTCTCTCTATTTAATCCCCTTTTGCCTTTGTAGCTGGGGCCCTCTTCCTCATAGACAGGAACTGTTTGAATCTCTTCAGCCTTAACAGCCAAAAATAAAAAACAACCAGAGGAATGGGCTGAAAACAGAGGGGTCAGTGTGAGTGCAGCTAGCACCTGTCAGCTCTGCAACACCAAAGGAAGCAGCAGCTCCAGGTTCTTCCTCTGGCAGGGGAGGTTGTCCTTCTGCCCTCCCTGTGCTCTGTGAATGTAAAACCTGCCTGCGATGCTCCATAACCCCAGCTGCGGGGCAGGGATTTGCTCTGCTGCCTTCCCCAGAAACGACAAGGCGTGCATCTCCCTCCCTGCTGGTGTCTCTGGATTGCTCACCACCAGCTTTTTGACAGACACGCACAAATTTCACTACCCATGCAAACCCGATTGCTAATGACATTGTTAGTCTTTATTATAGTCATTTTAGTTAAGGATACAAATGTGGTGTTCTTTCTAGTGTAAGTATTTAGAGGCTTCTTGCATGCCTAAGACCTACAGAAGATGACAGTTGACATCCTTCTGCTTCTGATTCCCTGTTTTGTTAAAGAAACTGTTAAAGCTAATTATATAGACTCCTGGGCAATTACTGGCTCCGTTCAGAAAGTGGCAGACACAATGAGCGCTAATGAGAATGATGCTTTTTTTCCTCGCCGTAAAATGAGGCCTATTTCCTCCAGGTCTCAACTGTATGAACTCCAGGATGTATTTTTGTATCTTTCAGTTTGCTTTAGCATTGTCTTGCAGAGAGTGTTTGACAGTAAGCTTTAATTCAGGGAGAAGCTGCTGCAGACTGTAATTAAGGCAGCCATTTGGTTTAAAAAAAAAAAAAAAAGAAAAAAACCAGCAATCAAGCAACAGTAGTATCTTTTTAAAGAACAGGAGACCTCCTCCTTGTTAAGTTGTTTTGAGAGGATATTTTTAATTAAGACATCTTCCAGAGAAGTAATATGTTCTAGTTGGTGCCTTAAGCTAACAAAAAATAATCATGGAGCTTTTTTTCTCAAGAAAATAACCTTCCTTCTAAATATATACAAGGTATTCTACAGATATTCTTATTGAAGGTGACTTCTTAACAAGTCTTTACTAATATAATGAAAACAAGTTGGGAAGTGTTTTGATTGTAGCTAGGCTCAAATTTCATTTTGAAGGGGAAAGAGTATTTTGATTATTTCTTAAATAATTGCTCGTGATAATACAAACTTGTTTGTAATGTTTAGTTCGAAATAGTTTATATATAAATAGAGCCATTTAATGTAAGAGTAACCTGATCTTGCGTTTTGAACAGTGAGAGACTTCATGGCCCGCTATAGGATCAAAAGGTTATAATTTCAGTAGATAGCTGTTTAAAAAACAATTTTAATTCTAATTGAAGGCCTAATTAGTTACTTTTTAATAATTAACCAATATCTTTACCACTTCAAGAATTGCTAAGAAAGAGAAGCAATATCTGTGGCAATTTAAGCTACAAGAACTCAGAAAATATGAATTTAAATGGGATATTTAAAAAAAAAGAGAGTCTCTTATTTCTTAAAAAAAATTAAAAATGAACTAAATTAGGAAATAGTTTCAGCTTTAAAGAGGTTCTGGGAGTAGCGGTAACAGCATCAATGGATTTCAACACAAACCATAGAGGAGGTCAGTATAGCGATTCTTGTTTTACAGAGAGGAAAATCAAAGTGTGGAGGAGAGGAGATACCCAAGATTGCTCCTGGGTCCCCTGATAGTCACTGTGGCAGACACCAGACCTCCCACGTCCCTGCCCAGACTCACTGCACTGGTACAAAGCTGTAAAGCCCAGAAACGATGAAGCCGCGGGTGCGTTGCTGCCCTACAGCAATGAGGGTGCTGCTGAAGTCATCCTGTCCAGATGCTAAGGTAAGAAGAAATTGCGCGTTCTCACTGAGTCAGTATGAACAAAGGATATCAGTGTGATCCATCTATTTTGCATCCATGGGCGTGTTATGGCAGTGAGGATTATCGGGGATTCTGACATGTAGCAAGAGACTTCGTAGCAATCTAATAAAATGGATTACCTTTAGTGTTGCTAGGAAGATTTCTGGGTGCAGAACAAGGAAGGATGTGAGATTTATGATGTAGAAACCAATATCCAGGCAACATTTTCAGATTCATTTTATCTGTGCTGTTCAACAACATTACAGTCTCTGTTTTTGCTACTGTGCGTACAGTATTCCTTGGATGGAAAAATGAGAGTTAATATCACATGCTTTCTCCAAAACTTGCTCATCCTTGTAATGGAGATTGGTGCTTTTGCACAAGCACCTGCTTTTTTGGAAAACATTTTTATTTGTAGGGTTCTAAAATGTGATCTACATTATTATGAGTGCCAGATGAAAAAAAATTCATAAATGCAATTCAAGAGGGATTTCTGGTCTGCTACGTTAAAGCCTTCAAGCTTCAGCTGTCTTCAGGGTTATACGAGTTGAATATCTCGGAAGACACCTTTGGTTAGTAGCTTAATGCTTACAGTGTGCTGTGTTAGGGATTATGAACTCCCAGTTGTATTGTGCTAAAGTGTTTGTGACTTGGGTTAGCAGAGGAAAAAAGCTTTGACGTTGCACTGACTACCTTTGACGTAGACGTAATAGTTCATGCCAGCCAGTCGAGAGCCATTGTGTAGGAAAAATAGAAAATTAGATAGTTCAGATGTGAAAGCCAAGTGTTGAAGAAAATTAGGCACAGCAATTATGATATGTGTATTTTTAATTAAATTTCATAGATTTTAAATGTTATTCAAAGAGAGGAGAATTCCCAAGGCTAGCAATTATTTTACACACCTTATAATATCTGCAAAGTACAGCTACCTTTCATCAAGCCGCTGCAAAAAAAAAATAATCTTTGAGCATAACGTGGGAAGATTTATAGCACTGGAAAAGTTTGCAAGAATGACAATGTTGATATCCAAACTTCAATTTCAGCAGTGTTTGCTATTCATTTAATCTTTTTGCTTTAATCTCTGCAAATGAAATCGACTTAAAACCTCTGATTTTTGTTACTATCCAAGCTAATTCCAGATCCAAAAAAATCTGTGATGAATATGCCTGAAGGATAATAGAAATTGCTCTGTTTGGCATTTGTGTTAGTGCAGGGTGTGCTTTGTACTATATATGCAAAAGTGCTGCTGGTTTATCATCATATGCAATCTTTTTCTATATTTTTTCCTAGTGTTTTTGTTTATATTTAATTTCTCCTTGGTATGTGTGGAACATAACTTTCCAATAACAATATTCAGTCAGGCTGTTAAAGAAAAGCCCAAGGACCTATTTCTATTAAATAAAATCTCTGAAAAGAAAGAGACAACAGATAAAGCACCCCCACAGAAACTATTCCTCTAGAAGATTCTGTTATTGAAAATATATAATTATCTAATCACTTCCATCCTGGTACGAAGCATACAATTAGCTGACATCTTCCCTTCTTTTAAAAGGGAACAAATGTTGCATGGATTCAATTAGAAAATTACTTAATAAAAATATTGCTAGAGTTCAGTGCAAGGAGAAACCTGAAGGATTCAGGTATTTCTTTTCAGTAATCGCATCACATAAGGCAATCGCATCAATTGTGTCTTTTAACTTGCTCAAAACAAGAACTCTAGCAATACAGGTAGGCAAAACATGAATCAGGAAAACTGTCTTGTAAATAAGCTGGAAGACAATGCCAAGCAGAGTACATTTAAAGTAATAAAGTTAGGAGTGACTCTTGTTCACCTCTGAACTTGAGTTTTTCACTAACATATTCAAGAAAAACTATGAGTGAGTTCCATGACCTCTTTAGCAAGTCATTAGGCAGTATTGTTTATACCACTATGAACTGAATTAGAACAGCAGCGTACTGAAATGTGGGAAGGCGACAATAATTTAAAAAAGCTAATTGTATATTTGGCATATAATGATTTGTTAAATTTATATAACGAATCATTATATACTTCAGATATATAGTAACTGTGGCTCTTGCAAGTACCAGTTTATAACTTAGCTGTTGTGAGGTCAAAATTACTGGAAAAACTGTTAAGAGAAGAATGTGAAATCTTCCAGAAAATAACGCTACCATGCGCAATAAAGAGTACTGAGCCTCTAGCTTCTAATCTCTTCCTTGGCTTCCGCATATCTGAAGCAGATCTAAGTGAATTAATGAAATTAAAGTGGTAAGCAAAAGAGAACTGCAAGAGAAAATATTCTTTTGCAGTTATTTGTGTATATATGTGATACATAAAAAGATGAAAAAAACACAATACTTGTAATTCCATACACTTCGCAAAGCAGATGCAGCTGTAGTAAGCTTATATTTGCATATGGAGGTACAACTAATTGAAATGCCAGCTACACAGTTCACTTTCCTAACTGAGCACTGGAGTTTTCTGCACAGCAAATCCCTATCTGTAATCCAGAGTCGACGGTGTCACCTCTAAGAGTGTGTTTTCCATAATCACCGTTATTTTTCCAGCACACGAGCTCTGAATCTGGTTCCAGTTTTCCTGGCTGTGTGCATCAAGTAATATTCCCAACAAATGTTCTCTCTCTAAATGGCTGACTCAGTTTGAGACTGCCATGTGCCAGCAAGACCCACATGGCCTTAGATAGCTGTGCCTGACTGCAGGCTTCAGTTCCTCACCCAAGTGGAGTACAGTGGCTTGTGCTGTAAGGCTCTTTGGAAAACTGTATGGATGTAGAGACTTAGATACATGTATGTACATATCTATAGGTATGTTTTTAGCTCTGTGCAGTACACAGATATAAGAAAAGAAATTGCGATTATTCCCTGAGTAAGCCTGGGCCAGCGTGGGCAGCGTGCAAGACCTGGGCAGCAGCACTTTCCTTCAAACCCAGGGATGCACCAGCCTGGCAGTGCTCAGTGAGATGTGTTTGAGGTGGTAACTGTGGGATTTCTGCTGGCGTTACATTAATTTAATAGGAAAATATCGCCTCTAGTTTTTAAGATGGGCATGTGTTAACCCTAAATGTCTAAGAACTTGTTCCTGAGTTGGTAAACGGTTCACTGGGTTAGGTTGGGGGATTTCTGTAAATGCCGTGTCACACTGGTACAACGCTGTCTGTTGGGCCGCAGCTTTAAAACAGACTTTGTCCTGTTGTAATGTCTGATTTTTCTTTGCTAGTACCTAGAATTTTTACTTACTGTAATGCACTGAGCATCTGAAGAAAGGTAGAGGAATATCAAGAGGAATGCAGTTTTATGCCAGCTGTAAAAATAGTTGATCCCATATACCTTTATGCCTTGCAAAGCGTTAGTAACTAGATCCTGGCTGCAGCATGTAATTACGTTGCTTGATGCATTGTTGGGCATTAGTAGGATTCTTTCCATCTGTCTAATATTTCCCATCCAAGAATACTATCACATTTTATTACAGCCATTTAAAAATTTCTGGTCCTTTTCCAGGCTCACTCTGGGTGTGATAATACAGAATTTCGCCCAAAATATTTTAAAGGAGAACTAAGCGTTATGAGGCAGATGAGGATAGTATTTTCCTTACCAGTGTCTCAAATTTATGCTTTTGCTGGCGTAAAATTGTTTTGGGTTCATTAAATATGACCAGTATTTTTTTTATTCTTTTTATTGTCTCAGAATCCGTAGTCAAATACAAAAACGCTTTTCAGAGGCTCCAGAGAATAAAAAATGAATGAATCCATTTTCTCCCACATTAATTACCTATTAAATTAGCTCAGTCTATAGGCAAGCAACTTAAAATCAGACCTGAAGAGGTGTTGGTTGTATCAAAGTATCAATTATTTTAATAGAGGAATGCAAAAGCCTGGCCCCAAATCCCTCGCACTCCCTCAGCCTTTGTTCCTCCTGCAGCATCCAGAGGCATGACGTGCACCCGAGTTGAAAAGAAAAGATCCAGCCTTTGCTCTCGGTGTTTGAGACGTCATGATACTTTTCAGGGGAAATGCAGCATTTTGTGCTCAAGTCCTGGCACCAGCCGGGATGTGAGATCTTGGTAGGGCAATACTACGCCTCTAGGCTGTGCCTCTCAAAATCCTTCCTCTGCCATCAGTAACTGTGCACATGAGTCTGTCCTGTCAAGGGACTGCCAGCCATACAAAGGCACGGCTGCCCGTGCAAACACAAATGACTTCTTGTAAGTAAGGGCAATGACAAATCTGCCTGCATAAGGAGCGCTGGAAAGCAAATGTGTTTGCTATTCCTCATTAGGATCGGGCTGGTCTTTGAGGCCGAAAGGCTCTATGCTGTTCCCCCTTCAGCATCGCTTCCCATGGAGATGGCTGTAACTCCTCCTCTGCCGGTGCCTCCAAACCTTCTCCGTGCCGCTCGCTCTGGCCCTGCCCCGCTGGCGGCGATGGCAGATATGCACAGCACTTGGGTGTTTGCTTGCTGCCAGCCTCGGGAAAGCGTGGGAGCTCCTGAATGGGGGATGCCAGGTAGGCACCAGGGCTAGCTGTGTGCCCTCAGGGAGCTGACCTCATCTCCTTTCCTCCCAGGTCTTCTCAGCCACCAACGGAGGGTGGGAAAACAAGACCGATGCCATAAAGGATATATATTGGTGCTGCCCAGATAGCAGCCAGAGGGCTCAGCTGCCAGCAGTGGGTTGGTCAGAACTGCAGATGGTTTCAAGTGTTTTTGTAAAAAAGTTAAAGGCTTGCTTTTTTTGCAAACATTTCTGTTTTGAATTTAGTTAGCCAATGTAAAAAGAGGAACTCCAAAGTCTATTGTAGTGTCTTTGTTGCTCTGTAGGACATATGACTGCTTAAAAAACCCCCACGTAGACTCCTTATCTTTTCTTCTTTGGGATACAGTGTTTTAACATCTATTCTTGATGTCCCGTTACAAATGAATTTCAGGCTCAAATTCCTTTTTTCACAACTCACTCTCTTACTTTTAAAGTTATAGCCCAGTTGAGAGAAAGAAGCAAAATAAATCCACCGTGCATTTCTGCCCTACCTGGACAAAAAATGGCAAATACCCACAAACTTAAGGAGTAGACAAATTCTCATAACAAATTCTTGAATTACAGTAGGCTGACAAAACCTCAGGAAATTGCAAAGCAGCATCTACTTGTTGCCTGCAGTTAGTTTACATATAATGGCATGAAGATTTCATTAACATATTAAAGTGGCATCTTTCTGCCCTAGATCAGGGAAGGCTGGAGCAAGAATTGTCTGATACTATCTTTATGCACAGATTAGTCAGAGAAAATCTCTTGTTGTCTTAACTGGCAAAAGAGAATATTGCATGCATATTTTGGGTCATGGAGATGGAGGTGCTAGATTTCCTGCACACCAACTTTTTATGGAGACACCCATCTGAATGTCGAAATATCATAGTGTTACTCCGTTGAAATCTGAGCAGGAATACCCTTACTGCCCTTGTCTTCAGTACTTCTATTGTTTCAGCTGTCTCCAGTGTCTTGCTTTGAATCGTTGATTATAAATTACCTAAATTATCGAATTACATTCATGTATTTTCTTCAGGAAGCTTCTGTCAGAGTCCAAGATGGAATATTTTAGGAAGAAGAGCTTAAAATAGATACGTATGATTTTGAGAAATGAAAGGAAAACTTTGTAGTCCGTAAAGCCATCTGAATATCAAAATGGTTTGGGTTTTGCCCACTCTAATTAGACAATCAAAAATAGAAATATTCAAGCAGGGCATGTTCAATTAAGTTTGCCGTTCACCAAGCTGGAGGCTTTCTTACAGAGACTTCTACCATAATAATAAGGAGATGGAAAAAGAAAGCAGTCATTAGCAATGCTCAGGGAATTTGGTTTTCTTGATGTGAACCACTAGTGTGGTTGATCTGAGAGGCAACAGTACTTAGTGGCTTTTTCTTAGACAGTTCTTGTAGAGAAGAGTCTTCTAGTGGCATGAAAGTATGTTGGTGCTACTACTGAAATGGCTTTGCAGACTTGAGAAATCAGCATCCTCATGTTCGCTAAGCTGCGTATGATTATTGGGTTGGAAGGAACGACTTAATTTCGATGGTTCCCATAGAGGAAGGGTCTTGGGTCTCGGAACAGGTCAGAAGCCTTCCAGGATTTTGTGGCCTTACTGGCAGAGAAGACACGGGATGCTTTGATTTGTTGACGACGGAGGGCTAACGGTTATTTGTGTCACCAAGTCTTGCTTTTCTCTTCTGAACTTGGAGTATTCTCAGGCTGTTCCTCCTGAGGTATCTCCTGCAGGGCACCTGAGAAACACATTTCAGGAGTCAGTGTTTCAAAGGAGAGCACGTCTGGCAGCAGCACCGTATCATGCTCCTAGACTTGGGTTTTGTTTGCATGAGTATGAGAGAGCAAGGGTTGACCAATTGCCCTCCAGAGGTCCCTTCCAGCCTGAACTATTGACCTGAGGAAGGAGTGCTTGGAGATGGGGCTTCATAGTCATCCTCTCAATCTTGTAATACCTCTTTGCCGAGCCTGTGTTGTGGAGTTCACCCAGCGCCACTTTAAGTGAGCGAGTGTCACTTTCTGAAGTGTCACTAGCTCATGCCAGCAAGCTGTCATTCACCCGAGAAATGATGGCTTACCGAGCAGTATAATTATATCATCATCTTTAAAGAAAGAAAACTGGTGCAGTCTGGGTGCGAGTGCATGAGATGTTGTAGCCTGCAAGACAGGCTGAGAATCATTTTCTAGTAAGTGTCATGAAAGTTTGGAACACAACATGTTGCTGAGAGATTAATTGTCAGACAGAGGAAAAAAAAAAAGAATTCTGAGACCAGTATACACATGTACTGGTAAAAACTTGCCTGAAGTAACCTTTATAAACTCTTAAGACTAAACAATTTATCGGTGCTCATTGCTGAAGGAAATTGATGAATTGGTAAACTATTAGGGTAATTTGTATCTACCAGAATAGTTCACCAGTTCACAAAGAAGAATATATCATACTAAAAACATGCTTGCATTTCAAACTGTGGGTTAATAACAACTGAATGCATGCTGGTGCATATTTTAGATTCCAGCCATGAAGTCTCTGGATTGTGAGCTGGAAACTACAATAATGTATTTCATAAATACAGCTATTGTTTTTGCTGGCATCATGTTGCACATAGCAGTTATAAGAGCATTGTGCAACATTTAACAATCTTAAAGACCAGGGCACAGTCTGAAAATCTTCTTTGCATTATTTGGGGAATTGAAAAGTTCTTCGAAATCAAACTAAAATTCACAGAACAAATTGCTAAAATGAGAAGTGTGCATTGATGGTTTTGAAGTTTTTCTTAATTTGAAACTTTTATTTATAAGGGAATATTTTATGAAATTGTTCTTAAGATTTAATATTTGTATAAATATTAAGCTGTAGTTTTCCCCTCCAAGGAAGCATTTGCAGATGTTGGATATTTGGTGTCAAGGACAAATTGAAAAGGAATCAAAATGTATCACTGAACAATTGCTGAACCCAGGCAACTTCATTTCTCTCCTCCAGGTTTTTGCACCTACTTACTGAATCACAGCTTTTAGAAATTAAATAAATGTATGGGGCTTTTTTAGATCTGGAACCAAAACCATCGCTGCTGAGCTAGCTTTATAGCAAGTGTCAACCTAAGCACCATAAACTCTCTTTTAAATCCAGGTTTTGTAGGTGTAATTCTCTGTTAAGACTAATGCAATGTCATTTTAGGTATGAGGCATATATGGAGACTTGAATAAATAAGTACCATTCTTCTGTTAGAAATAGACTTTTTGGCCTATTTTTCTTATATTTTAAATCACACAAAATAACAAGGAGGATTGAAATTCACTTTTTCACAGAAAAGTTTTCTGTGGATAAGCTTTTGCATATTTATGTGAACCTATCAAAATTTATGTTTAGGTTTTACTCATCCATATTCTAAGGCTGGTGAAGGAGCTTTGGAGTGAATCTGATGTGCTTAATTCAGGGAAAACAGAGACAAGAGGGAGCAGTAGCTCTGTTCCCTGAATAGAGATTAGAACAAGATTAGCTGAGTAGGTGTTGTCCATGCTACTTGAAAAGTTTATATTGATTTCTGAGGGAGCTCATGCTGACTTTTTTCCAAAGGGAAACAACACGTTATAGGAATAGTACCCTGATTCCCATGAAGAATATTAGGAGCTTAGTGACTCAAATAAAACACAGAAGCTTTCTTCAGTCACACTGTGAGCCCAGATTCGCACAGCATTTAGGTTGCTTGTGCCAGTTGTTTTACCCAGAAACTTTGACCTAAATGGGTTCAGCCCACGCAAAGAAAAGTCGTTAAATTCACATGGTTTATAAGTCAGGCTGCAGGCTCAGGGATGCAGTACAGTTCGCATTAGCAGCACGAACATGTAGGGCTCCCAGCTCCTGGACTAGGTAGGTTCCTATGCATGGCCCGTGATGCATGGGAAGAGTTAGGTATCTGAGAAGTAAATTCAGATAAGGCTGCGCATTAAGCCAGGAGTCTTTTAAGTAGTGGCAGGAAAGGCCAAGAAGAAAGTTTTTGCTTGCAGTCAGTCCATCTTTCAAAGAGAGTTGGAAGCCTAATTCCAAGCTAGATTGGTGCTTTTAACCACAAAATGAAATTATGTAAAGCTGTGAACCCTTCTCTGGAGTTAATCACTGCAACTGAGATGGTCTTTCTCAACATCCACAACAAAATACTAGGAGGGAGGTGCCCCCTGTTCAGCAGGGTGTTCACTAGGGTTGTGACAGATCCTGGCTAAATTTCTTCTTGATTATTGGACGTGAGCCCATTTGCCAAGAAATAGCCCCATTCTTGTACTCCATTCCCGATTTATCTTGGTGAAGCTGTTCTCCTTCATAATAGGAGTAAAAGGAAGAGATTAGTTGGTTTAGCCCTTTTTAAAGGATACTTAATGCCATGTCCTAGCCGTTGCTGCCATTGACTGCACAAAGCAGAACAGCTTCCCTGGTACGGTCTGAGCACAGAATGCCCAGTCAGTCACTGGCCTAAGGATGACGGATAACTTGGGATTGATGGCAGTAACCGTAGACTTTTGCCTTGATGTTTGATTCTGAGGAGAGCCTGAGATATCCCAAATGGTTATAGATAAAAAGTAAACAAGAACTTCTCATGAACTAAGATTTCTTTCAGACAGAAATGTGAATTGCAGGTCTTGCTGTGGACTATGGTCCCTACTTGTCCTCGTGACATCTACCTGGCATCTTAAAATATCCTCGTAGATGGCATCTTCAAACAGCCAAACATCTACCCAAGGAAAAGCCATTCGTACCGTAATAGTTGCGCTCATGATTATTTCTAAGTGTGGGGATCAAGCAGCTTTTTATTTGTTAGACTTAAAATTCAGTGTGAATGATGTTTTAGTGTCTTTTTCCTCTGCTTAATTATGACTTGCTTAAATCATTTGAGACTAGGATAACTATGATAAGGACAATGTTTTTGAAAGTATCTGAAGCACACGGATTTGCAGAGTTGGATTCTCCTCCATCAAATGTTGAGTGTCAAAGGTAGTCACATAATTGAGTGTCTGTGTGACTATGACCAATTGCAAAATGGGGATCTTTGTCTAAAAAAAATCAAGAATTTGGCCTTCCATTGAGATTCTAATTGTTTCTAACGGAACCGAAAAAGCTTTGAGAATAGTTTTCCATTTCATTGGGCAGAGGAGGAGGAAAAGGAGAAGACGTTCTTTTGACTGTTTCATTTCTGGTTGTTTGTGAAGAATCTAGTTAATATTTTCGATAATCAGCCTGAGCTTTGAAGACAAGCTCAGTGGATGTCAATATCCCATAAAAGTTATTTTAATCCATACAAATGTAGTAAACCAGAAATTGTAACACTTTGAGTTGTGAAATTCTGATGACAACGTAGTTGTCAGTCATTTAGTTACAGGAAATGAAGAATTTGTTACCAGAAAGGGATAAATGGGTTGGAATTAATCCTATTGAATCACATGTGCAAGTGCATTGACCACCTTGCAGTTTTCAGTGTCAACTAATTATATTGCAAATGCCACAGTGCATTTTTCCAGAGGCATACCTGGTTTTCTCTATGGTATTATAGATGTTCAGTAGGGTTCTCTCTTGTTTTCAGACACTGATAAGAATACAAAAGCAAAGTGAGCACGATTTTGTGTACCTGTTTGGGTATTCAGCGTGAGCAAATGCAATCTCCTGTGACCGTTCCAAAACTGCTAAACTTCCTTAGCTTTCCAGTGTGATTCCTGGCAAAAGTCAGAAAGGTAGCGTAAAGCAAATTAGTTATATGCGCATCAATACTGGAATGAATGACTGATAAACACATCTGGATGTATTTACCTTTCAGTAACCGCTGATTTGTTTCTCCCGAGTATAAAACAATATTTGTTGCATTCTTATTTATTGGGTTTTCTAACTAAATCCAAGTCATTGAGGTGTGAGAGTAAGGTACCCAACTATAAACTTCATTGCCTGTGAAAAGCCACACCTAATTTACTGTTCTTCCAAATTGCTGTGTCCAGGGAAGGATTAATGGAGCAGTCTGTGTGCTGCTTAGGAACCTCTCAAGAACACTTTGAGTTCGTTATACAATTGTTTTAGTTAATAATAGGAATATTAACTTATTCAATGGGAGTATTGATTTCCAGATGATTTACAGGTGGAACTTGCATCATTATGAATATATTTGTATGAAACATGAGAAACATTCAGAGAAGCCATCTGGAATTAACAGCCAACACACTGTTGGGAATCCAATTGCTTCAGTTCATATCTATGAAGTTTAAAGTATTTTGTAAGCAATATAAGATTCCTGACGCGGAACTCTCCTTCAGTAGTATGTTACGGCAGGAGGGCTCTCTAGCTGTTGCATGTACTCACTATCAGAGAGGAAGCTACTTCTGTATGTGCGCTTCCCATGTGTCCTCCAGACCATATACACACACACACTTTGTCCGCAAGAAGTGCTTCGTGAAACCGAGTGCTTGCAGCTCTTGAAATCAGGGGACTGAGTTTTCTAGTGTATTCTAGTTTAGTCTTGTTTACTAAATATACCATCACACCAGGCTACCGCTTAAATGTTGATTCTTCATGGTTCAGAAAGCACTCTCAGCTCTTCTGTGACATTTGGGCAAAGCCGTAGTGGCTGAAATTACGGAGTCGGGCTGCAAAATTGTGATTGATCAAATAGCATCATCTGAGAGAGCGGAGGGAGAGAACAAAGGACACATAATAAATAATAGAAACGGTGCATATATTGTAAAGCATGCTGGGAATAGAGTTGTAAATGTAAATCCCTTTCTCCCTTTGTATGAAACTGCAAAAGCAACCAGTAATTGGAATTATCTGATAAATGTTACTAAAGTGAAGAAATGTTACAGCTTTTAGTGCCAAAGTCTCCCAGAGCCCATTCTCTATGGACTTACTCAGCCCTAAACAGGTCAATAACCTTTAATGCAATCCATTGGGAAAATAGAAATGTCAGAACTATAAAGCAGCCTGTATCAATTTCAGTCTCTTCCAAATAACCAGTTTGACCTACAGATCTAAATACTGAAAAGAAATACGAGTCTTGAGCCACTGAGATGCTAACCACGTCCCTGCTGTTTAGACTTGAACAAAAATGACCATTTTGGTAAGGATTCCAGTTATCATTCAATAGTAACGAGTGACCATTTTTCATTATTATTACTTTATAAACATTGTAGGACTGCTATACTGTCCTCAGAGTCAGTAAGACGTAAGTCATTTGGCTGACATTTTAATAAACATCTGCTTTTTTCAGAGCAAGCCACAACAGTCATTTTTGTTAGGGTTTCCTGGCATTCTAATGTCATCTCCATGGATATTGCAGTCTGTTCCTGCAGAAACAAAACAAATATAAGACCAGCCAACCCCTCCAGAACTCAGAGTGGGATGGAAAGAACTTGAGAGCTTTCAGCCCTCTCCGTTCATGCTTCTCACCCGCAACTTAGCTTTGGTAAGAGTTCACAAGAGGCTAGCATTTGCTTCCTCAGGTGGTGATGTCCTCCTGATGTAGAGCAAGGTTTCTGGACTTTCCAGGATTGGAAAACTGTGAGTGATCAGGTTGGAAGGGTGATGTTCTTCCTCATGACAATTGCTGGATTTCCAGTAGCCCGAGGGGCTGAAAGTGGGTGCTTCAGGAAAAGGTCTTTGGTTTATTGTTTTTACATTATGATATAGACATCGGCTTGTGTTTGGAGTTTAAACTAGCATGAGTCTCTTGCCCTAAAAATGCACATATTTTTAACGGTGTGGGATGGCAGGAGTAATGCTGTTCAAGGTGGTGCGAGAGAGAGACTGCTTTCTCATAAATTGCCAGCTTAAGTAAACAGTGAGTGTGCCAGACAACCAAGCCTGTAAAAATAGTTTTGTTTCACTTCTGCTTAATCCATACTAGCCAGGAAATACTGAGAGAGTGCAGTAGTAAGAGCTGTGTTATACTGTGGAAATAAGCTGTTACGACTTAGAGTTCCTGTTAGAGAAACTGAAATTTTTTCTGAGGTCACAAGGTGAGAAACTTTAGAAAGTGAGAAACTCTCTTATTTATGAAGGGATATGGGCTCATATTAAATGTTTTCATCTGATAACAAGTGCCGTTAAATAACTGGATTTGGAAACCTCAGCATATTTTTTTTTTTGTATTAAAGTCCAAAAATACACACTGGAAAACCTAAGCAGACTATTTAATCGCTGAGCATGTGCTCTTGGAAGTGTGAATTTATGTCGTCTTTGCGCTTATCAGAAGTTACAGAGGGCAGGGGTAACAGCAACATAGCGTCTGGACTAAGCAATCTCGGAACACAATGCAGTCAAATAGTGTGCCTTAAAAGTTGTAAATAACCTCCTGCATGCGTACACAGAGCAGAAACTAAATGCAGTTTATTGTATGAAAATTCCTAGTTTTACTCTAGCACTGACCCTGATCACTTTGTCACAGAAGGTCCTGCAGTTGTCTGCTAAAGCCAACAATCAGATGAGATACTGAACCCATTTTCCAAGGTTGTATGGGATACTAAAGGAGGTCTAAAGTGGTATTTGTTTGGTTTGGTTTGGTTTGGTTTTTTAAATGTATGTTAATTTTTAGGATATACCATTTGGCAGCTGCCTGATATACCATTTGGCAGCTGGGTGTACCAAGTGAGTAATCAGCTCTCCAAGAGTCCCTTGGAGCCGTGCTGGGTTGTATGGCAGATTCAGTAAGGACTAGAAATGGCCTATATCACTTAAGGCAGCTGGAAGGTTGCATACTTCAGGGAAAAGGGAATCTCTTAAAAAAAAAATCAGAAAGGTGGCAGGGCCCTAGATTATCCTGAGAGTAATTAAAAAATAATAGTGTCTAGGACTAACAGGTAACTTTCTGGCCGTGGATTGAAATGTGCCTGAGAAAGAGGTCAGAGATGTTATCTGTGTTTTTTTAGATGGAGAAGCTAGGACCATGAGTGGGTAGGTGATTTGCACTGTCTGTGGGAGGTCACGGTGCCTGTGCAGTCTAACAGGCCCTCATTCACTGTGATTACAAATGCTGCACTTAACTTCTAGGGCAGCATCTCACTCAAGAGACAGGTGAGGGTGGCTCAGGGCCAATAAAGTACAAACAACTCAACAAATGACACCGCCGCGCTTAGAGGAAAATTAATGATAGTATATTAATTGCTACTTTGGCAAAAGTTTAATGTTGAACTCTCCTCCAGCTCCCACCCCTGCTCTGAGCGTGCTTTTGCTGCCTCGTCACATCATGTCTATGCCGAACTCTTGAGCTCCGCTTTGTACATTGCAGCAGTCAATTTTATGACTCCCATCTGTCTCTTAGGAATGCCATCGCTCATCCCTATCCCATTACATGACAAACTACGAGGTTACTGTGAAAGCTGCCATGTTTTCGGTGCCTCTCGAGCTCTGTATCCGCTTGGCAGGTTTCCATGTTATCCAGAAAGATCTAACGAAAGAGAGCCGCATAACAGTAGTAACGTTGCTCCAGTTAAAACGCCTCAGATGGTCTGATGCCCATGGGTCTGCCTCCCAAGGGTTCCCTCTCTCACTGGTTCCTCTGCCAGGGAGGAGAACTAAAGGCCTGTCTGCTTTTTGCTTGAGCCAGGCAGCCTAATGCTTCTGTAATGTCTGCAGTCCCAGAAGGTGGATCGCTTCTTAGAGAGGTGGTTGCGGAAGGGTGGAAAGAAAACAGGTAATGCTTGCATTTGTTTTCTTGAAAGCATTTTTGGCTCCGGAATCCTACTGGGAAGGACAAATGCTAAATGTCAGGAAAATGTTTGTAATCAATGATTTACAATGACTGCATATTCAAACCAGTTGTAAATCGGGTTTGGGCAATAAAGGAGGAGAGGGGAAAACCAAGTATATGGCATACTTACGGGCTTTCCCGAGAGCCAAGGACTGATCCCAGGCTGATTAGATGGCAGGTGCTCTGGCTGGCTCTGACCAGGGTGAAGGACGTGTCTCTTTGTAGCTCCTTCTGCCTAGCATGTCTAGATCTTTCCATATGGGAGCTAAAACAACATGGGGCAGGGGAAAGGGGACCCATCAAATGACAAGATCGTGAAGCTGTCTGGACCTGAGCAATCTAGCACTGTGCTGCTGGAAGGAGGTGCAATGACGTAAGTTCGCTTTGGCCCAGAAGTGATAAAACTCAGCTTTCACCTGTCTGAGCCGTTTTAAGCCGTCTTTTTGAGGGCAGAGTTTCATTTTGTGCGTTGTCACTGGTAGTACACGAAAGACTAGCTTTTAAAGGCAGTGTCAACAGGCACGGATGTGTCTGTGCTTCTGGAGGAGAGGTAAGCAGAAGAGACACAGAGCAGCTCTTTCCGTGTCTACTGATCAAACAGAAAATAACCTCCAATTCTTTGGAGAAATCGGAAACTCCTGCTATAAAGAGCTGACTTAAAACCAGTTTGGGACAGAGGGAGGGTACTAATAGGGAAACAAAACTAGCTGGATGAGGTAGCACTACCTGCCACCTTTTCCTGAGCTATAATTTCTGCTTTAGAATGTAAATACAGTTAACAGCTTAGAACTGGTCAACTACTACAAAACCAGTATTTCTCAACCCTCATCTCAGCCTGAGGAGTGGTTCAGCTCCATCACGTGCCTGCTCTTTAGTGAGGAAGACCTATACCATTAGCTGTTGGGAAGAAAAATAACCAGCAGTAGTTTTCACCATGCACCATTTGTTGAGCTATTGCTATGTACTCAGCCAGGAAGCACAAAAATACTGCATAGCCCAAGCGTCCACGTGGCATGAAGGGAGAATAATTGGAGCAAACAGCTTGGGAACTGGCTATGCACTGAAAAAATGTTTTCCTATGCTATTCAGCAAAGGTTTACGAATAACAAGCAGATTTTCTCTCAGCTGAGCAGCCTGAAATTACTTTCTGATGCAGAAATAGCACACACATTTCAGATAATTTATACGTAATAAATTAACCAATAGTTCTGCTTCTCTACATGTAAGGACTAGCAGACCCCTTGCGCTCCAGAGTCACAACAGGGAGTGACCATCTAATAGATGCATATAACCTACTTGCATTGTACTTCTTATAACCAGGGTGTCGTGTTTAAAGTTGATAGAAGTTTGGGAAGATACAGGTCTGAAGTACTTTGTGAACCTGGAGAAACCCGTCCTTCTGCCCACCAACCAACTGAAAACATTGCATTTTTTTAATCTGTCATAATTAAAGCTGCTTTCACCTTTTTGGAAGTGCGCCTCTAGCCATGCAAGCACTTTGTCGAGTGGAAAACTGAGCAGCACTGAGCCAACAGGACCATTTGTTGCGTAACTTCTCAGCGCGTCGGTGAGTCCACCCACATCTACCCAGATCGGCCTGAACATGATCCAGGCTTCACTGGAGAACCTGAGCCGACAGGAGATTTTAGATCAGACTTTATGTGTAGCTGGTTCCCAAGACAAAAAGAGCATTTTTGACCTGTGCTCTTAAAGGTGTTAATGTGATGTAATTCCAGCTGTCCTGAGACAGAATTTAAGAAGGTGAAAAAATTTTTTTCAGTGGCTCAATTCCAAACTGAACTGCAGTAAAGTAGGGCTGTATTAAGATATGAACACTTCACGGTGAATCTGCTCTGCCACTGAAAATTGAAACCAGCTGCAGGACCTTGTGAAAATTGCTGGTTGATATAATTGATAAAGATTTGAGTTTTTTCATTGCATTCTTTAAAAACTATTGACATTTTTGAAGAGGTTCTCATTTCTACAACACTTAGTTATCCCCATCAATGTGTTTTACTGGAGCATCTCTTAGCTATGTACTGATAGATCAGTGATGAACTTAATATTTAGTAATGAATCTGGCAAAATAGCAACATTGCTGGAAGTCAAATGACTTCCAAAACTTTGTTACAAATAACTGTATTACTATCTATAGTCTCAGTATAGTTAAAACGGACATCTGAGTGTTCATAGCAGAAGTGAATTTGGACTGGTCTGCAGCTGAGCTTTTAATTTTGCAGATTATTCTCAAGCAGAATTCAAAGTTTACAGAATAATCTGGAAATTATCAAAGTAATAGCAAGCAAATGTACTGTGTTTTGAGGCCTGGACAAAACACTTATGTTTCATTTTTATAAAAAACCCCACCACATTTTCCTCAAAAGTAAATCTAAACATGGATAATTAATTACCTTTTTTTTTAAAATGCCACTGTTAGAACTCTATGTTATTTAATCATTCCCAGGCATTAGCAATGTTGCTTCTTTGAGACCGGCAGGAAGCATACTGTATTCAACATTTTCCCTTTGCACCGCATGGACTCTTGCAGGTTTCACAACGTGACTTTCACTCTTGGCTGCAGTTTTTGATGTGTGCCTTCCATGAGACAAGGTAGAAACGCAGAACAAATCTTCTGCATGGAAAAACTGGGCTGACAAGTCTGACATTTCTGTGGTTTATATTACCTGTTAGTAAAAACAAATAAGCAAACCCCAACCACATTAGGCAGGGAGAGAGAATAATTTATGCATAAGTTTTCAGTCTTCCAGCATTTTTAATTATCCGGGTTTGGTTTTCACTTCTCATTTTCCTGGATTGAAAAAGCACGTTAATGGTCTTTACTAAATACAACTATAAATCCTTCTAATAATTTTGCATTTGTTGTAAGGACATCAGTTATTTATGAATTGTTATTCCTTAGTAGCAATAAGGAAGCCTTTCATTATTCTTTTGTATCAATCCCCTTATGATACGCATTTTGGTATATCATTGCAGAATTGTACGTAGAAGGATGCCAAAGCCAAACAGGTCGTGAAGGATTGATAGCCATGAGCATGGATACACTGCTGTGTTGCACGCACGCCATCAAAACACACTAGCTGGCATATTAGAAGTAACGCTTTAACACTCATTTCTTACATCTCATTTGTAATGATCTGAGGGCTGCGCTCCTGGAAGTGGATGCCTTGTTTTTGTAATAAGGGAATGACTGTAATACCGCAGCAATGTTAATTTCTTTCATATGCTAAAAGTCAACATTTGAAAGACAAACACTGCAAGTACACAACCTGCAGCTCAGAAAACGTATTCACAGCAAATATCCTGCTAACCCACACCAAATGATATCCAGTAAATACCCTAACTTTGTGATGTTGACATGTAGTTTAAGACCTCAGAAATCATTCTAGTTTACTGTGGGAAATTTCCAATGTTTTAATGTATGAAAGCCGAATTAGACACAGTGCCAGCTAATACCTGGGGTCATTCAGATATGGGAGACGTTTTATTCCTTTTTGAGAGCAGTGAAGTACAAACAGTTTCTATATTTATTTATATATATTCTGTATTTACTTGCAATGCCTTCTATTTTTCGTTTATGGTTTGTTTCTGGCTGTCTATAATGCACTTCAAATACATTCAGCTGGCTGTTCTTCTGAAAATTAAATGAGGGCAGGACTTTAAACCTGTATGCAAAAAAAATTACAGTGTGTACAAGTAGAAAATGAAAAGGTTTTCCGTGCTAGAGAACGTATGGCTTTTCTTAGATAGCCAGGCAAATAGGCTAATCTTACAAAATTATATAATAGTGGAAATTAAAGATGATAGCTGTGGAACAGACTATCACTGTGGAAATAAAATAGGCTTCTGTCCCCACCACCTATTGTGCTCAAATCAGGATCAGGTGCAACGGAAATGAGTATATAAGAAGGAAAAATTGCGGGGTTGCACAAAAGAAAAGAAGGTGATGGTGGTGGGGGGAATCCACTGATGAGCTGGTGAGGAAGTCTAAGGGTGAATGAGGAGGATCGGTGATGACACGGCAGGGCTCCAACATCACCGAGCAGGAATAACTCCTCCCTGAGAGATGTCCTCAGCAGTTGATCCTTGCCTTGGGTGAAGGTGCCTGTCGCTCCCACCCTCAGTGACGGGGCTGGGTGATGAGGTCCACGTGGATGTCCTGGGCCACTGTCGCTGGTGTAGGTAGAGGGAACCACCCAGGTCTCATTAAGTCTCTACACTAGGCACATGTCCACTCAGAAACTGCCAGTTGACAGCTATCTGGGGCAGTCTTTCTCTCTTTTTTCCCCTCTTTTTTCCCCTCTTTTTTCCCCTCTTTTTTCCCCTCTTTTTTCCCCTCTTTTTTCCCCTCTTTTTTCCCCTCTTTTTTTCCCTCTTTTTTTCCCCAGACTTTCCCCTAGACACCCATACTGCTGTTTCTGATGGTTTTCAGTGTCTTCTTTAGGTGCTGGTTGTTCCCGGTGACACATGAGGCTCCTCTCTCACCCCCCTTGCCGTGCACCCTGGGGACACGGGGTGCTGCCCCCGGGGGTCCCCCTTTGCTTCCCCATTGTGCAGGATCTCTCTGGCGACATCCCCTTTTGTTGCTGCTGGGGACAACTGTGAATCAGAATTACTTGTGGTTTTAGTGTGTTGGTAACAGAACTGTATCACTATTGCAAAAAATATAAATGTTTCCCCAGATGCGTCAGGTTGAATGGCTCAACTTGCCCATGTTTAGAGCCTTTTGCAGCTGAGGTAACTCCATGTAAAGCAAATGCCCATGGAGAAGGTGCCCACAGACTCCATCCAGGGCACCATAGCTCCCAGGTGGGACAGCATGGAGGCAGCAGGCAGCTCCAGGACAGCTGTCCCTGGGGGGCGGAGGGGAGCTCTTCACAGTCACCGTGCCAGGCCACGTGGCCTCCACCCCTTCTGGGAGGATGGCCTCAGTTAGGACAGGTACCTTGGCAGGAGAGAGAGAAATATTAGCTTTACTGCTCATTCCTAAGCTTATTTCCCAGCTCTGCCCTGATTTCCCCAGTAAAATTGCCTTTTAATTGTATGAAAGATTTGCTGTCTGTGCAGGGAAAGCAGTTCCACCTTGGAGAGGGGTAATTAATTTTCCCAGACTCTGGGAGCTTGATTTGTTGTTTGTTCTGGCTTCAGAAGGAACCTGACCCGTCTGCTGCTTTGCTGAACAGAAAAGATAATTTCTTCTGAAAACTACCCTTATCATGAAACCCGCCTTGAATGTTGATCCAGTCTATGTCAGGCAATTCTTTTAGCACAGAAGTAAAACTGGAAAGTTATCTAAATAGCACCATCATTTGGAGAAACTGCTGTGATCACCTTTTTGCAGAAATATTTGTTCTACTGGGTAAGCACTTTACGCTATTGCCCACCGCATCCTCCCAATTCGTGTATGAATCGTAGGGATAATGTATTTTCACTTTGCCAGAATACTATAACTACATCTGTCAGCTTTAATTTCTGTGGTTACTCTTTTTTCAACCTAAAGTACTTTTAATTAGATTTAGATTAATTTAGATAGTGTAAACATGTTCTAAAAATGTCAGACAGCTGCTCTGTCTCGTATGATAAGCGAATTGAAGGTCATGTTTTCATTCATCATAGCCAAGGTTCAGGTGGCAGGGATAGATTGCAAAGGTAAGACCGTTTCTTTTCTAGCAGATGCTGGGAGTGCGTTTGAACATGAAAGGATGCCATTAAACTGCTGAACCTTAAGTGACAACACAGAGTTCCTCTGTGCGGAAGAGTTGCCTTCCGGCTATGCTGACAACAGAAAATGTGCATGCCGTCAAGAATGATCTGTTTCTGAGCCTTTCTTATGAGTACGGACAGAGGTGGTAGTTGAGCATAATGTATCTGAGGCAACTTCTTGATGGGTTCCCTTATGGAGAGTAAGGACTTTTGGGGGAAAAGGCATGGAGAAAAAGGCAAATTACAGATGATGAAATACCCTGTTGAAAGCTATGACACTCATATGGGCGTAGAAAACAGCATGTAGGTCCTCATCCACATTTCAGTTCGTATCAAACCTTGGAGAAGTTTCCATCTGGGGCTTTGGGTTGGCCCTGTATGAAGATCTGCCTCCAAATGTCGTTCTTAATCTGGATTCATTGTGTGAGCAGACCCCTTTTCCAGGTTACAGCAGTAGCTTCAATATGGGTGGTTACTAGTATCTGTGTCTTCATTCTGATTTTAAAAACATGACTGAGAATTTTTTCAGGCTCTGTTTTCACTGACAAAATAGACCAAAAGTAAAAAAAAATTGTTTCCATTGTTTTCAACAAGAATGTTGATGACTCTGCTGCTGCCTCTACCATTAAAGCTGAAGTGTAGCTCTACCTTTTTTCCTACTGCTCCTGACAAAGAGGCTGTAGATCTTACTAACCTGGCTGTGAGCTTGAGATTTCTACAAAGCAGGTAGGACTGACTCCATAGGTGCCAGGGAAAGCTATTGTGTAATTGAGTTTTCACTTTGTTGGTGCATATCTGTGTAAGGAATCTGCGGCTATCATGGATGGGCATGTGCCATCTTGCGTTTCTTGCATGGCTCTAGGTATTTGTAGTCTCCATTTTGTTGTGTTCTTTAAAAAACAAACAAAAAACCCCACCAAGAAAACCTTGCTTCCTTCCTTGCCACACATTATGAACAATAGCTCTGACTAATTTGAAAGATTTTTGTTTCTTAGATGCTGAAGAGAAGATACTAAAATGAGAAAAATTTACATTTAATTCTGCATGCGGTAAAGCCATAGCTGTCTCCTGGGAATTGAGTTTTCTAGTGAGAACAACTCCCAAGAAAGTTTCTGTATAGATGCCTTTTAATGTACCACACTTATTATTCTGTAAAACTCTTCTAAAAACGAGGACAGTAGCTGTGACTGTTCAGCATCTTTTTCTATATTATTTCAGTATTTCCTTCTTTAGTATTTGGAAACAAATTGCATTCCTGTAATAATGCAATCTTCTGACAGCATTGGCAGTGGCAAACTTCAGAGATGTATGAAAACTGTGTCTTCATATTGTGGATGGTGTAGAAGGTGATAAGAAGCTTAGAGGAGAAAATAGCTTGGGGGAAAGGAGGATTAACCTCTCTTACTGAGAGTGGAACAGATACCAAGAAATTATATTTCGCCTGAATTGCATTCCTAGTTTGAATGCATTCATATTCGGGGGAGGATGTTCTGGGGGAGGGTGTGTGGGAAGGAGCTTTAGTTCTTGTATTTTGCACTGTGGCTGCATTTGCAGAGGAGGCTCAGTAGCTGATAGGGAGCTGTTTTGCTTAAGCAATGTCTTTTTCTTACTGGGAGGATGAATTTATTTAAAAAAAAAAAAGCTGAAAAAAGCCTCCTCCCTCCCTGCACCTCCATTTCTGGCAGCTTCTCCTTCCTGCTCTGCCCCGTCTTTCTTTGGGCTGTTCCTCAGAAACAGCTCCTGGCAGAGCGGCTGGCCTGGGCGAATCCACCAGCAAACGGCACAGGCAGCCACGGCTGACTCCCAGCTGTTGATCTTGGACGGGACAAAGAAACACAATCCTCTTTTGTGGGGGATTTTGAGTCTGATCATTTTGGTGCAGTTCCAATCCAAACCTAAACCCAAACATTTCTGAATTCTCCGCGAAAGGGAGCAGCGCTTTAGGGGAAGGGGGGCTTGCAGGCTGTCCGAGAGCTGGGGGTCTTCGGCTGTGAAGGAGGCTGCATGGTGGGCTCTCCTCGACCGGCAGAGCTTGTGACCACAGGCCCCTGGGAAGCGGGGTTGTCTGTGAATTGGGTTTTTGTTCCCCTGGCAGCCCTGCTCCAGGTGAGCTGGTTGGGAGCTGCAAGCCAGAGCTGCTGCAGAGCGGTGCACAGTGCCGGGGTGCTGGGAGAGGAGCTCGCCAGGAGCATGCAAAGTAGGCAGGCGGGGAGCCGGGCAGGCTTCCAACAGACCTCTGATTTCCAGGTAAGTGGCAGCAGGAGTTTCGTGGTGCTGAGAGCACCTCTGCCAGGGTCGGTCTGATAGATAAGCTGTCGCAGAAAGTTGGCAGCTCTGAACTGACACCTGGACTTGGGATTGCGACGCAGAGGAGGGGATTTCAGGCAATTTAGCTGAAGGTCTTCCAAACACCCCGCCTGGAACCCTGTGGGTTCAGCAAGCTGCTAATTAATGCAGTAAACCAGTGCAAGACTGAACTGGGAGCTGCAGGGTTTCTTCTGAGCAGGAGTGAAGGTGTAACTTAACTTACCACCGAGAAAGAAAGGCAGGCCCTCCAGAACAAGTACAAAACACAAAGTGCGAGCACCCAGCCGACTGGAAGTCTCCTGCCCATAGCAGCGTTCCGGGCTCTGCAGCACTCTGCACACCTGGGCAGGAGGCCAGGCTCTCTGCATGGGTGACTTGGAGAGCGCAATCCCCTTGAGGCTCAGAAATCCTAGCCTGAACTCTGCCTCTCCAGGGAAACTGCTGTACGTTTTGGATCTGTGTCTCAGCACGATTTCCTCTTCCTCATCCGAAAACTGAGGGATGTAGCTAACAGGAAAATCAGGCGTCTGAACTTCACTGTTTCACCTAGCGTAGCAGTTGTACTGGTGGTGTCTGAGAGACGGGTCTCGGCATTCAACCACAACCCTGGCTATCGCTAGTGCATGTTGTCCTTGCTTCAGGGAGGGTCAGCATTCTCCCCTTGCTTCTACTCAGGACTTTCTTACCCCATCCATGGCACAACTCCGGTTGCCCTACTAAATGTTTTAGAAAACATCACTTCAAATAAAATCTCCAAGGCTTAATTTAGACAAGAATATTTAAACTTTTCCATAGACATGAAGTCACCAGTTGGCACTAATCTGTGTTTATAGAAATAAAATCTGCTGGTTATTATTTGCTTTTCTGTTGGTTAAGCTCCTTTAACCCGTGATGCCTTCCACACGGGCCTCTGTTCAGATGGTAGCCTGGCAGGTGGTGAACTTCAAGACTGGTTGGTATTTCAGTGGTTGAACAACTTCCACAACTAAACAGCTTAAAAAGTAGAAAAGTCAGACCTGAATGATACTTCTTGCACCTCACTTTTAGGTTAATCATGTCTGGCTATGCCTGAATTCCTCTCCTATGGGAATCTCTTTCCTCAGCCCCTCAATTTAATGAGAGCAATGGCTGGAATTTAATGCAAATATTACAGAATAATCGTGGGAAACAAGGTTTGGGTTCATAATAATTCCTTGTATCAAGAAAATTATTTGGAAGTGGTATTTGATCAGTCAGCAAAGAGAATTACATCTTGTGTCCCTCTTACCCATCCGTACAATTTACATTTCAGAGACTTGAGCAGATGGAACGATCTATTCACAAACTCTAGATCAGTAAGTAAGTATGGAAAATATTTGGAAGAGTGTTAAAAGGATTAGCAATCAGAATCTATTGGTTTGTGATAAATAAACAGAAAAGGTGGAGAGAAATTAAGATGGTGATGCAAACGATACTGCGTTTTTCACCTACTTGTAATAGATTTCTAGATACTTGTGACAATGAAAGCGGGAGGAGTAATTAAAAAAAAATTTTTGAAAGATGATCAAAATCTAGTATTCCAAATCAGTGTTGCAGAAGAAGTTGGTAATCATTGAAACTTAACCCCTAAAAAAATTATTGAATGCAAAGAACCTGTCTTGAATGGGTGTCTTAAATTGCGTATTATTTCTGTCGCTTTTAGGAACATCAAAATCAGCACACTTTTTTAAGTAATGTCCAAAGGAGAGTGAAAGGACTTCATTGTTGATATTTGTGGTGTAAATGTTTCTAAGCATTAAGTGGCAGCCTATGTTGTTTATATTGGATTTAGATCCAAAGCAGCTCTTGAAGCTGTTTTGTCAGGTGTTAAACTGCACGTAAAGACACCGCATTAGTGACTATTGCAGTTGTACCATAAATTGTCAGATTGTAAGAAGAGGACAATACGCTATTATTGTAAAGAAGAGCTATAATGCATATGAATCTTCTACAGTTGCCAGTAACATGACAGTCACAAAATTAAAGTCTGAGTGTTTTTGTGTTGTCTGGCCCTGGAGTGTGAGTTTGCCTTGAATGTATTTCCTGCCTTGTGAGTTGTTGAGGTGTGCAAGTATTTAGGGTCGAACGGATCAGAGGCTGAGCACATGACCCGATCCAAGACCTCGGGAGTCAGAAGAAAAGCAATCATTTTTCTTCTGTCTACCGTGAGGTTTTGGGGATGTAGATATTTATAGACCTAAGGGGGCGTAAGATTTTTGCACTGTAAACTTGTCATTTTCTGGAGGTGTGCAGAGTAGTTGTTTACTTTCAAATGTAAATCAGAAGGCATAAAGAGACATTAGGACTGCAATTTCTAACCAACAGATTCTGTATGAGACCATGCACCCAGGATGGATGTTTCAAAGCAGAAGAAAACTTCTGATCCGTGTTTAGCTACAGTTTATTTGCAGCCTGCAGCTGAATTGGTTAACAGCTGATGCAAATTGTTGTGAGCAAGCAAAGGGCCCACCCTCCTCATGCCTCTACTGAAATACAGAAAAACTCATAGAAAATACCGTTTCACCTTTTGAAGAAACCATTCTGTAGCCTTCAGTTACTTTGTGTTTTAATTCGGTTTATGTGCCTAATTCCTGGAGGCAAATAAAGTTAAGCAAATGGGAATGTTTATAATTTTCTTTTGCAATTGATACGTGGTATTTTTAGTTGTGTTGTCCTGGAAACCTAAGTCATGGCTTACATTCCCAATATCATGTAAGAGACTCTTTAGATGATTGCATTTTTACTGGCTCAAAGCAAAGTGCCATGGATATTTCAAAGTGGCAGCATCCAGCTGCAATCTCTATAATCTGCCAGCAGTATGTATCCCAAAGGAATGATATACAGAATGCAAATATATTGTTTTAAATCACAGTAATATCACTGAACCTGCCATACGTCGTTCTAATCTCTTGGGAAACGTTTACATTTAGCTTAATATTTAACCTAGTCAGCATAATTGGCCTTGCCTACCCTAGGCTTTGGCTACAGAATTTTAGATCTCTGTAAAATATATTCGTTGTAGCTCTGGTCTTTCCCTTTTTGACACCGGGTATGGTATAGGTTTGGACTGCACAAGCCTACAGCGCAATTAGGACATTTTCCTTCTTGTTTTGTCTTGCCAGAGGCTGTAGTATCATTGTTCTTAGCTTCATTGTACTGAGCTGCTAAAAATGGGATGAACTTGTGCTTTTATGTTCAGGCAAATAAAAGTTCTCTAAATCTGACTAACAAAAGCGCATAGTTCTAATAGTTGTTCCCTCACCACCACTGGGCTGTATTCATCCTTGTTTGCAAGATGAGTTTTCCAGGATTTCACAAGGTTTTGGTTGCCTGGCAAGGAACAATTTTGGACATTTTTTTGCATTAGCATTGTTTAACTTATGATATGTGTTATAATCAACACAGCTATTTGGGTCTGAGCATGAAAGTAAGCATCTAAGCAGAATCTTAGTTCCTACTAACTTCAGTGGACGCATGTGTCATTGTTCTTAAAAAGATCAATCTCATAAAAAATTCAGGAGCCAGCAAAGTTTAAAAAAGAGAATTTTTTTGTGAGTTTGTTTATTTGATTTTTAATCCTCGCTCTAGGCTATCCAAAGAGTGTTTTGTAATATTAAATGCTAGGATGCTTCTTGTACCAGAGCTCTGCAGCAGCAGTGCGAGAAAGTGAACTGACAAACTCTTAGCTACGCCTTAGCCGGGGAAGAGGAGTACCTAGGAAGGGTTTCATTCTCTGTTGGGACTGTTGGAGGGACATTGAGTGAGGAGAAATTGGGAAATAGTGGAATAAAAAAATGGATTTCTTCTTGTTCTCCTCCTTTTGGACAACTTTTTATTGCTCCTCAAAGCCAGAAAGATGGGCCAAAGATGATTTAGGAAGTGAAATTCTTCCTTGTCTTTGTTTCCGCTTCTTGGATGATACCTTACGGAAGGATCCTTACGAATTAAATCCATTCTTTGTATTTCCATGCTGCTTGTTGCTGAGCCTGAGCTCCCACTGAAGAATTCGGGGAAAAGAAGGCTTTTCACTACCTTCTCTTGCTTGTCATGTCTTCTCTAGGGATTAAAGATCTACCTACCATAATGTCTGTCCTTAAGCTATGTTAAAACTTTACTCGTTCTTCGAACAGACACTCAGCTATTCTTAATAGGATGATTGGAGATTGTCCTTACTAAGCTTGTTGTATGTTTGAAGAGTCTTAGAAGATTTGTTGTGGTTCAGGAGAGCAGAGGAAGTCTTGAAAGAAACATCTCTTCCAGACCATGTCTACGCAGTCCCTTGCAAAGGGCTGCTTTCATGTTCCTTGTGGATTTGGCTGTCACTTTATGAGCCATTACAGTAAGCTCAGTTTCAGCACCACCATGCTTATGCTTTCAATGATCTGAATGTCCAAAAATATTCTGAAAATGAGGAAAGAATTATATTATAGGAAGGAAAAATTTGAGGAGATCTAGCATGGAAAGGTTAATTCTCTTTGATCTTATGTGTCTGTCTCTTCTATCCGCCAGAACTGGGCATATAAAAATGAATGAATTGTAGCCCGAGCTGTGAAAATATTATGGTGAGGGTGACATTTGGCATCATTAGCTGGTGGTCACTGAGACAACTAGGGATCAGTAGTGGCCTTAACCTGTGACTGTCACATTGACCACATGAAATGATACCAACAGCGTAAGTTCCTGCCACAACAACAGCCAAGGTTGATATTCATCAGCCCCATCAACTCCTAATGAGACAATAGCAAAGCTGACATTGAGATTACTTCTTCGCATTTGATCAGAGTCTCAAAGGTTCAAATTTACCCTTCCATCTATGGTAACTGAGGAAAACATGCCTTCATGCTCTAAGTGTTGTTGGTGCAAGAGGGAAGGAAAGGGTTAATCACCCAAATCTCATCGACTTCCAGCAGAAAGGCATCTAATTCCCTTCTCTCCCATCCTGCATTCATAGAAAGGCTCACCAGTTGACTGGGGATTATGGAAAGCTGGGTTAGGTTCATGTATTTTGCTTCTCAGAAGTGTCATTTATCCTGTTTGGTGACAGACTGGTAATAGTGCTCCATTTTCTTTTAAGCGCTATCCTCTGCTCATTTAAATGGTAAATTTTGCCACATGCATTAAAGGAATTTTGGATCAGTAGGTCATCTGGCATTCCTGCAAGTAGTAAGGTTCTTTTCCTCTTCCTCATCCGAAA
>VZSC01002975.1:38896-115290 GCA_013398225.1 Steatornis caripensis
AAATAATATTAAAAGGGATCTAGTAAAACTAAATAGTGACAAGTTTGGTTTCCTTTTGGCAAAACAGAAGAAATATTCTCTGCTGATATTTCCCACAATCCTTATAGCTTCATTTAAAGACTATATTAAAATATGATTAGTATATATTGCATTTAATTTGCATAAAATGGTATTAATATGTATTTGGTTAATTGAATTGCCAGCCACAGGCTTAGAATCAGCACAGAGAACCTGATTGCTTTCCCCCTCGCCCCATGGATGCCCATTTCTGCAATGTCCCTGCAGTAAATTAAGTTATTGGCATACAGGGGAGACCAAACACCTGCTATGTAAATCTGCAAATCTCAGTTTGGGTAGGTTTCTAGCTCACAGAAACCAGCCTGCAGAACTATTCAGGACACTCACCTTATCCTATTTAATATAAAAAATATACTATTATGAACTTAAAAGATGACTATGCGGAGGTGTAAAACATGCTTGTTGTCGAAATGGTTTGCATTGCTACTCGTCATTTATTTTTATTGTACTTTCATTTTCTTGTCCAATTTCATAGAAAGCTTTATAAAACCCACAGTGTTTTAGCACAAATATCTTGCCCAACTATTATCAGCAAGCACTTACTCACTCGAAAAAACATTGTGAGGTGATTAACGCAGTAATTCTTCGTGACAGGTAGGGGGTTAAACTCGTAGCAAGTTCCCAGCACTAAAAGGGCAGAGGATTTATTTTTGTCTGTTGTGAACAAGGTAGTCTTGATAGAATACCAAGAAGCTGTTTGGTCATCCAGAACATCAGTCTATTTGCCAGGACCTGCACAGACTGCTCTAGTATGAAATTGCAGTAGCTGAGCAGCTGGTTTTAAATGTCTGGAAGTAATATAACTGTTGGATTATCTCAGGAAGCAATTACTAAATGGCAGTAATTTATAAGAGGGATTGATCCTGCGTTTCTCAGTGGTGTAAATCCAGTATATGAGTACTTTTAGAAGAAATTACCACTGGAACTGTTTTCCTTGAAAGAAATAACTTGGTGCCATGTGTGTATGAAAACTGAATTCTTCTTGAAGCTATTCAGAACAGAAGTGATTTTTGGTCAAAGCATGAATTTCCATTGAAGTATTGATCAAAATGCCACCTGGGTTCAGAAGGCAAGTGCATGGGGTGGACTTCTCTGTTGGCGTCGTATCTAGTGGCCTTCCTAGGCTTCCAGGGGCAACAGCTTCAGGCTAGTTGCAGCAGCGGATGTCCCTGGAGCTGCAGGGTTTGTGGTTTTGGGTCAGCCCCACCGTATTCACAAGGTTATGTGCTTTTGTTGTTAATGTTTTTCTCAGAATTCTTCTTCCGCAACAAATTTCAGGGACTCCGCTTCTCATCCTGACTAGGAGCTGAAACTCCCAGATCTTCCTTGTCAAATGGAGAGTCTGCATTTTGAGCAGACTCACCCTACTGTAACTAGGCTTTATTTATCAATGATAAACCATGTATTGCTGTTTGCAGAGAGTACAAAAATGAGTAACCAGCTGGATATTCTGAGTGTGTCACTTTACACTGATACCTATTGCACGTGGGAGTGATAATGGCCCGTTGCTGACGCACTTAATGAAAACTTGTGTAGGTGACGCTGCTCTGAGTCTGTTTGCCAACAAAGAGCCGGCAGTAGATATGCCTGTGAGGCAGACTATAGTCTGAGATTTGTGTGGCATCATTACGTGTGTGTAGGCAGTTAAGATATTTGCGGTGAAATCATGGCCTCATTGAAGTGGGTGGCAGCTTTCCCACTGCCTTCAGTTTGGCCAAATACTAGCCTTTCTGTTGGTATTTACCCAGAACACTTGACTGAGTTCAATGGAGACTAAATGGCGTAAAATTCAGCACGATGCCGTGGCCCTACCAAAACGAGCTCTGAAGCCAGACGACATACATACGGTTTGTATTTATTCCATTGTCTAAACTTTGTGGCAGTTTTCGCTCAGAATTGTTTCGGTTCAGATACGTGGAGACTATCTGCAAGTTAGGCATTTGCAATTGTCTTGCTAAACAGCTCCCTGAGTAATAAGCATAAGTGATGAAATTCTGTTATCAGGCTGGATAAAGTCCAGTAATACGGCAAAACGTGTAGGCTTCCAGAGCAAGCTGAGCTACAGATTAATGATGGACTGAAACACATTTTAAAAGCCTCTCTCTTTCATGTGTGTTTCCCACAGAATATGGTTGATAGAAAGAGTAAAGACTGACTTCCGGTATTGAGCGGCGATGTCCGTGTGTTTTGTTAAGGCAGAACTTGGCTGCATATTTTTGTGTTGATCTGAATGTGTTGAGACTCCTCAAGGTTCAATTCCAGGCAAAGAAACACTCTCAGATAAAGTCTGTGAATTATTATGACTTTATAACTGTGGCATATAAAAATCTCAGGTATTCTTTGCTTTTAAAGAATTGCAGGTTTTTCAGCAGCGTATAGCAAGGATCAGTGAATCTGTGTGGAGAGGGCATATAATCTCTGGAAAAAGGGCTATGTAATTATCACCCATAATACCGTTCAGTAATGCCGTCCCTACCATGACATATCCATCTTAGATTGTAAGATATATAACTGTGCCTTATCTTCAAAATCTGTTTCAACCGGTATGGCTTAGATCACCCTGTTTTCTCATTTGTCTCTGGTATTTCCTGGTCTTTAAATCTCCAGACCACCTGGGGCTCTTAACCTCCTTTAATAAATAGGTCCATCACATTTTCCCCATGTTCAAAAATGTCACAGCTGCTTCCAATATGCTATGCTGGGATCATAAAAATAAGTACAGGATAAAACATTATTATAGCCCTATTTCCAGTTTCTCCAGCATAGCTTATTTCAAGACATTAGCCATTCTGCAAACTCTGTGCTGTGATTATTCCTTCCAGTTACTCTGTTTTAAAATATTCCAGTCAGATGCTGGTACCTTAGGCCTTGGAGTAGCTGTTGAATACGCTCAAACAAATCTGCATTCTTAAAAAAGGCAGGCAGCATCCTGTCCTCAAGAGTTTTCCATCCCATAAAGCAATCTGCTGCTTCTCTGTCTGCGCAGGCATTGCCCACATAGGGCGCAGGGCAGTGTCTGTGCACGGTTGGTGATAGTGGGTAACCGGCCACTACTGCATTTTCGATGTCCGTAGGCACCGTCTCTTGTGGCTAATAGCCTCTTCCACTAATGGGTCTGGACAGAAAGGAGCCGTGGCTTTCAAACAATATTTCTTTGAAATACTGCCTGAACCCATGCTGCGTGTGTGACCTGGGCTACCAGAATAGCTGTCAAAAACTGGTACGTGGTGTTTGGGTTTTCTATTACTAATCTGGTCATTCTTCTCACATCAACGGAGATGGTATAAATGTCTCGGCAGAGCCCAGGGTTCTATTCAAACACATGGCAGGGTGTTTTCAGGACTTAACAGAATGTGGGTGATGCTGGCCCTGTTGAAACTCAGCAGCAACACTTACGCTGACTTCAGCAGGGGTCAGGATTTTACCTGGCGTACTTGTACTGTACATTGTTTACAGATTGCAAGCAGCTGAACACAAGGAGCAAACAGTTAAGAGGTTCCTAATTTGTGTTTAACCTGCATCATAAGCAGACATCTGCAGATCATTACACAGAAAGAAATGCATCATCTATTGGATATAGTAAATGTAATTCTCATCCATAATCTGTTTTGGTTTCACTGTTGTTTTTTAACATCACTTCAGAGGTGCCAACACATACACTCAAATCAGCGTTACGTGCTAGTCGACGATAATCTTTTGAGGCTATCATATTGATACTTCTTCCACCTGGAGAACAAGGTTGTGTGTGTGATTTAGGAAGGAGAAAATGCGACAATAGCATTTTGTTGGCTCCCAGTGTCCGATGACTTACATCTAAGGCCCTATGTGGCATTAACATACTTTGGCTGGTCCGTCTCCAGAAGCAAGATAAAATTTTAGGCCCGGCGCCTGTCAGCATGCTCCTTTGGTGCAGACAGCTGCAGTATCGCTGTTTCTCAAGAGACATCCTCCTCCCCAGTGCTCCACGAGAGCAGGAATCATCTTTCTTCCAGACCCTGCTTGCAAAGGGTCTGACACCCGGTGGGAGTTACTATGCCTAAATAATCCAGACTGGCAAGCAGCAGCCCTGTGCAACAGAAATGCGGGCGCTGTCTGAAGGAAGGCTTGCTTTTCCTGGCTCTGTTCGCCCAGTCCAGGCTTCAGGAAGGGATGAGAGGAGAGGACCTCAGAGGAATTTCCATCCTGACATGTGCTGTTGTCCAGGCAGTTCAAAGATTTGGAAGTTTCAGAAATGAAACATATGTTTCCAAGAAAGAGATGGATTCCTCCTCTCATTTTAAAAGCATGAACTACGTGCAAAAACCCCGTCACTAACAAATTACTGAGGGCCTTTTCTGTCGAGGTAAATTTGAAGTACGTACCCCTGCAGGTAATTCCATCTTCTCTTCACAGGTCATTTTTCTTGCTACATTGGCTATTTTTCAGTACCATCAGTGGTTAAATAAAGGCTTTAACCTTCACACCCAAACTTCTCTCGAGCGGTCCCATTCTGAGCTTGGTGTGCCCAGGCCGGGAATGCAGGCACGTTGCCATGGCAACACAGAGTGTCATCATAATGATAGGCTGTGACCTCGCAGGGGCATCGCAAAGAGGAACAACTGAGAACTCCGTACAAAAGGCCCTACTTTCACCTAAATATAGTGTAATCACAGGCAGCATGGAAAACAAGAGCTGCAAATGATATTTTATCGCCTACAGATTTTCTTTCCCGCTTTGCTTCTCTGCGTGGCAAACTGCTAAGATCTTTTAAGAAGCTGGAAATCTGTTCTTAATTCAGTCCATTTAGGCTTAAGTATTGCTGCAAAAGCAAATCGTAACAGATGGATAACAAAGTGATCCTCGCTTAGAAGTATTTCTGAAAGTTTACCTAGAGAATGACAGGGTTTTCAAATGAACTGTGTCATCTTTAACTAAACCTTTATTGTTATTTTAATGCTTCTCTTTCCTTCACACAGCTAAAAGGCACCGATTACAGATCGAATCACTCATCAGGTGGTCCAACAATGTCTCCAATAAGAAAAAAATCAGTTCCTTGAGCTAGAATAGAAGTTACAAGTTTAACTGTCAAAATGATGACTGATAACAGGCAAATGGGTAAAGCATTTTAAGAACTTTTAACAGTCAGAGAGCCAGGCAGAAGTTAATGGGGTTATTTTAGACATAGTGAGCATCCACAATCCCAGCTTGGCTCAAGATTTTCACTAGTTTTTTAATAATAGATTTCCATGTTTTGTCTGAAGTTTGTTTGGAGGACACAAATGTATATTCAGTGAGGAAGGTCATCTTCTGTTCTATCTTCTGCTTTCTAGGCTTGTGTTAAGACTGTCTATAAATCCCACGGTAGATTAGATACTATTATAAAACATCCTAAATGTTCCATAGTCTCTCAGAGTAAAAACGGTATCAAATTATTTCCACCCGTATCTCCATTTACCAGAACATGTTTGTACCATTCAGCATGAGTGCAGCTCATGAGCTAATTGCAACGACCTAATGCATGCAGCAAATCTGGCTCCTTTCAACGTGCATGAATCATTCACAACTAGGCCTGGATCTCCGTGAATGTGTGCAACCACTTATTTTTAGCAAGCTCCCTGTCAAGAAAGTGTTGACTTCTCTGCTGAGTCCCTTGGGTTCTCCTGCTGTCAAGCGCCAGCAAACCTCCGGTACCATCAGTCACAATGCCGCTGTGGTGCCTTTCCAATTAGCAAGGGTAAAGTGATGAGCAACTACTTGTGGTTTTCAATGCCAAGAAATACTAAAACAAATCATCTGTGAAATCTGAAAGAGACTTGTTGTTGTTGTTGTTGTTAAGCCCGGGCAGCTCTGGGTTGTCAGGAGTTCCTCTCCATCACTAGGAGTAAAATTTTCTCTCACTTCCAAAAATGGTAGTGAAGCAGGAAGAGAGGACTGTTTTGTTCTGATGTGATGATAAAAGTGAGAGGTTTGCTAAGTTTGCACATCATGCTTCTATTCTTGAAATGACTGTTTTATGAACAACGGTAAGGAAATTAAACGGGATTTGAATTTGCCCTTCAGGTTATAAACAGCTCTAGTATTTACAACGCACTTTGCACTTGACTCTATTGTAGCAGGAATGTTAACAGCAGCTAAATTAAAGTTGCCTAAAGATTTCCATTAGCCCAGACAAGACAGATTTGTAAGTAAGTGTGTATATAATCTTTGACTTACATGAAAAATCAAATAGTTATTTGTTGAAATTCTTTCCATATTCATCTTTAGACATATTGAAAAGAAGCTCAAACTTTTCATTGCAGGTCAGCTTTTGGCTCCAGTTTTCTACCTTTTATCCTTTTTTGGCTGTTTTTCTGAGATCAGGGATTTTAAGAAACCTCTGGTGTGAGGCTTAAACTTTGTACAGCCACAGCTATACATGGATTTGCAGATGGCTCAGCACAGACCGCTGGCTCAGCAAAGAGCTGGGAGAAGCTCACTACCTTCACCCTCCCAGTGCAAGATTCTCTGGTTGGCAGACTGAGTCTTAGGGTCCCTTTCTATAACCTGTTGATTGCCCGCGGTTGTCATTTGGGAGAGAAGAATGATTTTGCCTTCAGATTTTGTCTTATCAGGAGAGCGAACATTTGTAGTGGCCATGGCTTTTGCTTGCTTTGGTGGTGTGCTTTCTTTTGCTTTAAAAATTAAAAAAAAAAAATAGACTTTTTTTCTCCTGTGCTTGTAAGAATAAGACTTTCAGATTAACCTGGTTCATTATTATAGGAATATTTTTAATGTGGAAATGAGATTCTTTTTCCATCCGTCAAGCACTGCCTAGGTTATTGTCTAATAAAAGGCACTAATGTTAAGACATTAAGTGGCCTGAGAATAAACTTGTTTGTTTAAACCTAGCATCATAACTCAGCAGAAGCTAGGAAACCGCTTTGCCTGAAAGTTTATCTTGTTTTATAAGTAGACCTGCCATGTCAGGCTAGAGGGGAGGCATAGGCAGAAGAGCGATCTGTAGCTAATCCTGTCATGCTTACATGACAGTCATCTCCAGCTCCCCATGGTGTTGGATAAACTGTAGGAATCTGAGGTGGTGAGCCTTTGAAACTATAGGCAAGTTTCAGAGAAGCACGTTCTAGAACTTTAACTTCACCCTCCTTTACCATCAAGAGCAGTGGGTTCCATCCATACACCCTGAAGAAATCTTTCTTCCAACTCTGAGCTCCAGTTTGGGTCTCTCCGCTCTCGCCCTAGCGTTCCATTTTATTTGCTATCCAAATATCTAATATCTAGTTTGAAGAACTACATAACTGAGAAGACAATCTAGACTTTCTTCTGTTCTACCACTGAGTAAGTGTCTTTAAAATTAGAGTTGTTTAACTTTTCTATGCCTCATTTAACAGGTGCAAAAATGGGCTTACGTTGCTTTTCAGTCTCGAGTTGAGGTACCTTTGCTCTGGTATTCTGCATCCCACCACAAGCACTACTGGAGGCCATCCAAGCATTCTGCTGCATGCAAATGTAGGGTCATTTACTTTCCGTAATTGGCCGTATCTGTGTCTCTGATAGATCATGGCTTAAATCTTGAAGTACAAAAGCTTAATTATTACAAATGTTATCAGAACTAAGTAAAACCTGGAAACTTCGGCATTGTTATAAATATTCAAAATCATTCTGAAGATTGCTAAGGTTTTGACAGCAGAGATGCCAAGCAGGTCAAGTCCCTGGATTCATAACTGTCCTTTTTGTCTTGCAACCCTACACCTAAGATTTCTCTAAAGTTCCTGCTATTTTGTAATTTCCCATTTTAAAATGGACTGAGCAATCTTACACACACCATGCTAGGTGAGACCAATCTACTAATTCAATGTTAGAACATCCTTCGTGATATTTTACCTTCCGTTAATTACAGAAGTGTGTTGTCCGAGGTGTCTGAATGAGACACTGGTCGTGCACAGATTTTTTTTTTCCTACAGGTTACACTGCCCCAGTATTTGCTGTTACAGCAGCAGACACTTTGCATATTCTGTTAGCATTATGTGGTTGCAAAACGTGATACGCAATTACTTCACCGCTGCAGGTTTTGCTACCAGTAAGCCTCACCTACCTGCAGCTAGAAGGTTTACTATAAGATTTCTTTTTCAAAAACTTAACTAAAGTAACAAAGCAATTATGGATTGCAACTGATATGTCACTGGAATGTGTATTCCTGACAAAATCAGGTTAATCCAGGAGAGTTTATTAGGTAGATTAGCTGTGGTCCCTCTCCTCAGAGTAGCAATGTGGAAGGGGACTAGTATTCCTGAAACACTGATAGAAATTGTACGTGTAGGAAATGCTGCATTTCCTTTGTTCTTTACATGTTCTATAAATATTTCATGTGTTTGTTAAAGCTGTGTTGTTTCTGGAAGTCTGCCTACCCTCTTGTTTAATTTTCCCTGAATCCTTCAGGGCTGTAGATAGCTTGGGATACACAGAGATTTAACATTCCATATTTATGCTCTGTTAATAGGCACCACATGAAGATTAAGAATGTAAACGGGTTGTGAGGAGCAGAGGGGGAAATTTTTAGCATGTCTAAAAAAGGACTAGATTTAGAGTCCTTTTGATGAAAGACATTTCTATTACTCATACTTGTGACTTTCCATCCTTCTCACAGAAAAAGGAATGAGAAATGTCATCAGAGCATCCTAAACTTGATCAGATACTGTAACGGTCCTGCTGAGTTCTGCATCTTGACACTTCGAATTAGTGTCGAGAATTAGAATTTCTAGCAACAACCCCTTCCTTTTCCATCTCTGTATATTCATTTATTACAGCCAGTGGTTGTCCCCAGCTTCTCTTGATCATAGCCAGCTTCTTCCCCTTGGGAGAAGGTATTGCCTAATATAAAAAGATTCTCCATTTACCTCTGCAAGTAAACGTAATCTTTTTCTTGCCACAATACTCCTATCACACCCAAAATATGAACAACTGTAATGTTCTGTCTATGGCAGTATGTGCAACGGAAGTGCTTAAGTATCAGAGAGATGTATAAAACTTTGTGTCTGTAAATATGCTGAGATCATTGAGTGAAAAAGTTGAACTGCTTTCAGAAATGACTCAGTGCTTGTACCATCCATTTAGAAACACAGGTCAACCGATAAAAATTTGTTTGAATCACAAGCATAAAATTGTTGAAGATGGCTTTTAGTGTGCTCATAATGTATAAATCATTCTTTAAAGCTGAGTGGAGCCTCTCAGGACCTGAGTTCCTTAGGTGCTTATGAAAATTTTACTCATTATGTTTCTATTTTTCAAGGTTTTCCACTATTTGTTTAAATATACACATTGAGAAGTCAGTGAAAAAATGAATCATGGATAACAGTTCTTTGATCTTTCGAATATAGTAATGATGCCGTTTTGAAAGGAGTCATCCCAAAAAAAGCACTCGTTCTCTCGAGCAGCTCCGTTTTACCTCAGGGCCCCATACCTTTGCCTGGAAATTCAGCAGTGATGCTGGTTTGGTAATGTCCATTGGGAGTCACTAGGAAAACACAGAGAACTTGGGCATGAACAGATTTTCCAATGCAACTGGAAAAAGAATGATTTCACCTTATGCTGCGTAAAGAGGTGAAGTAGTTTAAGTGTGTCCTGAAGTCTCAGAATTGTATGGTTTCAGAATATGCTTTCATAGAATCATAGAATGGTAGGGGTTGGAAGGGACCTCTAGAGATCATCTAGTCCAACTTTCCTTGATTATTGGCATCTTTAAGCTGAACTGATAATGTACAGGGTATTTCATACAACACTAGATATATGTAGGGTGAGATTTTTATGGCACTACACGTGCTGAGAAACACCTTTCTGCATGAGAAGTCCCACTAACAGCAGTGAAATTCCTCACAGCATAAAATGCTGAGCAGAAGGTATAGATAGGGCTTCCAGAGTGTGGTTTCTTGTGTTTTGGACTCCTCCTTCTACCAGGTAGTTAGGAGAGGTCAGGTGTATATTGAGAAAACAGGAGGCTGGTCGGTATAGCAAATCCTGAGGCCCTTTTTTCCATTTCCAAGAAATAGGAATCCCATGCACACCCCAGAAAATAAACGTCCCTGAGAACAGAGACCAGAATCTTCTGATCTACCCAGGGATTGAACATTTTTATTTGCAGTGATGGTATCTCTAAGAAAGTAAGACAGTGGCTGATTCACAAACCATAATGGGAGTTTCAAGGGTATTTGCTCAGTGAGTAAAATCCTGAGATCATGACTACAAGTCTTGGCAATTGCTCAATTACTTTTATTGCAGTTTTAAAACTCATCTGTGCTATTTCCCACATGAAAACAAAGCCCACACAAGTTTCTTGTGTTGTATTAGCCTTCTCCCATTTGAATTTCCAGCTTCATATGAGGTCCCACTATCAAGATGGAGATGCCAAAGAAAAACCAGTGTTCCTTAGATTTCTAGGGCAATAAATAACTAAAAATTATATATATACCTTTGCCTAAAAACTCATTGCCTTAGGGTTCTGGTCTCCACATCCAAATGGCTACCAAAACTTTAACTGATAGTAACTATGTAGAGAGCATCTTCTTCCTTAAGCCTAGCAATTGAAACTGAATTTAAAAAATTTTGAAGCAATCGACAGCTCTGCCTCCTTCAGCAGTGCCACATGAAACTGTTCAAGGTAGACGCCTTTTGGAGTCAACAAAAGGTTCCGCTGCCAAGAGAGGTGGAGGAGGATCAAGCCATAAAAGAGGGAAACCAAATTGCCTTGCACTAAAACTCGTTGGCAGTCACTGTGCTGGAGTCAGGGCCCGTTTGCCTCCTGTCAGGGGTAAATGGGACTGACGATGAAGGCATCAGCCCTACCAACACAGCTGTAACCTTCCTGGTGGTTGCCATTATACTGCAGAATGTGCCACAGGAGTGTGGGCCCTTTAAACATAATAAGCTGGGGAATTTCGTTCAATAAAACTTTATCTCGGTACAGTAGCTCTAGGTTTTTATGTCATTTCCATGGGTTGTCTTCACGGGTGTGAATTTTCCTGTGTTTTAACAGTTCTTCATTCATGTTATCATAATGTGTTTTGGTCTTAGGACACCACATGTATTTTTTCTTATTTATTTTGAAGGGATTGAATCAAGAACTCCTTGAATTTGATAGTCTTTTTCTCATTCACTTTTAGAGAGGCTTCCAGGTTCAAAACATTCTAGTCAATACTCTCTAAGTGCATTTACTTTAAAAAAACCAGAGTGATTTAAATACAAATATTTTTTAAATGACTCACCTTGAAAGGCTGAAAGAATTACATCATTTCAAACTCTGCCCACTCTTTTTAATTTCTGCTGGACTTCCAGGCTGACTACAAAAATCTGAGATAATTTTCTTTTTCCTGCAAAATCTTAGGCCTTTGCAATCATTTGTACCAGTGTTTGACCTGTGAAATCTTGATTTGGACTTACTGGCAGATTTGTACTGAACAGCATCTCTAATCCCTTTTAGGACATGTTTCGTAGGCTGAAAGAAAGGGATTTTTTAACATAGGCAAAATTTTAAAAAGGGCTCTACCCAGAAGATTTTCCCCTAACCCAGTCCCCTTTAAAACACGAAACCCAACATCAAGTAGACACTAATGCCAATTTGTAACAAAACCAGGGAAAAGGGGGAGTGCCAGTGGTTACGCATAAGTCTCTGTATGAGCCAGACAACTTAATAACACCATTTATTAGAGAAGCCTTAAAGGTAATCCCATTAAAGCTATTCAGCAGAACACTGATATTTTTCTGAAATCTGCTTGGAAGCAGACAGGATTACTCGAATGAAATGTGAGCAGCTTTCCAGTAAACCTCATCCCCCTGCCTGTTACTCCTGAAGGCTGCAGACCTTGATGCTCCACCGTTCTCTCACTTGACGGATGAGGTGAAATTACGGCTCAGAAATAGGGAGGGATGGAGAGGTGGACGTACAGTCTTCTACAGCTCTTCTCATCAAGGCGTGACATGAGACCTTGCTGACACTGCCACAGATTTGTTTCCTGGCCCTGTACAGTCGTAATTCAGGTAAACTGGTCACACTGTGTGGCAATTAATTTCTGGCAGATAGTTTTGGTCTTCAGGAGTATGGGTACAGGAACAAATGGTAGGAAGACCACTGCTTATTATGCAGATGGCGTTGCATGGATGTTGTTCCCCCTTATTTTCTTTATGCTTCACTCTACCTGCCTTCCCATCCAAGGCAATGCTACCTCTCGAACGCGTGAAGTGTCCCGCTGATCCTACCCTGTGGGTGAGACACCATCTGGGCTGTTAGTTGGTGCTGAACCCTCGCTGCTGAGAACAAGCGGTGGTGATTTGACAGAGGTACAGAGAAATTTGGAATGTCAGGAAACTACAGTCTTGTTTGAACCTGAGAAAGGGTGAATTTCTGTTTTAAAGCACCTTATCTAAACAGTATTTAAGGAAGGAAACCTTGTGAACTCTTGTTAAAAACTTACAGCTGTAATTTAGTAACCCCTTTCATCTAGCATGAAGGGGTTTTTTGCCTTGAAGAAACAAGGATGCAGTGTTCTCATTTGCATATACTGTGTCAGTGAAATAGGGATACTTTTGGCAATGCTTTTTTCCACTTAGTTTTACTCTTCTAAATGTCTCTATTTCTCTTGGATTTTCAGAACCCTTGAAGATCCCCACATAAATTGCCCTTGAAAAAGAGTAGGGTTTTTCTTCTTTTTATGTGAGCAATGTCTACTTTATTTGGGTTTAACAATAGGAGGAGATAACTGTACTCTGTGTAAACATTCTGCAAGTAGTTTAATCCAAACCTACAGGGATATCTGGTTTCTCTAGAGGTGTCCGTAATTATATGGCAAAGCTCTGAAGAATCTAATTACTCATTTTAGAAACTGGACTAGAACATTACACAACTGTCTGGTTTAGGTTTGGAAAAGGGAATATCATGGATCCAGAGGATTCTTTTATAGGTCAATGCCTACTTTGGTTTGGGGTGGTGTACTGGTATGAAAGCTGGGGGGGAAATTTGCATGCCAGTGAAGCCACCAGTTCAGTGACTCCTTCTAGACATTATCAAGCCGTCTCTGCCATCTCTGCAAGGCTCTGGAAGGGAAATTTTTATGTGGCATAGATGCTAGGACTTGTTTTTTCCAGTGTGTTGCTTTTGGAGTGGTTGCAGTTTTGCTGGTGGCTGCAGTGGCCCCCCACAAGCGTTTGTTGGACAATGTCTTAAATGATATTTCCCAGGGCAACTGTTTAACAAGTTGGCCTCTGGATAACCAGTTCCTTTTTGTCAATGCATGCCTAAAAGCGGCTCTCTGCTTTTAGTGGGATGATGGCTGGATGGCTCTTTCCCTTCATGGCCTTGCTGAAAATGGGCAAGGTACTGGGAAGACTTGAAAGTTTTGTTAAGCCTCCACAGAATGGCTTCTCGACTGGCTAAAAGAGATTAAAACTGCTTATTTAGTGGTCCGCGATTAAAAAGTAAGGAAGAAATGCTGCTGTATTTCTGCATGGTCGCTTTTAGTCAGGGGTTTAATGTGCTTTAAAAATCACTGCTTCATTGTATTTGTTTTGACTTTCCTGCTTCTCCGCACTTAGACTTGTCCTGACACCACCACCACCGTGTCTGGTGGCTTACTAGGTACTTCTGTAAAACACCCCTGATACACCTGAGACACTCAGCTTCTTTTAGTTTGTAGTAGCAGCTCTATCTTGATGAATGAGAGGAATGTGTTGATCATTTTCCAGTTTTTGCATGAAAACGCAGACTTGCCATGCCTTCATGTTAATTCTGACCTGCATTCTGGTTCTGCCCAAGGTATTCAAGTAACTCGAGACCATGTTTACCAGTATGTACTCCTTTCTTCTGCTTGCTGTCTCTTCCTTGATTGAACTTTTGATTTCATTTTGGCCTGAAGGAATTTAAGTCAAGGCAAGGAACAAAAGTTAGCTTTCCAAATGTTACAGTGCACAGAAAGGAAGGAGGGTGTTACTTGTCTTGAAAATACGTCGGCTGTGTCCATCTACATGCTCTGCCTGGCTAATGACAGTATTCATTTTGTCAGGGTTCCTCTGTTGAGTGAATCCATACTGTTTGTCTATCCCATACTGGAAATATTCCCATTTTGGTGGCTTTAGTATAATTCCTGCATTTCAGTACATTTTAGACCATTTCTCTTCCTCTCAGCATAAAGACTTTACTTCCAATTTTCCCAGGATCTGTTGACATTAATTTGTATTTGTGGCGACTTTTCCTTTTCGGTGAGCATTTCAGTTTGCCTCAGTTCAGATGTTAGATTTCTTACAGCTGGAAGTAAAATGGTTCTATCTGATTGTTTCTCTTAAGTATGCAGAAATACGTGTATTTCAAGCGGAACGGATTCTTGGTACTGGAGATACTCTTCAGAGGTGTAACTGACCCCAGTTTCAGCAGTCTTTTATACGCACTGCAGAATTAGGTCCTAGTTGATTAAGCTTTCAAAACAGAGCAAAATAAGAAAAGGCTACAGCAGTGCTACAAAACCTGAAAAGGTCTCTGAATACTTAGTGAAACCTGATGTCTTGATGTTTCCTTCCCAGGTGCATCAAGAGAAGAACATAAAAAGTGTCAGTGGCTTCTTTTCCTCTTTGCTTTCGAATCAGAGTCATAGAGTGACTGACGAAGTCAGCTAATAGCTCATCATTTGAAAGGTCCAGGAAATACTTCCAGCAATAGCACTCATACTGAAAAGTAGAGCCTCAGTCATCCTGCAGCCATTTATGAATAGCGGCCAGACGCGCCGAACAGTCTCATTTGGGAGGAAGGAAGGGGAGGAGGTGCTGCAGAGTTGCACATGCACTTGCAGGGGTTACAGAGGTTTGAGAGCAAGGCCGGAAGAGGATCATGAATGCTGTCTGTTGTCAATAATTTAACCCCCTTTGCTGCTGCCCTTTTCTCTGCATAGCATAAAGAGTTATCTAAACTCTGGGTGCCAGCTGCGTAGTTTAACCCGATGGCCAGACGGTAGAGGGCTTGCATAGGGCAGGAGGGGACGTAGGCTTCATCAGCTAAATTAAACTTCAGTTACAGAAGGCGGCAAGGTCGTTGTCCCTTCTTTTGTCACATTGTTCTTATTTTCTAACCACCAAGCAGCTGGATGACCTGGAAGAAAATGCCCCTTGTGAAGAAATTAATATCTAAATCGTTGTTCTCCAAAGCAAAACAAGAATGTACGAGGGTTTCCGGGAAGGTTCGTTTTGTATACTTGTCACACATGTTTCCTTTCATTAATATAATGAATTAATTGCTGCTTTGAGATATTTTTCTTTACTCTCCTTCAGGCTATGCACTTTTGATTAGAGGTGATTGAATAATTTATTGCAAATTGCTTATTGGAAAAGGTTGCTTTATTTCGTTCCATCCAGAATAATGTATTTTCAAACGATTATTCAAATTATTGTGCAAGTGATCCTCCAAACAGTTGCAGTGAAAAATTCTTGGTCTGAAGCTTACTTGGAAACAGGTTTGTCACAAAAGAGGTAAAACCACCGAAGAGCATTTTGGTATTCAAGACTGTAGGCTGGTTTGGAGTGGATGAACAGGTCTCTCATTTTCTTCCACACCTTGACTGGCTGTTAACCAGTCTGTTATTGGTTTTCTAATGTAAACACACTTGTATTTTACAACATTCACTTTGTGAGTATTCTCCACAAGTCATTGAAAATGTGCTGTTTCTATAAACATCCCTGCTACTAAATTCATTTGAAGTGATACTCACTGGTAAATAAATGTAGACAGTGCAAGAAGACATGAAAGAAAAATCCCTTGGGGAAGGACTGGGGGTAAATCACAGAGATAACATATCCTTTGGAAGTTTTTATATAAATAGACCTACAGATTTCCACATATTTAGTCACTGGAGAAGATTAAAACGTTTGATGTGCAGTTACCATTTCACATGAAAGCAAAAGGTAGTTTTTCAATTGCATTTGGTCCTTATAATTCAAGTACTGACAATCACTGGAAACCTAATTTAATGAACGTTTTATAAGATCTTCAAGTTCTCTGTGGAAATTCCCCCCCTCCCCTTGCCTGGCTGTGCATTCCCTCTTGCTGCGGTTTCATGTCCGTAGGCCCATTCCTAGCAAGCCCTTCACATGCCAGCGGCTCTCCTCTCCGCTGTTTGCTCTCTGGAGCTGCTCCCATCAGCACAGGCACTCGACATGCCTACAGCTGCTCCGTTCTTCTCAGCTCTGTCAGGGTATTTGTTTAATCAACACAATTACTTGTGGCTTGGTCAGCACAACAAGGTGAACACGCTGCCAGTCTCAGGGCTCGGCTCGTCGTCATCCTGTCCCTGCGGACATGCCCCTGGCACAACATAAATATCGGCGCCCTTCCAGACATTTGCAAGGTCCCACCCAAAGGGCAGCCACAGGTCTAGGTTCCCCACACCCACCCCACTCGCTTCCCTGATAGATCCGGCTGCCTTTTGCCCCTGTCGCCACCTGGCCCCGTTTCTCTCCCTTCTGTCTCATCAGCCTTCAAGAGGGCAACCACCCTCTGCAGCCTTCTCTGTAATGCCCTGTTTTTTTTGTTCTTAGCAGGGTTTGCTTTGTCTTGGAAAGGTGAGCCATAAGGTCCCGGTGAACTGTCACCAATCAGTATCCCTCCAGTCTTCCTCTTGTCTCTCCTTTCTGGAGAAGACTTAGGACACGAGGTTGGAAAGGTAGGTGCTGGCAAATCACGAAGGGCGCAGATCACTTTCCCTGCTGTTGGTCAGCAAGTTGCCCTCAGGGGAATGCCGCTTACCCCTCTTCTTCCCTGTGCTCTGAGGGACGCAAAGAGGTGCAATTATGGGTGTAGCAAAAAGATTCCTCTGGAGCAAATTGCTTTGCAAATTCCCGGGATTGCTGCTATCCCATCAGGGTCAAGCAAGATGTTTATGGCCCTGGGCGAAGGAGGAGTTTGGCCATGCTCAGGAAGGGTGCTGCATTCAAGGGGCTAGGAGGAAGCTCCGGGAGGAACTTCTTATTTCTTAGGGATTCTCTGCAACAGGAGACTCTGAGCAGCTCACTTTCCCAAGGCAATGCTGTGCTGAAATCGGCCAAGTGCATTAGGAAGAGCGCAGGAAAGGCAGGAAGCTGGTGAGAGGGTCAGGCAGAAAGGGAGGCTGTTGGTTTCCTGGATGACCTTAGAACAATATGATTGCTTATGCTGATTTGAGCATTTGCCAAAGAAACAGTTGCAGCAGTCCGCAGATGCTGCATAATGTTGGAGAGAGGGTGATTTAATGAGAATAACAACTTTTCCCGCGATAGCAGTCAGAAGTTGAACCCCACTTCCACCACGAGACAAAATCCGATCTCAGGCTTTTCCATTTTATCAGGACAAGTATGACTTAGAAAAAGCAGCCGACCTTCAGCAGAAAATTCATATTATAACAGTTTTTTAAATGAAAAAGAGAACAGTCGCTTTGCCCACTTCCTCGCACCGTAGCTGTCAGCTATGCTAGACCGGAGCTGAGCACGAGGCAGGGGCATAGCATTGCCACCAGGCAGGGTTGGGGCAAATTCACGAGTGCAGAAGTGCTGTGCAACGGTCGATGTTTTCCCCAGGGACTACAGCGTGCTTTAGCTCTTTTCCGTGGCTTTTGAGAGACAGGTCCCACGGAGGAGACGGAGAGAGCTGCTCTTTGCCAGTTACATTTTAGAGGAGGAACTCGTCCAGGTGGTCATGTTGTGTCAAACTTGTAATTCTGGATGCGCCTCCTCAGTGTGCTTGCAGCCAGATATGATTTTGCAGCAAGATAAGATTTTGCTCTGACCTGGCCTGAAGCCGTGTGAATGCTGTTGAAGAGCTACTGAGCCTGAGGCAGGGACTGAGCCTGAGTGAGAGGCATGGTGCTGAGCTGTCAGGCTGGGCCTGATCCCATCCCGGGTAGCCCCATAGCCTGTCCCTAGCAAAAGCTGGGAACAGATGCCTCTATGCAAGTCACGCAACTAATGGAGCACGTAGGATGTCATCCTTCCCTGCTCTTGGCAAGCAGCTGTGCAGGGCCTCCCTGAGCCACCGGCGCAGGAAGCACCCACACGCCTGTCCCCCAAGAGACCAAAGTGGTCTCCATAACGTCCTCTGGCAGTGAGTTTCACAGGTCAAGTTATTCCTCGTGTAGAAAGAAGGGGCCATCTCCGATATCCTCTCCCTCTTTCAGTTAAATGAATGATGCTATAAATTAAATTAGCAAGGATTTATTTTTTTGAATCTGGACAGAAAAAAGTAGAAAAAGTCACTATGAATAATTCACNCAGGTCAAGTTATTCCCCGTGTAGAAAGAAGGGGCCATCTCCGATATCCTCTCCCTCTTTCAGTTAAATGAATGATGCTATAAATTAAATTAGCAAGGATTTATTTTTTTGAATCTGGACAGAAAAAAGTAGAAAAAGTCACTATGAATAATTCACAAAAACTTCTTGGCACAAGTGCATAAATTAAAAGACCAGAAGTTTTTCACATCTTTGCAGTTTAATGAGCACAAGTGCAAGATCCAGGATCCTGAGTGCAGATTTTACGTGGAGATTTTCAAAGGAACCTAGTCATTTCAGTATTCATTTCTAAGTGAAAATTCCAGATAGAGAAGAAAGGTTTTTGAACACAAGCACTGCTTTCTAGCATATTACAGCATCTGTCTTTTTTTAGAGTGGCTTTTCATTTTTTTAATGAATTATGCCTGTTCTTGGGACTCAGGTTTCCTTCCTTTGTTCTCTTCTTCACTCCGCCCCTACCTCCAAAAATAATGTGCTTCTGTTAACAAACGTGCCTCCGTTAAAGTGATACGAAACACAGAGAACAGATTACACAGAGCGCGCTGTGTGATAGCTAATGGTCATCTGGGGTGTGGTAGTGAGGTTGTGTACAGGGTGTTTCTAAGTTTAGCTCAGTAGCTAAACTGAACGACATCTCTTCACTTGACTTAAAAGGGAATATGGACTCAAGCCTGAGAAAGTCATTCCAAATTTTCCAGCATCTGGAACCAACCATTATTTACATACTTTGCTTTCCTTATTGCAGAGAATTGTTTAATATTCACGTTTGGTTCAGTAATCACTGGGAAGCATGCCAGCGTTCTTCACCTTTATTTAATCCCAGTCTTTCCAGTTTGTACTCTTTTTCACCCACGCTTAGTAGATTTATTTACTCCACTGCCCCGCCAATTCCACCAATACATCTTGTCTCAGGACTAAAAGAGAGTGTGAGACATAAAAACTCACAAATGTGGTGCCAGATTCCCCTTTTGATTGCTATGCAACCTGCCTTTTGCCTACTCGTGCCCATACTATCATGCGCTATGCGTGCATGTGCACCTTGTAAAGATACACTTCATGTGAATGCCCAAGTTGCGTGTTTCCCCTGGCAGATCCTTGTGTTATTTTAAGTCCAGCAAAGGCACTAGATCTACATGAAAGCATTGCCCAAGCCAGTTGTCAAACTAAATTCCTTTTTTTTTTTTCTTTTGGCATTGCATAGTACATGCCACTATGTATGACTTTTTTTCTAAAATAATTTCTAAAGTTATTTCAACCAGCTGAAAGTACTTTGCTTTTGCTTCCAAGAACGTCGCTCCAGTTAGAGATCAAGAACAGATATTTTCAGCTGAGAAGATAAATATTTGGGAAAACAACTCTATGTTTTGCAAAGGGGTCGCTGAACCTAACAGTCTCAGAAGTTGATGACACTGTGTTATGGTGACTCAAAATAGGCTGTTATAAAAGAAGAACAAAGACCTCCATGAACCTTTATACAGTGGGCATCTCTCACCCCCTCCCTGTGTTCTGCAGGCTCCTTGGATTGTTGAGGAGTGAACTGAACAGTGAAGCTTTTCTCTTAAGTTCCAGAGATGCTAAGCAGCACTTTCAAACAAGTAAACATCAGTTGGTCATTCATGAGAACAGCAGGCACTTGGCAATTCTGGCTGTTGCCTTGCTTTAAAGGCTTAAATATAGTTTTAGTTTACGCTTCTATGTGTGAAGTTTTTGATTGCCATTAAAAACAAAGCAGAAATAAACAAACAAATAACCAGCCCAAAAGCAGGCAGGCTCCTAGGTTTGTTCTTTTTGGCCAAAATAGACGTTTTCTCCAGCTTGGTAATATTTAACCTATACACACTGCAAAGAGCTTTCATGAGGATGTTAACCTCTCGTGCTGGGTCAGAGTCTCTGCTCCGCTGTGTGAGCCGGTGGAGAGGATGGGGTCCTCCTGACTTCCGCCAGCAGTCGTCATCTGGGGTTATTTACTCTGTCAACTTAATTTCTGTTCTGCCGGTCAAGATGCTGCCTTTTCCACTGGCTGGTGTGTACCCTCTGTGAATGTAGCAGGTGATGCTTAGTGGAAATTTGATCTTTTTTCTCTCCGTTGCTATGTTTTGCCTAATTAAATACTAGCAGCAGAGTGGGACTGAGGGTCATATTTATGATTTTTCCTGATAGAGGAATAATGACACCTGACAGAGGTTGTAATTTTGGAAACCTGTTTTCTAATAAATGTCTTTCTTACCACATGCCTTAAAACAAAAGGACCAACTGAAGCTGGACTTGGCGGCAAACATAATGCTCGGGTTTTCCTCCATTCTTTCATCTGTTTCTTAGCACAGCGAAGTCTGTATTTGCGACAGTGTCAAAATGTGTAGCGTAAAGTAAGTAGTAATATGCAGTAAGATGAAAAGTTACAGCCAACTGAGGCATTATAATGGCAGGAAGGTTTCTTTCTAAGTGCAAATATGAAAGTCAAAGAGAAACTCCAGAGAAGGAAGCTCCAGAGGGAACAGCCAGCTCCTGATGGCCGCTGATGGCCCATCCCTTCCCCATACCCTTGCACCGTTTTGGCGATTGGTGCTGTGGCTGGTGCGGGTGCCGGCCGTGCTGAGTGCTGGCCAGCCCCAGAAACAGGCAGCTGCTTAGCTCCTGCTGCAGTCTCTCCATCGGCCACCTGCTTTTGGGAAACTGGCAGCTACTTCACATCCTGGAGACTTTTATCGCACTGTCAAGTTTGGTTGAAGCTGGCCAATAGTGCATTATTATGGAGGCAGTGATAAGCAGACTGACAGCACGGTCTCATACGCCTTGTTTCCTTTAGAAATCAAGCTAAAAATAACACAGTGATGAATAGAGCTTAACAGAGAGGCGTGTTACAGAAGAGAGCTGGTGGAGGGTGAAACAAATGTGACTGTCCCAATGTTATTTCACATGTCTGAATATCAGCAACGGCCCCTCAGAATATTTCTGATGCTTTTCTCACTAGAAACAGAGCATACAGATGTATCTCCTTATCCAGAGCTGGCTGACTGTTCTCAGTGAAAATTAACATCTTGGTAATTTTAAACCCTAAAAAACGACTGAGGGTTCCAGCAGGGCTGGGATGGTGTCCAATAGTATGTTAATCCTTTTTTAGTCCTTGCAACTACACCAAAGATAATAACTATGTATTCTGTTTAAATAAACAGAAGTACTGCTTTCAGTGCTCCTTACTACTATCAAAGCATTCACGTGAGTTCATGATCTCTGGGCTTCCTAGCTGGAGAGGTATTCCAGGGGTCTAACAGCAAGAGAGCACAGGAGAAACTGAAATACACAATATCACAAAGGAAACTGGCAGCATAAATGATCCTATGCCAAAAAAAAAAAGGGGGGGGGGGCAGAGATCACAAAAGAGTAATTTTTACTTTGATAGCTTAGCTGAAAAATTTGGAAAGAATGTGAATGTAGATTGAAGTGAAACAGCAAAGAAAACTCTGCCCCAACCATTCTTTCGTTGCAAGTCAGCTTGAAATGTTCTAGCTTCCCTTTTGGGCTATTCAGTCCTCTTGTTTAACTTTGAAAGAAAACAAATGTATATATATTTTTTATTCTCAAGATTGTCTTCTTTGCAAGCCTTTCCTCCTCCAGTATTGAGGACCATTCAAAAGTAATCAAAACATTTTCGCAGACTTTAAACTTGGAAATTTGATGGCACAGAAGAGATTTTATGTTGTTAAAGTCCTCAGGGGTTTTGCAAAAGTACGTGTTCTTTGGGTTGCTTTATGAATTAACGTGAATCTATTGTGATGTAGCTTGATTATGAATTTAGCAGATACGTAGTAGCAGCAGTATCGGCGATATGGTTCCCAAAGAGAAGAATGTGGTTACAGACATATAGGTATTCCTAAGACAAGAAGCAGTAGTTGCCTTATATCAGAGAAATCAATTTCACTGGAATAACACAAAAGTCATCAGACCAGTGTAGGATTAAAAGAGAGCAAATGGGATGATGTCATATTGGCCAGGAGTGGTTTATTGCTAAAGTTTAAGTACCTGATGAAACTTTCAAGAATAGAAAGCGACCGATTTTTTGAAAGAGTCAATATACTCATTAGCTTTAGCTAATGGTGATTAAAACCACTGCAAAACAAACATGAGTAGCTACGAGTTTTGCAGTAGATCGTCTGAGTTTTCTGGGAAAACTGTGTAGTTTTCTCTTTTAGGCAGCTGACATGCTGTTAGAGCTCAGAGTCACCACAGCGCAGTGGGAAGGGACCACGAACCAGCTGCTCTGCTGAGGGGGTCAGCCTGAAGCACAAAGGCTCACGCACGCACATGGCGTACACAGTCTGTGCAGTAGCTGGAGATGGTTTTGCACAGATGTACATCATTGCAGACCTCAGTGTCCCTGGCCAAATGTAAAACGTGCGGAAATTCCTCGTGCGTGTGTTTTCTGTATCAGTGAAAACACATTAATTCAATATTTGGACTTACAGATTTTAGTTACCTCTGCTCAGTTGTTCAAATGGGAGTAGATAAGAGATGGAAGCAAATACACCTCCAGCTATTTATGACAGTGTTTTACATTTCTGTGGGTCCCATCCAGAGGCTTAAAAAGATTTACAGATTCTGGAGAGCTAAGCTCTACAGCCCTTCCCTTATCAAAACAAATTATGTTGACTATATTTGACAAAAAGAGAAAATAAGATCCTTTACACCAACAGATATCAGCAGAACAGGCTGCTCTTTCTTTGTTGACAATGCACTCAAAATACACAACTTCATGGAATGGGCTTACAGGTACAAACAGGAAATTTCCTGTCCCGAAAAACTGCGCTCCTCTCCTGTGCCCGCTCCACCTCTGTCAGTCAGCCTAAGTCCGTCGCCAGCCCTCCTCCTAGTCTCAGGTACAAAAGAAGGCAATTAACTCCATATCATTAAGTGTCTGCCAACAGTCCCAGGGCAGGCATTTTGAAAGGCATGGTTTTGAGATTTTGAAAGGGACCTGGCAGGGTGGTGCTGTCTAAACCTATTTAATTCCAAGTGGGAGGTAGGTACCTGACTTCATTTTGCTTCCCAGAAAATTCTCGATCACGGGCTCTTACTTGCATTACCTATTCATGTTTCCAGGTGCAAAACTACCCATGTAAATTGTGCTTATTGAGATAAAAATTGAGTCTTTTGGATATGTTGGTGCTTTGACAACACAACCAGTAGATGACATTCCCTGGGCCAAGCAGAACATCCGAGGAATCCTGAAGATGTTGTTTTTGAGCAACATGTATAACGTACTCATCACTGGCTCTGATATTTTCATTTACGTAGAACTGTACGTGGCTGGCTCTCGTGCACGCATATTTTGAAAATCCCCTCACTGTCTCCTGACTTCGGCTCGCTTATGCGGCAAGAACTCCTTCTCTTCCCATGCACGCAGCTATTTCATATAGGAGCATTTGTGTGTTCTGCCCAGCTGTATGTGTTTGAATACGTTGCCAGACGGAGCCATTCCAATGAAATCACTGGACTGTTATTTGGAGGGCTGAAATTTCACCCACTTCGTAATTTATTTTACTTTCTCCAGAGCCAGTCCATCACTTACCCGCTGGAATGCATTGCCAGCTGTCACAGCACACTAGTACTCATTGGTTAGCCAAACTTCAAAGTCTGGTAAACTGTCCCAATGGGGTGGAAAAAAAAGAATTGGCTGATGAGTTTGGTGTTTCTTCACGACAGCTTGCTTGCTTACCAGGCATGCACAAATTCCTGTTTCCCATACACAGCAGCAGCCAAACAAAAGCAAAAAAACCTGCCTGCTGTCCCTCATTTCTTCCAGACAGCACCAAATGGGAGCAGCTTTGAGCTTTCGTGTCTCTGTGCTGATGTGGGGTTTTTTTCTGTATTAAATATCATCCGGAGAGACGCTTAATCTGACCCAGAGGGGAAGCAGTCCCAGAAGCACTGGGGAAGCACAGACTGGAAAGGCAAAGAAAGAAATTGTCTCTAAGTCAGCCCAAAGGAGATTTTTGGTGATGGGTAACTTGGTTTCCCAATCAGTTAAAGCTCTGCTTGGCCCATTGGACTCCTTCTCCCATTTTAGAGGTTATGATCGCCGTCATTGTTTTATAAAGAAGGGTTTCGTATCATGCTCTGCTTGACAGTTTGCAGAGACTGTTGTGATGATGGTGGATGTACAGAGTTCTCTCTGTACATGTGTTTTCCTCCCAGCATCATGAGAACATAGTTCATGAGCAACAGAAGGATTTGGAAATTAATACCTTTAACGTGTAGGCATGAGGATTTTGTAGCAAAGTTACTACCAAAGCTTAGGGGCATGGGAGGTTTTGCTTGTAGCCCTTATGCCTGCGGGGAAGGGCAGGATTTGAAATATTTGTGTAACACCCATCCCGGCCCTTGCACTGCATTTGGTGAGAAGTAGTGGGGGAGAGGAGGAGGTTTTGGAGAAGGGGCTGTGTGTCTTCTTGGGAGCTGGAGAAAATTCACACTGAGCCCTGCGTGTGCCATCTATGCCAGGCACACTGATGGACCTGGTTAAATCCAGTGCTGTGTTCATCCTTGATTCGCCTGCTTCTCCAGCTAGATTTAGTCAAAATCAGGCATTCCTGCTGTAACTCCAGAGCTTTGATCTTACCTCGACTGTATTTCCGTGAGGAGGCTGATAGAAAACTGTTGGCCTTCATTTGTGATTTTCAGAAGATTAATGGTAACTGGTCACCACCTCATTTATTTGCAAGAGTAGCGTAAAGGGAGCACTGGTTTCATCAAAGGAATTGGCATCAGGTTATATGTTACACATAATCTCCACCAGCTGCAAATGCAGCTATCTGATAACTTACACTTCAGTTATGCGATTATATCTGTCTTCTTCCTTTACTGTTTTTCTTAGATACTAATATTTCTAAGTAATTTTCTCAAAAACTAAAAGCGCGAGAAAAAACGAACCCACTTCGCCCGCCCTGGTCATTTCCCACTCTGTATATGAGAGTCTGCTCATTTCCTCTTTGACCATCACTTTCTGGTTCCTTTGTGCAATCCTCCCACTCAGTCCCTTCTGCAATTTGATAAAAGACTCATTTCCAGGCTGCAGGTTTCTAAATGCCGTTCTTTAGCGGTTAAACGTAAATGAGTTTGTTTTGCTGTTTCTTTATGAAATCTGAAATACACCAGTCTCTTACTCTTGTCTGAGCCACCAAAGGTTGTCACCAAAACGTTGTATCAGGTGGCTGAATTTCTTAATCTTCTATTCATCTCGATATATTTACTTTCCTTTATATATGTTGTCAAAAGATGTGTTTACATTTTTGTCTCTCTCAAGTTGTCCATGGTGCTTTTGTTTTGGGAAGGAAGGGAGGGAGGGAGGAAGGAAGGAAGGAAGAAGGCATCCCTTCCTCTCAACATAGGGGCCATGTTAGCTTGGGGGCAGCTGTGTTCTCTGAAAGCCTGGTTTAATTTCTGAAAACCAAAGTATTTAATGGATGGGCTAACACAGACTCATTCCAGTGATAAGAGTCTTTTAGGGGCTGCTTTGAAAAGTGGTATCTATTTTTGATACCACTGCACACCTGTGTCATTGAGGCTTATTGTTCACTAGCAGGAGGGAAGCAAAGAGCAGAGCGGTGGATACAGGTTCAACCTGTGGCGAGAAGGAATGCATGTCAACAGGGCCAGGCAGCACTGGCTGAGCAAACTGTGCAAAAATGTTGCTTTTGTGTTTCTGGAAGAGAATTTAATTCTTTCTTCACAAGCTACAAATGTCTCTAGTTAAAAACACCTTAGTGCAACTCATTTTTTCCAACTCAGTTGTATCTTGGCCGCTGAAGGACACAGTACAGACGTGTCGGATGCAGTGTTTGTTCAGAAGCTCCAGAGCTGTTCCTGCCCATCATTGTCTCGACGTTAGCAGGAGGTAGGAGAAGGTGAAAGTTATAGGTGCTGACGGAGCATTTAATTTCTTTCTTAGTGCCTATGCTATGGTTTAAACACTGTCAAATCCCCAGCACAGCAGAAAAACACCAGAGAGGAAGGTTCCTGCATTTCCCAGGAATTTCAGGTGCAAAACCTGCAGCAGCGTTTTCCTGGGTGGGTCCTACCTACCAGCCAGTCCCTGCTCATGTGTAGCAGTCCTGCAAGAGGCGTGTGTATATTAAGTCCACAAGGGAGCAGTCTCTGACATTGGCCGCTGAGACTCTCTGTGTGTTCTCCATCTTCAGCACACCATGCTTGCATTTAAAAAACCCAAACAGTGAACCCATAGTCAACCCAACAATCATACCATGAGCAGATGCGGCATGGAGCTATGTATAAGTTATGCCCCACCCCCCACAGATGTATCGAGAAAGAGATGAAACATTCAGATCACCTATTTATTTCATTTAATACATTTCATCAACTTTCGCTAAAGGTCTGGGGGGTGTACTGCTCTGCTCTATAATATGCGCTGTGGAATTGTACACTGGGCAAACGGGCTGCAGATGAAGAGCAACTCTTTGTTTTGGCATGGCAATTCAAACTATTATATCTGCTGTGGCAGTACGAATTTGCACTGTTGTGTATACTGAAATATTGGATGCCCATTGGATTGGATACAAAATAGTATTTTTCGAAATACTTGACAAATGCAGTAATTTCTCTTTACCATTCCCCAGAAGTCACAATTACATTCCAGTTTTACAGAAGAATATGCTCTATATCCTCTTGACTCTCCCAAACGTAATCTGTTCAGTATCAGGCTTTTAATTCTGCATTGGGACATAGCCATTTGGCTGATACAGTCCTGAGAATGTCTGGATAAATGTCTGGACAATTTCAGCCTGAAACTGCTCGGGGAGCCATTTGCAGCCCAGTCAGAAAGATTTCAGTCTGCGCCCAGATACTCTGGGTCATCAGAAAACAGTAAGAACAAATGAGCCCCGCTGTCTGACAGATCTGTTAAGTCATGGGGCAGCAGTCATTTGGATGGTCTTTTTGTGGAAGCTGGAGGACTACAGTGCATCTAAAGCTACACCAGAGTTATACTGGTGCTGAGGGATTCAGTTGCCCTTTTTCCTGCCTCCACACAATGTCTGTCAGAGAGCAGCTTCAGGAGTTTATTAGTTAAGATAAAACTTAGAGATTTAATATAAAGCGTACCTATCACCTCCGTCTTTCTCACATCCTCCAAAAAGGACTCACGTACAATTTGAGTGTTTACCTTGCATGGTTGGAGGATGAATACCGCAGGGAGGTTGGATGTTTTCTATGCATTTTTCTTTTTTTCTTTTTCTTTAGGGATTAACCCTTATGCACACATGGTATTTCAGATCTCATTGATTAGCAGCTGGCAAGCAGTTAGCTATGACGATGAACGGCTAGTCAGTCAGCACCACTGAAGGAAATGCATTGCATCTTATATCTCTAAAATGTCGTTTCTGTTGACATTTGCATATCAGCTTTTAAAAATCATGCACAGCTAGAGTCTTAGGAGGGCTTTGTTCATGGGTTTTTTTCTTCACTGCTTGGTTTGAGTGGGAGAATTCTTTGCTCTGGTGCTTTCTCTGTACAGTCATGGTCATTTAGCAAGTTCATCTGCAAAAGATGGAGCAGGCTTGGCTCAATGTGCTGAGCCTCCTTTCAGACAGGCAGAGCTGTGCCCCGGCTCTCACTCCCTCCACTTGTGCCGTGGGCTCATGGCACAAGTGCTTTATCGTCACCTCCCTGGCAGCCTCAGCGATATGGCTGGCCTGGCCTGCCCCCGCCTCTGTCGGACGATGTCAAGTCTGAGGGCTTGGATTCCCACCAGAGGGGAAATTTCCCCAGTTGCCCAGACCAGCTCCGGTCCCAGCCTTGCATGCGTCTTCCAGGCACAGATCTCCCTGCTCCACTTAGGAGCCTGAGTGCTTGTTATGCTCCTGGATGAAAAAGGATTGCTTTGCTTTTCCAGGGTTTCACACATCCCTGGCACGGTCCTATGAGAACTCCTCAATCCCCCGTCCTTCCGTTCAGAAGAGGCAATGGCAATGATCAGCCAAGTACGTATATGGTTATTATAATTAATTCTTAGTGCATGTAGAGGTATTCCGCTGACTTTCTCTTCTTTGCTTCCTGTTGATTGAAACTGGCATACAATTTAGTTTAGGCTGTAGTTTTCATTTATTCTTAGCTGGAAACAATTTGAAAGAAACAAAGAAGAAAGTGTGAGAAGCGTGTTAATTAATGAGACAATGGGAAGAGTGATACAACAGAGAAAAGGACCTGGAAGTAATCTTCCATATTTTACACACAGTTAGCGATTCCTTCGGGAATCAATTAGGAGCCCGTGAATAACATGTTTTTAGTCATTTACATATCTCCTGTATGAACTGTTTACATAATTTGTCTCTACAGTTTTCCCTTCTCTCATGACATATTTTGCAGTTGCTGGTGTATGTTGTGTCTGGTTGTAATTACTTGATTTCCATGTTGCATTAGGCAATGTGAGTGTTTCCTCGGTTTTGCCTAATGCTGATGGGCAAGTTGTTATCTGTTGGTATTTCTAACTGAATTCATAAATTTCTTAAATTTTTCAAAGGCATCTCTTGGTCCAGAACTGGAAAGAGGGAGGCTGTGGGAGTAATAGGCTAATCACGGAATGAAACTATTCGTAATTGTTAAAACCTTACCAGTGCCACAGCTTGCTTCTCTTATCTGTACAAGGCGAAGTTCACTTAAGTGGCTTTCCTCAGAAAGAACAGAAAAGATAACATTAAGGGAGAGAGAGAACAGTTTGCTTTGAGATGATGAGATGGAACAAAAATACAGAGAATGTAACACAGGAGAAATGTTCAAAAGCGTGTTTTAAAAACACAGTCTGTTGAACATGAATTTCAGCTCAGTGAAGTTTATACATGTCCAAGAAAAAGAACAATAAAAGAGGATGAAAAATAGATCCCTGCACACTTCCTTCCCTTTGCCTTCTAAAGCAGGGAGGTGGAGAGAGCAGAGAGTGAGGAGGAAGGAAACCTGAAGCGGAAACTTGACTTTTTTTCATTTCCAGGCTGAAACAACCTTCTAAGTTGTTTTTCTTTCTTTTTAATAATAACGACTATTTTGTTTTATTTCACCTCAGAATACTCACTTGGATTAAAATCTTGATATAGAACTCTGACAAGGAAAATTTAGAAACACCTTGAATATTTTTCAGTGCAGAGTTTTCATTTTTTAAGTGCATTGTGACTTTAAGATCTCCACATGTGATGCTGCTCAGTATTGTGCTTGTGTTAAAAAATTTCCCTTAATTATACACAACAGTGGCAGTGAATAGAGCTTGAGCTCCTGCAGAGCCCTTCCTGTGTCACCAATGCTCTGACCAAGAGGAGTCCAGAAAACTTTGGGGAAATGTGTATACTATTACGTTTCATTATTTGGGTTCTGGTATCCGAGCTGGTAATTAACACCCCACTCTCGCAAAGATTTGTATAAACGCTTAACTCTACCCCATGAGTAATCCCATTAGTACCACGTTATGCTGCCGCAAGGAGGGAACCTTCCCAGAAAGGCTGCCTCGGTGTGAGTGCGGTAATGGAAATGTTATTTCAAAGTGAATTATGCCAGAGCTGAAAAAAAAAAATTACAGTGAAAGAATATGAGAGAAAAATTCCTGCAGTACTTGAACTGTTAGAGTGAAATTTCGTTGCCACTGATTAGGTGGCTCCAGTTTACCCGAGGAATGTCACAAATCATGAGTTGCTTGAAGCGCTAAGGTTTTACACTTGACCGTCGTAGGCAGGCAGTCATCTGTAACCAGAGAGCTCTGCTCTCCTGTGCCTTTGTATTTGAGGACTAGGTCTTGAGCGTGCATTACTCCTTCAGAACGAACACTGACTTAGGTTGGTATATGCTCCATGGATATAACAGGGAAAAACATGACTTGAAACCTTATGTCTTTCTGGGTTTTGATTATGGAAGATTAAAAAGTGCTCTGTGGTCACATTCTGGCCTAGTTTACGCTCTGTGTAATCTTACCAGCTTCAGCAGCACTGTCCGAGGTGTAAGTCGTGACCAGGGTGTTGGCTCTTTCGTCCTAGTCCCAGCCGCTTTAATGAAAGCTTTCTCATCACTAGAGAACATGTTGCCCCCTCAAACGCAGAGCCATCTCTGGAGCCTGAACGCCTTTGGGAAGGGAAGGAAAAAGCTTAATTAAACCTCGTGTCTCTCATCTCAGGCAGGATGCTCTCTGTCTAGCGCGTAAGGCTCAATGCGAAGCTGGAGGCAGAATCGAGCCATTTTATTGACTGGTAATTGGTATTTGCTATATTTTATTTTCCTCTTCATAGTTGTCCAGATTTCAGTGTGCAAATATTGTGAATACAGTATGGACTGAAAAATGGTTCTCACAGGTGGCAACAGAGTATTTTCAGCATGGGGAGATAGATACTACAGTTGTATTCAGTCCGTGCAGTTGCTGGCAGACTTGACGGAGGTTTGGTAAGCCATGTACTGAACGTTTAAATTGCATATTATACCACAATAGTGCTAGCTTAGTCACATTTGCTTACTGCCAGCATGGAACAGAAGAGTGCGGGGTTGATCTGTAGCATCTCCAAGGCTTTCTGGTAGGCATGGAGTTTCCTGTCTCAGGACAGTCCCCGAAAGCTAATATGCTGCTCAGATTCTGTGCGCTGATGGGAACGTGGGTCTGCAGCGGAGTTACTTTCCAGAGTATTTGGGATACTGCATCAGAGAAAGTGTTTTGCAGGAGGACAGTGTTTCAGTAGGTACGATCACCTGCTGTGTGCCTTTTGACAAGTATGAAAGAAGTGAGAATGTTCTGCCACGCCAAAAAAGCAAGCAGGACTGGTACAGGCCACCTCCCAGTCTTTTCTCCCTCCACTTCAGGAACTTGTGCATCCGAAATACTAGAAAATACCAGTCTTCAAATGAAAGCTGGAAATGCTGTCACATCTGTTCTGTATGTGTTTTAGGCAGAGGACGAGGCAGGGAAAACAGGGGATGTGTTAAGGAAGATGGGAACAGCCTTTGCACCTTCACTTTATTCTATCTGTTTATTTTTACAGTCAATTACTAAAGAACTTTTGTCTCTGAAAGTATAAAGGCACGATCTGAACCTCCATGAAGTGAAAGCAAGCACATTAACTTCATTTTGAAGCGGGACCAGAGGCAAGCTCTGCTCTGGTTCCCGCAGCCCTGACTGCTGCTGGATTTGCTGCTGGATTTGCTGCTGCAAACCTCAGTTTCTGAGCAACCTCAGTATCTTTTGTCCAGAATCTGTGACAAAACCAGATACTGAGATCAGGCGGTCTGCTGCCTTAACCACATCCTTGTGGATCCGGGCATTCATACCACTGTGTTAGAAACAGTAAGGGCTTCCTGGTCTCTGCCCCTGCTATTTTATTCTTCCTGCTCAGTGGCGACAGATGCTGAGGCAGAAGATCTTTTCAGAAGGTAATTTCTGTTCTGTGCCTCTTGCCAGTTGCATCGAGCCCTTTCATGTTATTAAAATGCAACTGAACAAGAGCAAGTCTCATGTTGTTAGTAATTTGTCATCTCATCCAAAGAACAGTCCAGACTTTCATACCCATTACAGTCTCTCTGCTGCGCAGCTGAGCTTTGCTGCACCGTTCTCTGTTCAGTGTATAACAGAGCCATGCTTTTCTTTCTCATCTTTCTCCTATCAATATCACTGACATTTTCTTTTCTTTACCATGATGTTGACAGAAAAAATACTATCCCTCCTTCTGCCCTTTCAGCAATCCAGCTTTTCCTTTTCCTTTGCCATCCTTCACCAAGATGGGTACTTAAGCAAACTCCCTCTCTGGACTCCAGTATTTTTTTTGTCTCAGTGCATCCTGAATTATCAAGAGCTGATTTACTACGTATTTACTACAGCCTGACTGGGAAGTTTCTCTTCAATTCACTCAGTTCCCCCGCTTCTTCACAGTAGATTTACTGTGACTCTCCCCATTTGTCTGAATTCAAACAGCTAATTGCTTTCTGATGCTAATGCATAGCCTTGAATTAACTGGTGAGGATTATGGTGTGTTCTGTTTCACAGGATCATTTTGCATTATATTTTGTCACATCGAAATAGGGCAAGACAGGTTTGAAATAATTAACACAATTAGCAATGACACTACCGAACAGAAGGAATAATCAAGGAACTCATGGATTTCATAAGAAATTAGTTATTTATCCTCCAGGACAAAGTGCATACATTTTGCTGACTTTCACTGGTGCGGCTAGGTGGGTGAACCAAGAAAATAAAAACAAGTCAACTTTTTGTTATCTGAAAGAATGTTCTCTAGCCGCTCGATCTGTAAAAAAACCGAAAAAAAGTTACATGAAACTAAAGTACGATCCTGTGTCATTAAAACAGAGGAGCGATTTACAAAATTACATGTGCTAGATATTTGTACACGTGCCGCTTGATTCGTAATCTGCTGAGATCTGGGCAAAGATTCCCATTGGTTCCAGATGGATCACACCATGGCTTCAGTTTTGTCAAAGCTTTGAGAAATATGCTTCTCTTGGGATGGAGCTAAGAAAGGATATAGCTTCTTTAGAATTTTTTCTGCATCCTGTGCTTTGTGCTGGTCTAGATCTCAAAGTTGATCAAGCCCCTAGAAGTTCTGAGATTTGGAAATGGTTCTCCATGGTGACTTCACTTACTGCATCCTTGTGCTTCCCTGTCTCAGCTTTTTTGTCACTAAAAACAAAAGAATCCAGGAAGGAACTAGAAGTATTGTAAATACAGATTGGATTTGTGTGTGTGTGTGTGTGGTGTGCAAACCCCCATACGTACGTGGGTATTTGTATATATGCGTGCACCTGTACGTGCACAGTGACTACCTTTGCTTTCTTTAAGGAGACAAGCTCTGTGGAGGCTTTATTTTGTGAAGCGAGTTGTACATTCACAATGCACTTGGCTTGCTGGATTTTCCTGCATGGATATTTCCCATCTCAGAACTGAACAATGTCTCGTTGAAAGAGGAAACGATATCACACTTTATAAATCAAAATCAAATGGCACTGTGGGAAAACAATGGCAAGAAAGCAATGCTTGTAACTTGGGAAGGAAACCTAGAGCTGTGAATTAACAGTCTCGTTTGTGTTTACAGTATAATATAAGGATGCAATGAAGATATCTAGTGATTTTTATAAAGCTACCAGTTAAAGACAATTAGGGAAGCAAGGGGCGCAGAAAGAAAGGAATTCGAACAAATTGCTATAGGCAGAGTTGGCTGCAGCTTGAGAGTTTATGTAATTGTTTCTTGTTAATGCCTGCAGTTCAGCAATTTGACTAACTCCCTGTGACATTTCAAATGTCCTCCTTCTGAGAAATTCACTTCCATTGAGTTTATGGATAGGGGTACGAATGCAGCTGCAAGAAAATACGCTGTGAGGCTACATCTTTAGACTTCTAAGTGAATGCGTACTGAAAACAAGCAAATTAAAAGGAGTGATGCTGTTCTCTGGCTTCTGGCAAGTTGATGTTTTTACTGTTTCAAGCAAATTGACAAGTCAGTCACGTACCAGCAAAGAAATAGTAAAGCTAAACACAGAAAGTAAGGGTTCTTCTTGGGCAGATTAATCACTGACAATTGTTAAGAGTAACTGCATGTTTACATTACTGATCTGTTTGGGAGGTGAAGCTGTGGACATTTTACTCCCTAAGTCCCTGATCCTTACCAAAAAAAATAATTCTGTAGCATTTAACTGCATAGTCTGTAGTCTCACCGACTCCCTTGGGACGACCTGTAGAGCATAAAACAGAGGACACATGCAAGTCTTTGGATCAGATTTAAATGTATTACGATGTTGTTTCCAAATGGTCAATCATGTCCCAGCTAGCAAATGCGCCTGTGCCCTCCTGGACAGCACACATTTTTTCCGTGCTGTTTACACTATCACTTGCTAAATTTATCACAGTGCTTCCCTAACATTGTGTGGCTTTCCTGCCTGGGGATTTCAGATATAACAGAGCGCATACTCGAGCTGGTCACGTCTTCAAAGAGAGCCTACCACCCTGTACAGCCACAATTTGCCAGTAAGTGCCCTACAAGGCAGCTTTGGGGAAATACTCATATGCAGAGTTGGAGAGTGTGTTTACTCTGAGACAATTGAATGAGGAGACTTGCACAGATCGACAGCGACAAATCACATTGTGTCTTTCCTGCAGTGTGTTCTCTCGTGTAGTTCACATTGCCAGCATCTCTTTTTACTTGCTGTGTTTCAGCTGAAAATTAGGAAGGAAGGAGGATGTTTTAACAGAGAAACAACACTTTCAGGAGTAAACGATACCCTCGTGAGTTGCCGTGACTTTTGAAAAACAGGGTAAAACCTCGCAGGTGCAGGTGAAGCTAGCAGTGCATGTACAGCACGTGCATCAGGACAAATTTATTTGAAAACTGTAAATGACAGGGAGCCATTTGAGAGCATCTAGATATGAGCACATGCAGCTTAGCTTAAGGTGAGATTTGAACCCCAGAGTGGAAAATGTGAGACTATTTCCGGATCTCAGACTGTCTGCAGTCATTAGCACGGTCCTGTCCCAGAACAGTGGGATGAACCATTGCAAAGACAGGAGCCATTTCTTCGCCTGCACTCAGTACCCGAGACCGTAGCTTGAGCGTACAAATTGCCTCAGCCCCATTGCCTTCTGCTAAGCTAGAACAGCCATCTCAGAACTGGCCTGGGCATGTTTTTCTATTCTGGATATTTGTCAGATATCGTAAGTCTTTGTCTGTCAAACATTCAGCAAAGATTTCTTCTGCAAATGGGCTTGTGAGAAATGTCTCTTTCCTTCTAAATACATCTGAAACAGTCCCATCAGTGGTGTGCTAACAAGGTGCATAGCGTTCGCTTGCGTGCTACTTTACTCTTTAACAGATAATCAGAAAAAAGAACTGTTTACAAATGCTTTGCGTTCAGTAAAGTTGTGCTGTGGACCCTGCCAGTTGCCTGCCACAAGATTAAAGGTAGTTTTATCTCCAGCGTAGATGTTAATGTACACAACTTGGGCCCGCAAGCCTGAGATATAACAGCTGTTAATTAATATGTGAAGTATATTTGAAGGATGGAGGTCAGTGTGCATTTTTTCCAGGGCCTCTTAGTATTTCCATTATTTAAAGAGCAAAAAGAAAACCAACACAGAGTCCACAGTTTAATTAATTTTCAAACTGAAGGCATTAGCTGTATTGCTTTCTATCTGATGCGTATTCCTTTTTTTAATCCTCCTCTGTCTGTCTTATCAATTCACAAAAAAGGTTGAAAATCCATACTTATCAAGACTACATATATTTCAACATAAATGTTTCCGTATGTATGTCTCACAGTGATCTAACAGGGACAACAGCTAGTGCTAGCCTTTTTCTGCATAGCTGGGAAAGGGCAGAATATCATTAAATCTGTTTTTAAATGATGGGTAACTGAAGATAGGATGTAAGAGGATGACAAGAGAGTTGTCGCTAGCCAGGAGAATTGCATCCGTGAAAGAGACTTCTTGCATGAAAAATAATGAGTAGTTTAAAATCAGCCTTCAAAGGAATATTATGTGAGGCAGCAAATTCCTGAGAGAGGGAATACTTGTAGGATTTTTTAGTAGACATAGACTGTATATCCCCTAAACTTCATCTATAGGCTTAGAAGGGCATATGCTGTGTTCTTTTTGTGTACGTGGAAAGCCTCAGTTTTAGTAAATACATGCTGGCAACTAGTGCTATTGAGTTAACTTCAGTTCAGCTCTGAACAAAACCCACTCTCGTTGAGTGATGGCAAATACGCAAGATGCCTCAGTTGGGCCCTACACTGCATGCACCAGTCAGATATGTGAGGTACCACACCAGCTGTTTTGTTACCATAACCTTGCTTGCTACCTTTATAATTCTAGCTGAGAAAATTAGACAATTATTACTTCTTCCGCAGAAATGCAGGAGCCTAATACTGTAATCAGTCTGACGTCCTATAAACATGTTGACCCTCTGCTGGGGCTATGTGAAAACAAACATTAGTAGCAACTTACCTTGAACATGATGTCGTGTTCAACACTCAAGTTTGGGTTGACAGCTGGCAGCCCAGAGAGGCACACTGTCATTTTGAGTTGGCAATCTCTAAATGGCAGTACCAGAGATCATTTCCCAGCTCGCAGGACCTAGTGATACCTCCCGCCACATCTCCGTGCTGGGGGAGATCGGGGCATGCATTGCCTTCATGTGATATCCTGCTTTCTGTAAAGTAAGAAATGCTAATAAGGATGTTCAAAAATATGCTCTGGTGTATTCTGATCACAGAGCATACTTGCCACGCACTTTAGATGTGGCTTCAGTGACTACACCAATATAGACGGAACGCATATGGACACTGGGGAAACTGCTTTAACCCGGTTGCAATTATTCTTCTTATTTCACAATAGAGACACAGTCTGTCTGGCTCTCTTGTTTGCGTCCTGCTTACTTCTTTATCATCAAGGATAAAAGCAAGCTCAGAATGACATAGGCAGTCGCAGATCAGAGATGCGATATTGTGAAAGCCTCAGTCATCAAACACGCATGTGCATTAGCCAGAAGCATGATGTGGGGGTAGAGGTTGGGGTGAAGTTATTAAAGCTGTTCTCAGCACTTCATGTACTGTCTGGGAAATGCCATGTTGGGAATTATTTTTGATGTCGTGAGTGAAAAAAACCTAAAAAGTGTGCTACATGGAATGCTTTTTATACTGTCCGTGACTGGTAAAGCTCCTCTCAGTGCAAAAAGTTCTACTTATCTAACGCAAATAATGTGTGATGCACTGTGTGCGGAGAATTAAAGGCAATTTGAATCCTTAACATTCTCTTCTGGAGGAGAGGAGAATAAAAACCCAAAAGCAGTAAGTCTTCTCTACATGCATCTTATCTCTCTACTATTTTATAATTAATGTTTTTGTCACCCGGTCTAAGCTTTCTTTATGCTCTGTCATACATACAGTGCCGATATCTCTCTCTAGTACCAGTTACTATGCAGTCTCTGGGCAGGGTAAGAGAAAAAAAGGCAAGAAAAATGGTGAATGCATTAATATACAGTCTATTACTGATTTAGTTCAACCTTGAATGACGATTGTTTGAAATGTCAGTATCAGAAGTGTATCCACTCACTCATATATGCAAGACTTTTCTTCAGAATGTAATCTTACTGGGTTTTTCCTGGCAAATTTCATATACATGCACATTTAATCACACAATACAAATCCAATAGTGCAATCACCTCTGTGACTTTTACTGAGGCTCCCTGTATACTGAAGAGGGAGAAAGAATAGCAAACCAGCATGAATTTCAGAGAAGATGGTTCCATCAAGGGTTTCTGGTGACGTTATAAACAAAATGAACCTCACGTCACCAGAAACCTGAGCCAAAATTACAGCCCTGTGCTTCAAATACAACCTTGTAAAAAATTAACGTGCGAATGTAAAATTAATAGCGTTCATTTTGAAAATGACGCAAAGGAGCGTATCTTAAAATGTGCCTGCCTGCTTCTCCTTTCTTCGGTGTTCAGGAGGATTTCTGTCAAAGGAATGTGCCTTGATTTTCCTCCTGCGAAATAAAGCTGTCTGAATGCTCTCTGATTTGGAGACACATTTGTAAATACTTTGAGCAGTTTAAAATTCTGTAGCTTGGCTAGCCCTCTAATCCACACTCTCCAAATTATTTTAGGCCATGCTGAGTTCAAGACTATAATCACTGGGCACCAACTGTTCTTGTGGTTGTAACACAAGTGGAGAAAGGAGATTGCACATACCCGTAGGATCATATTTAGAAAACGTGTCCATTAAACCCCATGAATAGATGAGATTTTTGGATATTTTCAGGACACAGACAAGCAAAGAGGTAGGAGAGGGGAACTGTGGCACTAAGAGAAGTGGCTGGGGGTGTGCCAAGGTTTCCACCAACCTGACCTTGCCTGAGCCTGCTGTCGTGGCCACAAAAGGCAGCAAAGCTGAGCAGTGTCTCTGAGAGGCCACATTACAGTTGACTCCGGTGATTTCTTCTTTGACTGCCCACTCATGCAACAGCCACATGCAAAATGTTCATCCTCAAGTAGCCTCCAAACACCATCACGCTTTAAAACTTAATTCAGTCCAAACTGATGAATGGGGCTATGTTGCTACCTCTGCAGGATAAAAACCGATGGGGAAAGAAAGACTAACAATTTGCTGCTTTGAAGCCTAAAAAAACCCTTTCATCCTTGAGCGTGATGTATCGTAAGTGACATCCGTTCCTTACATTAGCATCCGCAGACTATAATTATCCATGTAATATAACAGCTGGGGGAGTGTTTTTGTGATGCTTTGGGTTCAAGGATGCTTTGGAAGCCTAAACAGTGCTTACCAATCACAGGAGCTCTAAGATGCTACGTGGGTCTCTTCATAAAAAGGCCCCTTTTCTCTTCTGCCCTGAACCGACCACGGGGCACTGAGAAGCCAGTGTTCTGCCCCCATCCTTCCCTCTACTCTCTGCAGCTCTGGTGCGTGGAAATCCTGCCATCCCACAGTTTATCAAGCTGCCCATTTTTTGTTGTCTCAGCTTTTCCTATTCACTCTGGGAAGGGAAGCCTGCTTTGTCCTTTTGTCGTTTCCGGTTTTTGCCCCAGGATCTTTGCAGGGGACCGGGCGGCAGGGAGGAGGCGAGGTGGGAGAGCCGGGCCTCCGACCTGAAGAGGGAAAATAAATCAGCCAGCTTTGCACCCTTGCAGGCAGAGAGCCTTCTGAGAAGGAGGATTTGTCAGCCCCCTGCCTGCACTGTAAGGGCAAGAACAGCTCCTGGTTTTAATTTATTTTACCCATTAGTTACCTGCAGTGGTTTATGCAGAATGGCAGCTACAAAGGAGAAATTCTGAGGTTCACAGAGTTATTATCCCCTCAATCGTCTTCCCTTGTCATATGTTTGCAAACAGTCCACGCTGCCATTGGCACAAGTATCCCACTGAATTCAAGGCTTTCCTCTGTGTGTGCGATGTTAAAAAGGGGAATTTAAAAGCCCCTGCTGTCACCTGAGTGCTTTCTATACTGAGCCGCTATTCATCACCTCTACATGCAAAGGGCTTAACCTTTGTAAAACCTCAGCAGCACAGACTTGCCAGGATTAGAGTATTTAAAGCCAAGCTTGCTGGAGCAGCTGCAGTTTGCACCTCTTGTCATGTCCGTGGGCTGCATGACTGGTTGGAGAAGCTGTAGGGAGAAATGGGAGTGACATGGCCAGAATCAGAATAATAAGAAGATAAGTCATGAGTGTCAGAAATGTTTGTCACCGTTAAGGCCGGTGGAGGAACACCTTGCATGTCTGATCACAGACCCAGAGTACCAGCGTTTCCATTTCCCTGAGATGTATTCCTTATCACTCTTTTCCCAAGAATGGCTCCTACAGAAGGGCTGATTTATGTAGCAGTGGGGAGAATGAGGAAGGTAGTGATTTACCCTTTCACAATGAACACCAGACCTGGCCAGTTGCTCTGGAGAAGGTAGCTGTTGTCTACCGAGTGTACCCAATGTACCCTCTGCATCAGAGGAGTGGTGGTGGAAAGGTCTCTGACGGCACAGAGTTGTGCAAGGAGTGTGATGGAGAAAGGACATCTCTGCGCAGACTGATCCGTTATGGACCCTGCTTCCACGTCTTCCTTCACGTTAGTGGTGTATCGATACCATTTGAGTAACCTGAGTCTCAAAATGGAGTCCAATGGCTGATTTTGGTGAGTGACATACAAAATTCCTCAGCTCCCCCTCCAAGTTTGCCAGCAAGATAATAGCTAGATCTTCGGGCAAAATGGGCTCTTACCAGTTGGGGTTGTCAGATGAAGTTCGGGTACTGTGGGTTGTTCTGGGCATGTCCAGTTTTTCTCTCTAAGGAAATCTATTCTCTGGGAGTAAATTCTTAGATTCTCTCATTTGCAAGGAAACTGTCAGCTTTAGAGATAAAGCAGGCAGTACATTGCTTCCTCTTTGGGCTAGGAACAAGCGCTGCTTGTTCAGAGGTGGGCCGGGGCGAGTTTCTGTCTACAGTCCTTCGTACTTTGGAAGAAGACCACAGGGGACTGCTCAGGCCAGATCTACAGGGGTGATAATACATGGAACCACCACAGCTGGGGGTGACAGCACAGACCCCTCAACAGCTTACATCTTAAGGTCAGTACGTTCCCCACGTCCTGGTGCTTTGATCAGCTGCCTGCCCAGTTCTTCCAGCTTTCAGTGGAGCAAGAAGCAGTGGGCTCCCCAGCTTTATGCCTCCTCAGCTGATACAGAAGAGAGGGACAGCTTTCCCTGAGACTAAACACTAGCACTGACGTGCATCTATTATGTCTGCTGTTGAATTACAAATGTATTTTGTATAGAAAAAGCAGGACTGGAAGATAGCTACTCAAGCACAGTTTTCCTTCCTTGGAATGGCCACAGGGTGCCTGTACTACTCTGGGGACAACAGTCACTCTCTGTCCTCAGTTCTGCAAGCTCTGGCCAAGGCAGAGAAGGAGGTCTGTCTCTCAGAGCACTGAGGAGTGAGTCCGTGCTGGAGTCAAGGACAGACCCTGGGAGTACTGCATCCTAGTTTCCTTACATAGTATCCCTGAGAATTTTGAAGAATTCAGGGGTGCAACATGAAACCCTGGGAAAATTAATAAGCAATTTCTGTAATGGGCAATTTTTACAGTACTGGAATTGCAAACTGAGACCTCAGAAGACAAGAGGATTCCAGCTGAGCAGGATATCAGTTAAATTAACTTCTCCCCTCAGCCCCTGCACTTGCCAAGTTCCAAGATATTTTACCAAGAAAACAAGAACCAGAGCACACAAGTGTTTTCCATCTAGATTTTGTCTAAGCTAAAGACACTAAGCAAACCTTTAGGGAAAATTAAGAGAAAAGGAAAATTGGCTCACCCTTTCCACTTATTGCTTTAATAGAAGAGCTTGCAAGGAAATGAAACTTCAGGATACAGCATTTATTCCCAAGGCCCATGGCAAGCTGTCACTCTGTGTTTTCCCATGGAATTGGGTAAACAGAATACTGCTTGGCCTTTAATAAATGAGAAGACAAACACATGAAGGAACACTTGATCAGAAGTGACAAGGGCAAGAGTAGAACAACACAGAGGAATAAATGAAACTGTGAAATTTAATAATAATATTCCCTAAAGATGTTACAAATTCTCTTCTGACTATTGCAGAGGTCCCCTAAATACGTTGTTCCAGAGCTTGAACTTCCTTCCATCAACATTTCCACTGCTTCTACTGTTTCCACTTGCTCAGGACAAGTAAACCATCTTGAAATACAACTGGAAGGTGCTTTATATAGTTGTTCTCTCACATTTTCTTTCAAGGTGAGTACAAATTCGTGCTTTGAGAGGTTTAATTAAAGTTAACCTCCTATGGAGAAATGATGGGCTCACTTGTTTCAGCTCTCCCTGGGGGTATGCCCTTCCCAGCTGAATTAAGTTGCCACTGTGTTTCACTGATGTGCATCTGATGCTTAATGAATTGAGGTGTTATTACCATTGGGTAGAGGTGGATTAAAATAGAGTCCAAAGCCTTTTCATTCATTTCACTAATTATTCTCTGCATTCATTGCATGCAGATGAAATGATGAAAGGCTCCCCGTTGTGCGGGATTAGGACATTTCACACTTGGAACATAAATTGGACTGATTATGCTCACAGCATTGTTGTCAACATTTGTGAGTTTGGGTGCCAGGAAGCAATAAGCTGTGAACTACCACATTCCCAGTCTTTCAGCCCCTTGGAATGGGAGGGAAAACCCTTTCTTTGGATGTCCTTCATCAATTTCACATCCAGATCATTTTGGTGCACAAGACCTAAACCAGAGACAGATTTCATTCTCCTCTCCCCGAATGTATAAACAGCCATTGCTCTGAAGCTTCGGAAGCATTCAGATCATGTTTCCAAAAAACAGCTTCCGTTTCCCTATTCTCATACTCTCTGGTTTCAAATATAAGGCAAGACGCTGAAAGGCTGTGTGTGCCTTCTTTTGGCACGATCTGCTGGGGAACTGAATGCAGGAAATCTCTTGAAATAGATCGTTTCTCACACAAATTACAGTCCGTTAAGTGACTTCTAGAGATTCCAGTTCATGGTTGGTTTTCACCCAGGCAGAAAGTCTTGAGTGTTTTGGATTTCCTGTCTTTGAAGCTAACTGTTCTTGGTCACGGCATAGAGAAAGCCTTTACTGTCAGGATGCTGGTCTCCTGGGGGCAGACTGCTCTGTGGTAAGGGCAGATTCAGCCCTCAGTTGCTGATCCAGTTATACTGCATGTGCATTGCTTCATGTTTACGTAGCACAGCAAAGTCCCTTCTCCATAAGGATGGGACCTCAGGAAAATCCAACACTGCACCAAATGCCAGCTCAGAATTTAACAGTTAGCTCTTTAGCCTGTATTTTTCCATCATTTTTCTGTGTTTATGTGTATACAAACAGGGTGAAGATTTACAATATATACACGCACTTGCATCTTACAGGTAATATAGGCAAGCTGCTGGGGTACATTGAATTCTGGCATTTCAGGGGAACAAACCAAAAGTAAATCTGTGGATGTCATAAAACATGAGACATTTGTGTGGAACACTTCTATTTTGGAGAAAGATTTCAGTATATTCAGATTAAAAGTGATGTTGTTAATAATCTCCCATCTATAACAAAAGGGAAACTAATGTGGAAAGTGGGTCTGGCATAAAACTGAACAAACTGGAGGCATCTCATATATAAACTTGGAGTCTGATTTTATTCATCTCCCATGAATGTGTGAAATACATTGACAGTTTGCTTAGTCAAATGTCTTGTCTGGCTGATGGCTGCAGCGATAGCACATGAAAGAGACTATGTGAAAGAGGGGACTAAAAGTATTCTTCAGCTGTGCTCCAATAACGAAGACAATGTTGAAAGCAACAACATCTGCGTTATGTGGCAGAGGCGGTACAAAAAATGACTGTTAACTTTACGCACTGTGAAAACTAGGGGTGTGTTAAACAATTGCATTCTTGTTTTGTGATAACGTCACTATGACTCTGTTCTTGAAAGAAATAAGCTGTAATTCCAGAAATAGGAAGTAAGAAGCAGAAATAAGCCAAATTCCATAGACTCCCGGAATCTTACAACATTACCAGTATTGCACAAGACATTGACTTCAGGGTAATTGCTGCTGGAAAATTTTGGGATCTCCTAAGCAAAAAAATAAGTACAAATGATTTAAAAATGGCATGTCATCCTGGAGTTGAGGAGCTCACTTTTTACCCTTCGACATATTAGGACTGAGTCTTAGGGATAGGTCTAGTGTTATTTTGTCTACTTGGCAGAATTGCAGCCCCAATTTTCCCTCATACCGCACTATTTAGAGGCAAATGCACTTTGTCCCACAAGGGGCTTTAAACAAGTTTGAGGGGAAATTAGGGGAATAAAACTTAATGGGATCCACATACTCTTAGCACAAGCCAGTGCATGTTCCTACCAGAACACGACTGGCCCTTCACACCCACAGGCATGCAGCAGATGTGTTCGTTCTGCTTTTGGGGTGAAGTGGGCACCATCCATAGTGAGAAGACAGGTCAGCCACGCGTGTATGGAAGTTCTCTAAGAAAGCCCTTTATCTTTTCGCTGCAAAGGCAGTAAGATTTTGTAGCCTGCCTGAGTGTAAGCTGTTCACAGTTTTTGCTGCTGTATGGTAGTAAGATAAAGCCAATGATGTGGACGTATGGACACATCATGCCCACTCACCAATTTGCACTCCTAGGACTACAGTGTCTCTCAGCCTGCGCCCTGCGAGGTACGTCCTGATTCCTCAGGGCGTATGTAACCAATTACCAAATTTTGAGAAAAAGTACTCTTAACGCGGGCAGTATCCGTGTCTTTTTAAGTAAAAAATGCTCAGATAGCTTGCTAAACTGAGACTGAAACTACTGGATATTATCTGCCCGCTAAATGCCTTTCAAAGTGTTGCTGCTATAAAACCTGAAAATAACAATCATATAGAGCTTTTCTTCTATGGAGCCTGTTACATCTTCTTGAGAGAGACACGTACACTTGGCCTGTTTAGTTTGTATTCATTCAAAGCCATCTGAGTAAACTTAGTGTCCAGGAACCAATGCTGCATGCCCTTCCCACCTAGATGAAACTGTTCATAGTAACATGGGTCCAACACACAAGTATGTGATATTTTTCTTGATGAAACCACTCTCAATTATATCTTGCGCACCATGGTTGCGCACCACTTACTGGTCAATGAAGAGGTGGGAACATGGCGACTTCTTCCTATGAAAAAGACCATACAAGTAACTATAAAAAACCACTCTAGAATAGGACTCCGTGAGCAAGCAAGGTAGTTAGCTAGCTATGTTCTGTAGGTGTTGTGAATCATGTTGGGATTTATATCTTCTGTGGGATAGCTGCCAAAATGGACATATCCCCCCCCCGCCTAAGTTGACATATTCCCTCTCGGAGTCTTGTACTTGATAAGCAGATGTCCTCTGATAAAAAGATGTTGAACTGCAAATGCCTTGTGTTGCTTTCAGAGGCGTCTCTCACTGTCAGCAGTGAGTGAGACCAGAGCTTGTGGGAATACTTGGCAGCTTGTTCAAAAATAAATGTTAACATCAGATACAAGGATTTGAATTGCAGTATTAAACATAATGTTTGACTGGAGTGCCTGGAGTTGGAGCCATTGACAAAAGCCCTGGTGTTGCCTGTTTATTTTCCGATTAAGTACATCTTGTGGGCATTCTTGCTCCGTTGACGGTTATGAATGTGTTGCCGCTTTGAACGGAGAACACTGGCATGGACTCTCTTCATTAGAGAGGAGTGACATACAGTACACAGATGCTGTTCGTGACATTTCTTGACCGGGGAAAGGTTCAGTGCTCCTGGAATGAGGCCCCATGTACGTGATACCGAAGCTATGCCAGTGCTCGAAAGAGGAATCCAAACCTAAATGAATGTTTGCTAGTTCGTTCACCCTTAATTAGTTTGTATCCACTAAGGCTGTAATACACTGTAACTCATTGACCCCACATGAAAGGAAACAAATTGGTTAATTGAGAGAGAGCAATGCAGTGCCTGTTCTGTCGGCAGGAGCCGGGGCTACCGCTCCCCCAAGCAGAATTGCACCCAGAAGGACTGCTGGGTTATCATGGAGCTAATCCCATGCACCCTCTGGCAACAACGGCAGCAAACAGCCTATTGTGCTGGAAGGCTCCCGCTACGCGCCTCCTTTAATGTACTTCCTCTGCCCTCCCACACCCATCCCAGATGCACACCAATTTCCACAGTCTGCGTGTGTGAAAGACCTTGGGTACAAGCAACAGATGTTCTTGTTCCCTTGCTAATACCCTTCCTCCCCCAAGACCCCCTTTTGCCCCTCATTCTTCATCCCCCCTCCATCATTCCCAGGATTTGGGAAGTGAGAGGGAGGGCTGAGCAAAGGGATTGCCTCGCAGCTTGCACGGGGCTGGAGCAGCTGTCTTTTTATCTCCCAGGCTCGGAGGATTCGTCCCAATATCCTGCTTCCAGCTGCTTAGCTGTCAGTTCTGCTCGGCTTGGCTCTCGCTGCTGTTTACTGTGAATTTCGGTGGAGAGAGTTCTCTGCACAACTCACTCTTCCTAACAATGCACACAGCCCTCAGTTCAGGAGGGTCTGGTGAGATTTCTTGTCTCCTGTTGTTGCTGACCCCGCAGGCAGCCACGATAGACCCTTTTCTTTGGTTTTAAAGGAAAAGCTCCTTTCTGAAATTGCCAAAAAATTGAAAACATATATTCCGAAAAAGAAAGAAATATCTAATTTCAGAGAGTGCAGTCACTTAGAAGAGACTTAACTGAAAAGTAAAATCACTGAAAAGGAAGCTGGTTCTGTCCTAGCTCAGACCAGGACAAAATAAAAAGTAGAAAATTTTATGGAAAACTTCTGTTGCATTCACCAGCCTTTTCAGTGGTAAAAACATTGCTGGTTTTATTCTACTTCATATTAGAGATCTAAGAATTTTAATACCTGTAGTGAACTCCAGCTTGTCTTTGAATCTAAAATGATTGAAATAGCAGCAACGACACCCAGCCGGAAATTCAGCTAACTCGGAAAGTAGCACCACCAGCTCTAGCCAAGTCTGCTCTATGGCTCTTCTCCAGCAAAATGGAACTGAAACTTTTGCAAGAACAGAACAATCCCATGACATTTCTCTTGAATTTTGCTGCCGGAAATACCAGATACCTTTCAAATGTCTTCAAGCATCCCTGAGGATGCTGAAATGCTCAGAGATTTTTCAAGCCAAGCCAAGCCAGCAAACTCTTGAGAATTTGAAACTCGTTTTTACATGAGTTTACTAAGGCTTCATTTACGTTTGTGCCCACCTCAAAGCCTGTTCATCTTTTCAGAGGGAAGGATGTCACCTTGGCCTGTTAACATGTTCAAATTGTGAACTACCTTGCTTTCATTCTGATCGATATAATACACATTTCTTCAGGTTGGGTAATGTAGAGAGCGAAAGACACATTTTTTTTCCCATAAGGAAGACAAGGCTTGAAGATTCCTTCTTAGTATAACATCTCTGCCCAAAATGGTATTAGATTGTTTGAATATTAAATGAAATCTTCTCAGCTGTAGGGGAAGAGAAAAAGACCTGGACTAGGTCCATTACTTGAAAGAAAAGTTGCGTTATACTGTTCTGGAGCAAAAAAGATGCAATGATAGAGTGAAGGTTGGTTTTGGTTTTGGTAGTTCATGAAACAGATACTTGATTACTTGTTTTGCTTTTTTTCCCCCTCCATTTCCTCATTCTGATGCCTAAGTACACAGGCTTCTTTATCCACATGCTGTTGCCTCACGTGGAAGATAAATCAACTGGGATTGTCTATACCTGTACATTCTTACCAATTTATGACGGTGCTTACCATTACCCTTCATTAACGTCCTAAATACTGAACGGTGGGCATATATTCAGAATTCTTTGCAACATTACAGACACGAATAAAAAACAGGAAGTAGAGTGGTCTGTTGGTCTGAGAATACGCAGCACTTCACACGGTCACTCTTGTGGATGTACAGATTTAGAGCCTAGCTGAAAACAAGTTTAAGTGGCATAATTCTGCCTTCGTGCATGCAAAGTACATTTTAACAGCCTTTGCTTTAGCTACTACATATGTCTAGCAGCTGGATGCCGAGAGAGTGGGAAACACAAACTGTACAGAAAAGCCGTAAGGGAGTGCTCAATGAGTATTTTCTAAGTGAACAGCACAAATAAAATTATAAGTAGAAACCACGGTTACTCTAAAACAAATCCCTATCTCACCACCAGGCAAAGCTCCCATTAGCTGCCCTCCATACTTTTCTTTTCTTTCACCCCTGATTTTTAATAACTGTAAGAGATGAGATGCTGTACGCCGATCCATCTCACTGTGATTTGTAATATAGACCAGATTCCAAAGGGACCTCATAAAAGCACGTTATTGTTATATTCTACCCAGTACAGTTTTGTTTGTTTTGTTTCTTTTTCTGCAGAAGTAAACTTCATGTAAAGACAATGTCTGTCTATTTTTCATCTTGTTCCCAGACCCTATTAGATTATGCGCCCATTAGCAGATGCGGTCTAAAGCTATCAGAAATAGAGCTCCAAAGACTGATAATGTTCTTGTATGCCTTGTGAAAGTAAGTATTGACATTAAAAGGGGAATTCTAATTTGAGGTAACTTCAGATACTAGACTATACAGAGAATTTACAATCCCAGACTACATTTTCTTAGATCTCAAAGTCGCTCCACCACAAGACTCAAATCTGCAGGGCAAGCACTCTCGCTAATTCCCTCAAACCCATGGACAGGCAAATTCAGAGCTGAAATATATTACAGAAATCTTTCCTGAAAGGTTGGTGCTATGCTTATCACACTATTTGTTTCATATGGTGAAAGACATATGCATGCATGTTAGCAATAAAACAACAAAAAACATTGCCTCTTAATTCCTGGTGGAGCCATAGAATGAGCTAGTAAAAAGGCTGAAACTCATTTCCGTTTTCATCGAACACCATCAGCAGAATTGTTTATTAAGATGGTGGGACTGTCAGAGAACAGCCTCCTCCAAGACAGAGCTGTATGAAAGCTGTAATCATGTAGGTGATACCTAATCATACATGATTATCTAGTCTGGGTAGGTAATTGAATGAGGTCAGTGAAAAACAACTGAGTTGCCACCATTGGATGCAACTTTGGATCAAGCCGTCATGTGTTGTTCAGTCTAAATTAAATTGAATTAAATTATAACAAGTTTGGGATTTTAGACAGAAAAACTGAGAAAGCAAGGGCGCAGGTCAGTGAAAACACCTGGACGGGAAAACTCAATTTAATTCTATCAACAGTAGGAAAACTATCAGGACTATTTTGGGAAAAAGGAGGATTTCAAAGCAGGATTTCAAGAGAAATCGCCTGTCTAAAGCAAGTAAAAAGATATAAAACCCCATAGAAATATAGACTGTAGAATACTGTCTTGAAATGTATGGTTATATTATCTGTTATATTTAATTTCTGTCTAATATTGATTTAACAAAATGAAAAATTAAAACATAACAGTAGTAAAAGTCAGCAATTACCATGTAAGAGATTTTTGAGATTTTTTGAGATGTTTGAGATTGGCTAGCTCAAACAGATTTCAGAAACTCAACAGTTTAAAGTGACTGACGCATTCTGTGTGTTTGGGCATATTAATTGACTTGCTGGATGATTATAAGCATCCAGCATGATTCTGCCACAAGAAAAGGATGAAAGGTGGTACCAACAGGAGCTGATTACTCGAGACCAGGAATAAGATCACCAGCTGTCGTTACTGAGCTGGTGCCCTGGACCAACCAAGTATTGGAGCTGCAGGGACAAAAGAAGCTAGCTCCATGGAAAACAGCCCTCGATGCATTTATTGCAGAGACCGTGCACTTTATTCCTCTACAAACTCTTCATTTTCAGCAGCAGGGAAGAGGAGGCAGTGCTCCTAGGCCCACGCTTCCATGTGAGTGCACTTCCTCGTTAGCTCGCCCTGGGTGGTGGTAGTGGGGGGGTGTGTGTGTGTCGCATGATGGCCTCAGCTGATTACAATGATGCGGTAATGTGGGGGTGAGGTGGTAAGGAGCAGCAGAGGGCATGTCTTGGGGACTTTGGAGGAGATGCAGCTCAGTCTGCTGGTCTGGGGAAATGTTTCACCCTCTCCTGAAGAGAGAGGAGGCTCTTTGGCTGTTGGATGGAAGACAGAGCATGTGAATTTGGTAGCGTAACAACTTTTTTCTTATTTGCTTCTAATCTTCCTGAAAGACAAGTGCAAGTAGCTGAAGGGCTCTGCACTGGTTTTTTTTTTTTTTCAGGTTTGGTTAGGGAGGGCATTTGAGTGTTGGTGATAAGTGTTGCATAATTTATAGGAAGGCTTAAGTAAAAATAGTAGTAAATAGCAGTAAAAGCAGTGGTGGTAAATTGGGGGAGAAAAACCTTTCATCTAAGGTTGCAGTGATGTGATTAGTCTTCAGGCTTTGCTCTGCCAGCTTGAATTTATGTTTACTTGATAAATGTGTTCCTCCTTCTGGAGTATTTGGTAAATGCTTATTTCCTTTAAGTTTTCTTTATCCAAGAATTGTAGTGGTTTGAAAAAGATTGAGATGAATTGAACTGTGTTAAGTGACTCTGGAGTGGTAACTGAAGTCTCCTTTAGAGAGCTGAAAATAATTTCTTAAAATCTAAAAGTGAAAAAAAAAAAAAAAGCCTTGATGCCCTTCAAGATACTTCCAAGCCACTTTGCAAATAGCTCCACACTTCTCTGTGTAAATCTAGATTATTTTTATAGATGGAGAAACTATCAAAGGATCCCTTCTGCAGTTAAAGCTGTGCCTTTGTTTTCATTTGAAGCCTACTTCCAGCTGCCCTTGGTATATCCATCTCAGTTCAAGCAGCATCCTAACTGATGTGCCTAGGTGGAATGAGTTTGATAAATAAGATGGGTAGATATGGAATTCCTGAATTGCAGTTATGGAAAGGAATTTTATCAGTCAACTCTGAAGGATGTCACTTGTAAAACTGTGTATACAAGGTTATCTGGTAGAAATGCTGATACCCCTAGAAAGTGCATTGCTATGTGATGGTGATGTGGAGGACAGATGGCTTTTATTTGCACAGGTTGTTATAGCGCAACGCTCCCTGTGAGCCAGCTTGGGTCATGCTGCAACCAACCACTAATGAACTATGTCCACAATTGCTTGGGGAGTGTTGGAAGTTTCTGGGCAGAGGAAGGGAAACCCTGCGTGCCTGGATCGAAGGGCAGCTTCCAGGTGTTGTCTGACCTCTGAAAATACTGCAAAGGCAGTCTACTAGCCATACTGCTCCAATGAGGGCTGAAGCCTTGAGAGGGGGGGATAAAAACCCCCTAGTTTTATAGTGTCTCTTTCTGTTTGCAGGCTACACAGGTGACACATTGACTTAAAATTTTAAAGTAAATGGCACTACTGAGCAGACTAACCTCCAAATCCAAGCAATCATGATGCAATCTTCCTTACCAGCTTACTCCAAGCTGTGTCCATTCCTCTCCCCTCTCTCCCCACTACAGCTTTCTCTTAGCACGGTAAACACTACTCTCGGTGTTGTGGCATTTGCAGGACTGCAGACCTGCAAGGTAAATAAATAGTGGTGGGGTAAATTCCATTTCACCTCCAGCGGTAGTACATCTGGGTGTTACCTTAGCATTGACAGGTTTCTGGTGAGCATTTGAATCAAGGAAGAATTTCTGGTTTTCCTGCTAGTAAGTTCCCTTTAGAAAGCTGCAGTTGTTTCCTCAAGAAGTGGTGCTCTGAGTAGGAAACCTGACCATGTGTGCTGGTGCAGAGGTGATTGCAAAGCTAACTGATACCCTGTCTTGGGTGTGGCAAGATCCCATGAGGATCAAGAAGAAATCCAGCCCCTCTGTTTACAGCCTTGTATAGCCGTCCGAACTCTCCACATAGCAGCAATGTGCTGACAGATGGATCAAGAGAAATGGCATATATTATAGCACTGAATAAACTCACACACTAAGCATTGGGTTTGATCTGATGAATACAAGATCATCATTTAATGCAGATGAGAATACTGATTATACCAAGATTACCATGCTTTGGTATTTCAGTGCACATATACCTGTATCCAGCTGAAGACTGAAATAAATAATGAAACTCGGATGGTTTTTTAGGCCTTATGTAAGGGATGCCCATGTTTTATTTTTCAGGGTAGTGGTTAGAGTCCTGCAGTAAAAGGAGGAAAAAAATCAAGACATAAATGCCTTGATTCAGTTCAAAGCCATTCTCTTTCTTCCATTCTTGTTAAGTCTTCCTGGAACTAATGTTTCCTTCCCTCTAGCAGTGAAGCACTCCAAATGTGTTCTGCTTTTTGTATGTTAATGCATGGAGTTTAACTGTCAGTTATGTGAGTGACTTGAGCAGGGAGACAAAGGGACTGAATACCAAATAACCACCTGGCTAGGAAGGTGGGGAAGTGGGGGAATGGGAGGGTGCAGTCTTTGAAAGGCAGTGAGCATTTAGATAAGCACACCAGAAGAGTTTTGCCTTTACATTATTGAATGAGTCAGATTGTGTTTGGAGAGCATCAAGCTGTCCTGAGCAACCCTGGCGGCCTGGGCAGACCCTCGCTTGGCGGGAGGAGGATGCACTGTGCAGTTAAATGCAGATGCTGATCCAGGCACCGTGTACCTGCTGTGTGTGCTGGCTACCCCTTCTCACTTTCGAAGGGGCAAGATGAGGGTAACCCTTGATGGAACTAAAGTGGGTAGGTTTTCTTCCTGTCTATAGGAAAAGCTATAAAATTCAATAATTTTATTTGTACCTTGTGAAGAGATGGCTTTACCCAGAGACACTCTCTGGCACTCTGGGTATCGGGAGATCTGGTGCGGATTGTCTTGACCTTGCGTGTAAAGCAGCATGCGTTGGTAGCATGGGTACCATATTTTAAATTAACTGCATCACTGCAGTGACAGAGGTATATGCTGATGTGTGTCGTTAAGTTGCTGTGGTATCTGAAAGCCACAGCCCATTAGTCAGGTGACAGTTTGTGCCTGGATGCTGCTAAGATTAATGCTATAATAAATACCTGAAAGGAAAAGGTTGGGGAGAGAGGGAGGGATGGGCTGATGGAAATGACCTTATCCCAAGAGTTGCCAGATATCCACGATGGCCATAAAAACCAAGGAGACTAAAAAATTAATTTGTATTCAGCACTGTAAAAAGAGGAACTAATAAAGTAGAAGCTCCCTATTTTTCCATCTTAACATCAATATATTAAGCAGCTGATAAAATCCAATACAGAAGGACAAATGCATATGGAGTGCCATCAGTATACAAAGGGGGGAAAGCCTGTCTGGGGCTTAAGGCGTTAGATTGGGGCTCTGAACTCAATTAACTTCTCCCTGTGGACTTTTTGTGTCACTCTGGTAGAGTCATTTATCCTCTCCGTTCCCTTTCCTAAAGGTAATTCACACATTTCCAGAGGTACTGAGAGCAAAAATGTTGCTATTCATGCTAGAAGTGCATTGACCACTGTAATGAATTTGGGTACTGTGCTAGTAGAAGATGCTTAAGTTACTCGGGTAGAAAGACAGAACAGTTTTTGTCCCTGTCATGGTGGTTCTGCCCTAGGCATTTGATGCTAATTGCCACCAGGCACTCAAAAAAAAAAAAAAAATTTGGACAAGGACAGCATTTCTGCTGACTTCCTCGTTGCTGGCATGTCCTTGCTGCAAGGAAAGTGCCTGGGGCTGAAGGGTCTTCAACAGCTGCTCCTTGGAAAAAATTGTAATTGCTTGACTCCTCTTCTCCTTTAGCCTGGGAAGGGAAACTTTTGAAACTGGTTTGCAAGGAAACAGTATGCTATTGCTCAGTGCATATGGTTAGTCTCAGGATGAGAATGGTGAATTTGTCCTGCCTTAACTATATATAATGAAAGGGAATTGAGGGACATGCCGAGGCTGTCTGCTACAAGCACCTAAATTGAATGTCATGATTCCTCTGCTGCCAGACTCAAGAGAAGTGAATGACTGAGGCTGGGGTTGTCCAGGTTGTGTTTGGTGAGAAGTGGTCATGACTCCAGAGTGTTTATTCTCCACCCTGCCCTTTTCAGACCACCTCTCCAATGGGGCAGGGGAGGTTTTTCTTTAATAAAAGGTGCTCCTGCAAAACTTAGTGATTGATAGAAGGCAGGTATCATTGACCTGTCATGTTGTAACAACTTTACATGTATCCAAGGGGAATGCTGATGCTGTTTATCAAAGAAAAAAGGTTCACTATTTTGGTATCCCTGCCAAAATATGCAATGTTAGTGATGGTTCGCTGGCTGTATTGAACAGCTGGGAATACTGGGAAGCCAAATCATCTGTTCCACTCTTGGCTGCTTTAGTGCGTGTTGTTACTAGACATGTGTGTTCAAAAGAGACTTGATTTGTTTCAGGTGTCATATGTGGAAGAGGAATGTGAAAGGACTCATGTTTCTAAATCTGTTATTTTATAATATATAGAGTAATACATAATTCATAACACTGCATTGGGACTTGTCTTTTAGCCAAATATGTATATCCTGTCTGATTTTTGAGTTGCTGCGTGTTTCTGCGAAAGCCATTAATGTTCTGCATTTTGTGGCAAGTGCCTTTCACTAAGCTTTGTGCTTATTTTCTGATCAATTCTACGCTAAACTAAATGGACCAGTGGCTTTCTCTAACATGTCCACACTACAGGCTCAGTTGTAAAACAGAGATACTTTTCCCATCCAGATTAGGTAAATTCGCCAAAAGGAAGGAATCTGGTCACTGTGCTAATGAATTCCGCCCCCCCCGCCCCCGACAGATGTATCATTTTTCTGTTTATGATCTAGTATGAGACATACTAGTTTTCACACAGACCATAGTCTAGATGTTTTTATCTGGTCTTGAAGACATCTGCTTGAGTTTGTCAGCTGTATGTCACAATTGCTTTCAGTTTTATCTCCTCAGCTGTCTTAAGACATACATATTGCTCAGATGCTGTCTCTGCGTCTTGGACTTGTGCTTTTGCTCTTTCTGTCCTAAGTAATTCCTCATTCAGTGCCAAATAATCTTAGTTTGGATAAGTTATTTTCAGCAAAAACCTTCCCTTAGTTTCTTAACAGCATTTGTTCAGGTGCCTTCAGATGTCTGTTTTTCAGGTTCGTAGTTATAGTTGTATCCTACTGTGTCCAAGTAACTTGTGCCAGTTTTTAAAATGGGATATTTCTGTCTCGTCTTTGGCCAGCGTCAGTATTTCATGAGACTTGAGTGTCAGCAGACTGTCATTTAGATCCTACCATAGATCATCTTGAATCTTCTAATCTGAAACTGGATGCAACCTAAAGGGTCTTTGAGAGGAGCTTTCAGCACTGGATTATTGCCTAAAGGGATAGAGTGCTAATCCTGCTGTAAACAAGACTACAATCTGGTATAATATTCTGCAATTAGTTAGCACGATTAGTCATAAAACCAGTTGATAGAGGGCTCACTTGGCTTCTGGGGTAGACATGCACATTCTCTGATACTACAAAGAGGAAAGCCACAGAGCCAGTTCAAGGCAGCTTTGCAATAACTTCTGTTGGCAATTCTGCTACTTCTTTTCTTTGAGGACTAGATAGAGAAAGTGTAGAACTTTGTAGCACTTCTCAGCTTGAAAAGAGCAGAGGATCTGTCAAAACTAATGTCTGTCACGGGTATTTTGTCTCTTGACTCAGTGCTCTGGGGAAGGACTGCAGCTTTTGTGCTCCCTCTTGCCCATGTTACGTGGAAACCTCTACAGTGTGCTTTCTTCTGGGAGCATGTTTACCTTCTGAATATTACTGAGCACTGGCTGCCCCAGGCTGGTGAGTTCCTTTCAAAGGAGAAACCATTTAGGCAATTCCCTCTGAATTCAGGTTGATATGATGCTGTCTGTGGTCTTCACGTGTATTGCATGGCCCCAGAGCGTAGGGAGGGAATGTGTGCTGTCCTGTGAAAGCTCTTAGGCAGTCTTAGCATGGGGCTGGCTGCTACTTATCCATCCTGTGCTGTCACATATAGGCAGACAGGAGATCTGTGAAAGTCCTGAAGACTGATTTCTGGTCCCGGATCTCTTTTTTTTTTTTTTCTTTTTCTTCCAAAAGGTCATTTGTGGATAAATGGGCAGGTCGTGCATTGCTCTTCATAGAAAGCTGCGGTTTCACATGCTACACATGCCCCAAAGCAGAGACAAGTGATGTAAAGAGGCACCAGGGATGCCAGAAAGCTCTTGGAATAAATGGGATAGCTGGGCTTCTCCCAGGTAGTGTCCACTGTAGCTGCATCTGGGCCAGGCAAGAGATACCCAAGGGGCTTAGGCTGTGNGTCACTTGTGGATAAATGGGCAGGTCATGCATTGCTCTTCATAGAAAGCTGTGGTTTCACATGCTACACATGCCCCAAAGCAGAGACAAGTGATGTAAAGAGGCACCAGGGATGCCAGAAAGCTCTTGGAATAAATGGGATAGCTGGGCTTCTCCCAGGTAGTGTCCACTGTAGCTGCATCTGGGCCAGGCAAGAGATACCCAAGGGGCTTAGGCTGTGGATGTAGAGCAGATGGGATGCCTATACTGGGGAAGTCCTCAAGCTCAGGTTCACATTAACATAGATGCAGCCAAAGTAGTCTATTTTCAAGGATGAGGTTCCTGGAAAGACAAAGAGTGTTCCTTATTGTGAAATACAAGATTTGGAATCGCAGTTCTACTGTGTAAAATCCAGAGGAGGATAAATGGTGAAGCAACCATATCTCAATTCTAAATTTAATTTTAGCTGAATATTGGCTTGGTTCCTCACAGACTTGCTAGAAAAATTGCAGACTAATTTTCTGTTTATCTCAAAAGCACCAGCCAAACCCAGACTGAACTTTTCTCATGTAAAGAAAAAAAGCTGCTGATCAAAGGCCAAATTTGAATATGATTATTTTCTTCTTATGGTTGAGTGGTACTAATCATGTAGACTGTAGTTTTGGGGCTGGGGGAAACAACATGCAGATCTGAAGTTGTTCTTGGTAGATAACAACTTGCATTGGATTGTAAAATTATCGTACCAGTTTCACTTTGCATTCTGGTGACTATGTGTTGGTGTGAAATAGCACAGCGAAAGGAGGAGTTAGTCACAAAGGGAATACTAATGCATCTAGTCTCCAAACTCGGGGGTTTTTGTGCTCCCTGCTTAGCAAAACTTAGGTTCTGTACATGGCCTGCTAAAGGCTGGTGAATTAGAGCACCCATACGCAAACCGAGAAGATTTCAAACTTGGTACTAGATGAAGACCCTACATTTAGGCAGTACACCTTCCTGCACAGAACACCTGCTATTTCTCCCCTCCTTGCATTTCTGCTCCTTTCCCTTTCCTGTGTGTGCTAAATCTGGTTTGACAGCTGTAACTACGTGTAGCTGTGGTAAATGAACTGGCATGATTCATACAGTACTTCTCGGTTTTGTGAGGCCGTTGCCTTGCGTCCCTGAATGTCAACAACAATCAGTGGGACTTCTAGACCATAAACATGGAAACTTTTATGGAATTATCCATATGTGGAATAGGCAGAAAACACAAAATATTAAGTAAGAAGATTTTTACTGGGACAGTGGGTGAAATAGCTTACATTTTTGTCTTGCAGTGGTGTGAGATTTTCCACGCATGTAATCCATTGTCAAGGCTATTGATGGCGATCAGCTTCATCAGATCACGTAAGTGTTGTAGAATAATTTAAGACATCATGAACTGCTGTAATTAAGTAACCTATTCCTTAATTTGTATGTGTTGGCCTCTTAAAATAATGTCAGTTTTTAAAGGATACAAGGAGGTATTACTTCAGCTCTAAAAATGCATTGCCTAACCCAATTTCATGACCAGGAACTAAAGCAGTAGGTAGGTGATTTTTTTTTTGTGTGTGTATTTGCTAATTGCCCAGCACCCTGTTGCAACTGTGCTGTATCTGTGCTCTATTTAAGATAGTACAGACCACGATTAATGAACTTGTTAGCTCCAGCTTTAAGTCCCTGTGAAGGCGTGATGCTCAAGTTGGCACTGCCAACTGTTTTAGAAACTGAAATCCATCAGAAGCCAATACAGAGCAAGGTGGTCCTCAACAAAGACTAAAAGCACGTTTGTTCTTCCTCTTGCATTATAAATTGGGTAAGCCTGAATCACTATATATACTTGTGCAGATGGAGAGGAAACGAATGTGTTTTCTGCTGTTTTATGTGCCTAGTGCTGTTTTATAGCTCGGAAAAGATAGCTTAATTGAGACTGTCTGTGCATGGCATTCCCTGTGTTTAGTGTTTTGCCAGCTTGCAGGAAGGAACCGTGGTTTCTTGCCAGATCAAGCATCATAGCAGAGTATCAGCTTCCCTAAACACAAATTGTATCATGTTTTCTTGGCCTCCACCGTTTAAAAAAAAAAAAAGTGTATGCTCCCTAGCATTTTGAATGTTGGCATGGTAATTGCTTTGCTTATGAGGACTGGCTTTTATTAGGTCTAGCTGGTGAGTTATATTTTCTGTAATAAGCAAGACTGTAAAATCTCTGCCAACCACAAGTACCGTCAGCAATGCCTGTAATCCACTGGCTCTACGCGTGATGTGTGCCTCACATTGTCATCACAAAATCACTGCAGACTTTCTGTGGCAGTCCACATCGCTCTGGTGGACTGGGCACCGAAGCACATGAGCTGTGCTTGCGTGATTTATGTTGGCAGCTGTGGTGTGGAAGAGGTAACTGTCAGAAATATCACAATGAATCTTGCAGCAGGAACAAACAGTATCTTTAGTCAGCATGAGTACATCTGGTAGCGTGCTTCTGGAAGGAAAATAATACCTATCAAAATTAAATGTGTTTTAAACTCTTTATTTCATTGCAAGTAGCTGCTTTCCAGTGGGAAGGAGGAATCCATACTGTCTCCATTGCTGGTGACAGAAATACTAGCAGGCTGACTACAATTTGCAAGCCAACCTTTGCTTGCTGGAGATGCCGGCATTGTCTCCAGTTAAGGCTGGAGGTCTCGTTGTGCTGCTGTGTTTCTGTCCCATCACCAGGCAGACCTGCTGCTGACCTAGTCTGTGGGACTCCTCATAAATCGCCGTTCACTGTGGTTATTTCCACACAGCACACGATGTGCTCTGAATCTCACTTCTCAAGGTGCTTTAAACAGCTGTGAACAGTAAATTTGATTACATAAGGCTGTGCACGAATATATGAGGTATACTTTAGATAGAGGATTTTAGCTGGTTTTGTATGCTTTTGTGGCTGGTAGGTCTGGTTTTGATCTGTTTGCCTACAGAGGATATTTTGACTCTAGATAAAATTGCAGGAAACGACCACTGAGACCAATGGCCCATTTGCAGAGTATAATGCAGTATAAGGTGGCACAATATATTCCATGCCAGGTTTTTGTCACCAGTATACATATGGAGCACCCCTGTACTTCATTAATGGACTTACTGGGGTTGATGGATATGTCTAAAACTCGGGAGTTTTGATGTATTCCCAGGCTGCATTCCAGTGCTGTTGGGCTGTCTCCTCAACATTCGTTGGCTGTTTTTCCCCCCTTTCCTCCTGGAGTGTAATCTGCCCTCCAGCCTGGATATATCCCCCATTGAGAGTGAGTCTCAAAGGGCTATTACTGGCATGGGTAAATATGGCAAAATAAAGCCTTTTTATTTTTGTATACTCCATTTCTCAAAGCTTTAAAGTTTGGATCTGCTATTTCCAACCCAGCTGGCTTTCATGCTTTTCTGTAAGATAGTTTTGCCAAAATACCAACAATGGCCTCAACTGTTTGTTGGTTTGGCACAGCTGTGTTCACAGTGGTCTTCACAAAACAACTGCAATATTTAGAAAAATGCCCAAGGAACTCGAGACTGTTAATTGTTAAATATTTTTGCACAAGGCATGACATTGAAAAGATTTTGCTCTGTTTCTCAGTTTAGCAGCTGTGGGAATTTCCAGTCTTAAGTGACAGTGTAAAAAAAATTGCTTAAGTCAGCAAAAGCAGTCAAATACCCTACTTCAGTAGCTTTAACAATAGCAAAATGATTTTGGTCAGTCGTACAGTTTCATGGAAACTACAAAGGAATGTTCCTTATTACAAAACTGCTTGTTCATTCAAGTGGAAAGCGGCCTGATCCTGTTTAGCCAAACTGGACTTGCATCTAAAGGAAAAAAAGAACAAATCGCACGTAGTAGGGGTCCTCACACCCAGCCCAAATACGTTTGCCCCCAATACTTCCTCTTCTTGACCCTATTGTTGTCGTCCTGGAAGCCCCGGGCCTCTCATCTGGGAATTGTTTGAATTGTATTCAGCCTGAGTTTTTCCAAGCTCTGCAGGCTGTGAGCTTTCTCTTCCAAAGGGTTTGCAGGGCTCCTATGGAGCTGGAGCCTAAGCAAGCCCTGTGTTGTGGGTTAGGCCCAGCGGGCAACACAGGCCCCCGCGGCAATGATACCTGGTGGGTCGGGACACGGGCAGGGAGGGGTCACTCACCCCTTATGGTCATGGGCAGAAACAGATTCAGCTTGGGGGGGGGGAAAAAACACAATTGGTTATCAGTCAAAGCAGAGTAGGATAAGGAGACTTGAAAGCCAGATTAAAAAAAGACAAAACAAAACAAAATCAAACCCCAAAACCTTCCCCTGCCCCCGGCCCTCCTGGGCTCCCTTGTCTCTAAATGGCATGGCCTCAGGCCTGAGCCGGGCGAGCTTGGAGCAGCTTCTTACAGGGGCCACCCATCCGTGTAGACCCTTTTCCTGCTACCAGAGACCCACACAGACTCGCCAAACCCTGCAATGCAGCCGTGTACATAGCTATTAAAGGCAGGAATGAAACAGATACCTAGCTGTGCATTGAAGCCCTGCTGTGACCACTAGCCTCTGGAAGGCTTTCAGTCTCCAGAAGGAGATGGTGCTTATGAAGGTGTGAGATGACCTGCTTCGGGCTGTTTGTGTTGCCTCGCTGAGAAATACGTAAGCTCCTTTAGCAAGTGAGAGGATACCTTCATGTGGAATTTAGCTGCAGTCAGTGCTAGGTCTTACTTTTCAATATATTACCGCAATATCCATGGCAGCTAGATTAAGCTGTTGTGCGGCCATCTTAACAGTTGCTCCAGTTTTATTTCGGTTGACCACTTCTCTTTAAGCTGAGTGAGGCCATGCTAGATTGCTCCTGCCAAGTGAGATGCTGCGCTATATTGGGACAATTTCTCATCTTGAAGGTCCGTTTCGCTAAGTAGCATGTTTCTACTCTGCAGTTCAAGTAGTCGTCTTGTTTTTGACAGCCCCTTGAGTCTTTTGGCTGCTGGTGCCAATCTATGCTGACTGGGCATCTTCTCCTATGCAAACAGGGGAAATGTCTCTTGTTTCCTAGGTATACCTCAGTGTGGCTAATTAGGCCTATTCCATAGGCTGGAGGACTGTTAATTGGTCACTTCTAATCAGTGTCTGCCAGGGGAGGGCTCAGTAATGGTATCAGCTATAACCAGAACCTTATCCTAGGTTTGATGTTTTCTTCTGTAACTGCTGCAACAAACTGGAACAGAATGACAAGGTATTTAAAAGATAAATATTTTAAACACGCGGAAAGGTCAGTAGAAGGAATTTGACTGAACTGTAAGCTACCACTTCAGGGAATAGGGAGAAAATGACCTCCTTTGCTATGGAGACTGTGCTGAAATATTGCCAAGCCTTGAAATATTCAGATGATTGGTCAGCTGCCAAAAACTTATTCATGAAATGCCTAGTGTATACAAGCTTGTAAAGCTATTACACATCTTAATGAACTACAATAGAGACTTTTGCTTTACGTAAGGCAGAGGAAGCAGCTTGTCCTACCAGATCCTCCCTTTCAGTCCGGTTCTACAAGCATGGGACTAGAGAATCAAGTGCCTGCCTTTGGTTTGAGTAGTGACCAGCTAACTTGCGGTGTTCATGTGCACAGAAAGGTGTTTGCCGTGCAGGCAAGCATCTGCCACATAACTCATTAGATCACTTGATTAGGTTTTGCCTAAGCTCCCATGCCACTGGATGTGTCCCTATTTAAGGCCGTTCTTTGACTGCTCAATTTTGAATTTGTGATCAATGTAGCCCTAGCTCCTGTCAGTTCCCAATCCCAGCTCTCCTGTTCTTGCACATCTGGCAGCGACTGCAAAGCACTTGATTAGATGGAGAATCATGCCCTACTGCTCNATTTGTGATCAATGCAGCCCTAGCTCCTGTCAGTTCCCAATCCCAGCTCTCCTGTTCTTGCACATCTGGCAGCGACTGCAAAGCACTTGATTAGATGGAGAATCATGCCCTACTGCTCTGTCTCTCGCTTTCGGTTTATTCAGCTAAGTAGCTTATGGCTTTACTAGTAATTGCAAGGCAGGTGCCGCTAATAAGCTACTTGCTTTCCAGAAACCAGGCTCTGCTCCATGTGTTCACGTACTCTGTGATCACCAGAGCTAAAAGGCTGCTTTTATCATTGGTCTTCCATAAACGTTTGATTTGTTTCCCTTGAAGCATTCACAATTTAACCTTGGTTTTTTGGCATGAAATTGAGAACTGCAGGTGACCCCCTAGTCAGTTGTTCAAACCATCCCAGTCTCGCTATGAAAAGTCTGAATTTCTGCTGGTTTCTGGTCATTAAGCTAATTCTGAAAAAGTCAGAAAGCTGTCTGATACTTATAGTAGGAGACTTGGTGACTTTTCTGAGAGGGAAACCAAACGGCAGCTTGAGGCTTCCAGGGGCTGAAGGTTAGCTTCACCAAAACACATCAGATGGGGTACTGCGTTTTGTTCTTTATTTCTCTTTCTTTGAGAAAGAGGTCAGGACTCTTCAGTTTCTCACACCTCGGATACGTATCACTATCGCTTCTCATTTCACAAGAATTAAATGTGTTTCTCGGCATGCTGTGTGAGTTTGTCTGCAAGGCTTCTAGTAAAATCCGATATGAAGCAATGCTACTCTTCATATAACTTAGTTGTTTCTAGGATAATCCTTGCCAAAAGGTTGGGAAGAGAATATAAAATAAATGTAATAAGAATTTATAGAACCGTGTAAGAAGAACAAAATACCTCCAAAATTATATTATACCAGAATCTGCACAAGACTGTTTCACCAAAGGAACATCAATCTGTAAGCATCACATTAGTAGAAAAAACTTTGCTTCATTAAAATGCCCCAAGAATGTTTCAGTGAACTTGCCCACAAGCCTCACGTGCTGTACATTTACTGTGTAACGTCCGTTGTAACGCGATGTCAGGGGCTAAAATCTGTTTTCTTGGATTGTTTTAAATGTAACACTAACATATCATTGACTCTACTAACAAAGGAATCGGCTGCTCTGGGTCCTTGGAAGGCCGTAAAACTGCCGTGTGGGAGTGCGATTCAGGTTTCCTAAGCAGGGATGATTTTTGCATTTGTTAACTGTCCTGAAAGAGTGCTTGTCGATATTTTATCTAGAGTGGGTCTCAAGCCTTTAGGGCTCCAGGCTGGGTTTTTATGAAAGCGTTAGTTCGATCTGCCAGAGAAGGTGCTGTGTGCTTGTCACCAAACGCTGCCCGAGCAGCAGTTGCAGCCGCCTCGGTTTGTGCCATAAAGCTGCAGCAGAAGCCCCTCTGGCACACAAAAGGCTTGGCTTGTAGCCTTCACCCTATTGCGCCTTTTTGTTGTTGGAGCGTCGACGCTTTCTCCTTTGAACGTAGCAATTCAAATGAACCTGGTTTGCCGGCTGCCTTTCACCGCTGCCCTGGCCTGATGCCACTTTGGGATCAGAACAGCCGGAGAGGTCAGACCCCCGCCTCCTCCCAGCCTGCGCCGGGGTGGGCAGCGCGGGGCTCGGGCTGCGCAGGGCCATGTGCCGGGCTCCGGCTGACCTCTAGTGGCCACCCTGGGGCCAGCCCGAGCCCGGGTGGGCTTCCCTGGGGGCTGGCGGGGGCAGCCCCTTCCTTTGCTGGCATGCCCTTTGTCTTGCTTCTGCAAACCCCTGCAAGAGGGAATACATGCATGTGGGCGTGTAATATATGCACGTGGTACAGATAATATATATAATTAAATTTATTAAATGTGATTGCTATGACAACATGATTTAATCATAAATATGATTAATATGAAATATGAATTATTTTTAGATATGTCTAGTTCTGGGCTCCCCAGTTCAAGAGAGACAGGGAAGTACTGGAGAGAGTCCAGCGGCAGGCTACAAAGATGATGAGGGGAGTGGAGCATCTCTCTGATGAGGAAAGGCTGAGAGCCCTGGCTCTGTTCACCCTGGAGAAGAGAAGGCTGAGAGGGGATCTCATCAATGCTGATCAATATCTAAAGGGTGGGTGTCAAGAGGATGGGGCCAGGCTCTTCTCAATGGTGCACAAACTGGAGCACGGGAAGTTCCACCTGAACGTGAGGGAGAACTTCTTTACTGTACGGAGGGTGATAGCGCACTGGCACAGGCTGCCCAGAGAGGCTGTGGAGTCTCCTTTTCTGGAGATACTCAAAACCTGCCTGGGTGTGTTCCTGTGCACCCTGCTCTGGGGGCACCTGCTTTAGTAGGGAGGTTGGACCGGGGGATCTCCCGAGGGCCCTTCCAGCCCCTGCCATGCTGTGATTCTGGGAAATGTATATGTATAATTTGCACGTTATAGGTGACCCAGCTCCCAGATGCAGCCACAGATGTGCAGCTGGCAGGCTCTGCCCCTCAGAAGGGTGCAAGGAGGAAAAGGCTGTATCTCTGCATCCACAGGCTCAGAAGGGATTTGTGCACAGCAGGGAGCACCCGCACAAAATGCAGTGTGGAAATATGAATGTCGTCTGTGAAGCAATGGAAGTTTTTGGAGACTGCAGTTCCTGATGGTAGCGTGTCAGCTGCTCAAAGATGACCTGAGTCCCAAGTAAAGCTGTGAATTTGGGTGTGAACCAGCCTGAGTAAATGTGGTTCTTCATCCATCTGATGACAGGAAATCTGCTCCTGTGTTGCTTGCACAAAGAGCCTCAGTGGCTTCAAGAGAAACCAAATATTTTGGGAGATACACTCAGGGTCCAGGAAGAAAAGAAATGAAGGGGGAGTGAAATAATCCCACTTTTGTAACTTTTTTCTTTTGCAGGTATAGTTCAGTAAATACCCTCTAGCAAATCTTTGAAATGCAACTTGTTTTATCTTCAAGATAATTACTCTCTATTCTAAAAATCTCTTCTGTTTCTGAGGATATGTCTATTTAAAGTCATGCTGCCAAGAGGAAGAAAGTTAGTTCAAAACCTTTTAATGTAACTCCAATTAATAAGTGTGCATGAAAACTATGTAGCCATAAAAAGAGCAGTATAAAGTATCTGCGTGCAGTGTGGGTATTTTGGGCTGGAACTGTCCTGGGATNCGAGGGCCCTTCCAGCCCCTGCCATGCTGTGATTCTGGGAAATGTATATGTATAATTTGCACGTTATAGGTGACCCAGCTCCCAGATGCAGCCACAGATGTGCAGCTGGCAGGCTCTGCCCCTCAGAAGGGTGCAAGGAGGAAAAGGCTGTATCTCTGCATCCACAGGCTCAGAAGGGATTTGTGCACAGCAGGGAGCACCCGCACAAAATGCAGTGTGGAAATATGAATGTCGTCTGTGAAGCAATGGAAGTTTTTGGAGACTGCAGTTCCTGATGGTAGCGTGTCAGCTGCTCAAAGATGACCTGAGTCCCAAGTAAAGCTGTGAATTTGGGTGTGAACCAGCCTGAGTAAATGTGGTTCTTCATCCATCTGATGACAGGAAATCTGCTCCTGTGTTGCTTGCACAAAGAGCCTCAGTGGCTTCAAGAGAAACCAAATATTTTGGGAGATACACTCAGGGTCCAGGAAGAAAAGAAATGAAGGGGGAGTGAAATAATCCCACTTTTGTAACTTTTTTCTTTTGCAGGTATAGTTCAGTAAATACCCTCTAGCAAATCTTTGAAATGCAACTTGTTTTATCTTCAAGATAATTACTCTCTATTCTAAAAATCTCTTCTGTTTCTGAGGATATGTCTATTTAAAGTCATGCTGCCAAGAGGAAGAAAGTTAGTTCAAAACCTTTTAATGTAACTCCAATTAATAAGTGTGCATGAAAACTATGTAGCCATAAAAAGAGCAGTATAAAGTATCTGCGTGCAGTGTGGGTATTTTGGGCTGGAACTGTCCTGGGATATTATAAGATGGTGGTGAAGCCAAATTTCAGATCCAAGCAAAACTGAAAATCCAGAACTTCTGTCTGGCATCCGGGCGGTGCTGTGAAGTCAGTTGTATTTGATTGCGTACTGTAGTTATCTGTAACCGGGACAACCTTCCACAAAAATAATAAATGGTTCCGTTTAGGACTTTTGGAGCCAATTAAGCCTTTATGTTAAAGTCATATGGTAAAAGCTTCAGTGGAGGGGAAAGTCAGACCTCAAAAGCTGCAACCTTCTGCTGTCTGGGGAGAGCTGGTAAAAAGCCCACGTTTCTCATTTGAAGAGATTAGTTTGTTCTGCCACACACACACAGGGCTCCCGAGGACTTCAGCTGGAGTTACCTGCACATAAGAGTGACTAATGTGGTGAAGGATTTAAATATTTGAGTCTCTTTAACGTAATCTCCATTAATTTTTACGGATTAAGGAATTCTCAGTGTTAATGCAGTCGCAGAAGCTTTTGAACTCATGGTTTGCTAATCGGTGGATGGAAAATAATTTCTTTTGTATGTCCAGATAACTGTGGACTGTTAGCAAATTAAGGAGTTACAGCAAAAATTCTGCCCGAGGTATTATAGTAAATAATATATATATTGATAAATGTGTAGTAAGCATTGAAGAATTGCGGGGGCAACTGGAAATGGTTGACGTTAAGTGTACAAATTATTAAGCCATCTAAGCCAATGAGATGAGAAGGGATGTTGTCAGTGGTGAATTTGTCCTCTGTCCTGAAAATAGCAATTCTTCAGAGCAGTTGATCAAAAAGATGCAAAAATAAAAATCATTGTGAGATTACAGTCCTATGGCAATAGAAGAAAACAGAGTTGCAGGATGGCCTGACAAACGTTTCAAGAAGCCGTTTTTAGCCTTCACCTCATCTGCAGGATTGTGCTGGTTAAAAACTGGGATAAGGGCACTTCTTGTTAATGTTCACATAAAACTCTGCACGAGCAGAGTGTGGGGAGGGCTACTCTGGGGCAGCTGTGGTCCTGGGCGAAAACAGAAAACACACTATATATATATATGTGTGTGTGTGTGTGTATATATGTGTATATATATGTATTTATGCTCCTACTAGCATTGGGTGTCCCTCTATTTGTTGAATGTGCTGGTATTTTTTGGAGAATAAAAAAGAAAAGGCTGGGCTTAGACATCCCCACTGCAGTCAGTGATACGAGCGGTGCAGTACAGAGACTTTAATCAAAAGGTGCTGGTTCACCTTATCGTGTCCTGTTTGATGGCTTCAAATACTGTGCTCAAAGGGAGACAAGATGTTGCTTGGGAGCATCGAGGGGGACTGCAAGTGGTGGAAATGTGCACAGACCCCTCTCTGTCCTGTGTTACTCAATTAAGCTCTTCGATGGCAGAATGGGAAATAGCGTCTAATTTACTCTGCCTTATCATTGCTGTGTTACTGTTGCTGCTGCCAACAGCAGTATGAAACAAATGCTGAACCAGCAGCTGGCAATCTCTCAAATACATATGTTTTTATCTGTTTAAAAATAGTGACTGGGAAACAATGCTTTCCAGGATCAGAAAGGTGGTCTTTCTGGCATTTGTTTAAGATGGTACGTTTTTGTTGTAACCACGTGTTCTTTGTGCTTCTTTGCCTCTCCAGTTAGATCCTTCTGGCCCTTGCCTCTTGTTTGCTGAACCAAATTCCGTAGACATCTTACAAAGACACTTGTGTCCTACTTTTTTAATACGTTCACTTGGGTTGAAATCCATTCCCACCCAGAAACTCTGAGCTAATTGATGCTTAAAGCTCTCCTTAATAGGGAATCCAGCCATGCGCTGGCATGGAATTAAACCCTCTTTCTTCTGCATAGTACTGACCATCCTATTCAGTCTAGGGATATGCCATATGGATTCTGCTCTCCCTTCCTTCCAAATAGTACATTTTAAATTGTGGTATTTTTGCCTGCCTATGCAGCTAGTGAAAACTGTGCTTTGTCTGGGTGTCGAAAGTCAAAATCTTCTCATCAATTTCTGCAGTGGTTGTAAATAGGCATAAGAAATAGTCTCATTGCTTTTCCTCTGGTACCTAGGGAGTGTAAGGGGGAGGGAGGGTAGTCGGGTTCAGCACAACAAACGCAAACAAACTGCAGATGATCTGTGTGGAATTACTTGTGGCAGACTGGACCCAGGAACTGGACATTAGTTTCGCAGTTGCACATAGATTATTACCGCTATGATGAATTTAATCTAGCTGCGTTTTCACCTGCGTGTTCTGTAATGAAGGACCATTTCTGCTTTCTTCCAGTTTTTTGGCATAGGCTGCCGCATGAAAGTAAGAAAAATAAAAATGCGGTCTGACTTAACCTAGTAAGAAATGGCACAATTTACTACCACAAATTAGTACTTATACCAAGGCTGTTTCCTCTGTCCAGTCTCAGCACCTACATAGATACCAACACCCTTTCCCAGTTCTTTTGATGATGGATTTTCAACACTAAAGCAAAACAAGAAAACCAAACTTATTTCTAAGAGCATAGGTTATCTTGAAGTCATACCACTTTTGTCATTTAGTCAAGGTAAATAACAATCATCAGTTAAGCAGAATATTTTTATCAGGCATTTAATTTTGGTTGCAGGTGGTGTAGTTGCAGGCACTATGCTGCTGGATTCACAATGAAAACAGTAGGCAAATATAGTCTCAGAGCAATTAACGCTTCTCACTGCAACTGTAGCATCCCTGCAGTGTGTGCTGTGTGTGCATGCAGAGTAGTCTTCCTTATAACTCTGGCTGCAGCTGGGAGCTTGCCAGCAGTAAGCACTGTGTGTGTGTGGGTCCATTTTTCTGGTAGATATTTCAGCCCATCCAGACCGTTCCTCTTGTATTTCTGACTGATCTCAGAGTCTACTGAAAGGCTTTTTTGTTAACCCTTGCAGGCCTAAGAGCTCCATCAAATGACCTTTGCCGGATTTAGCAGCTGGCAGTAGGTGAGGCTGTTGCCTCCAGCTGTTGAAAGGGCCCGAGGTGCCCCTGCCCAGCTGGCTGCAGGGTGCAGAGGTGCTAAGTCTACCCCCACATCTGCAAGGCATTTGCAGTAGATGTGCACAGCATTTCTGAACTTTTTGGGGGTGGGGAAAATTCTACTTAAAGATTCCACAATACCTTCCCTCTTGCATGTTTCAAGAACTTTTTCCTGCCTTTTTGTGAAACAACTTTTCTCCATCCATTCTTAAAACCGCTTCAGAAATTCCTGTGTAGTCAAGTCAATGCTTAAACACTAAACATCGCAATAACTGGGCATGTAGCTTTATTAATAGATTACAAAGGAGCTTTAATTTTGTCATATTTTTCAAACACAAGTGTAATCTAGAGAACTCAATGAAGTCAGCCAAAAATTTTTAATAGGGCTAGCAGGTTTGTTTCCATTGTCTGTAGCTGGCTTTAGACTAGTCTCGGAGCAGACAAGAGGCTATTACTGCATTGACAGCTAACTGGTACAACCTCGTCCTAATGCAGCGCTCTTTCAGTATGTCTCACCAATGCTCAGTCTTAAGTATTTTTCACAGAATTTTTCAAAAAAATGTGGAAGGTAAAAGGCTATTATTGCTTATCCAAGAAACAATTGAGAACTTTCCCTGAACTACTTCAAATAACATTGCAAACCAACATCCAGGAAAACAATTTTTACACTGAAAACTGTGAATAACCTGAATGGAATTTGGAGAAAAGCCATGGGAATCATCGGGAAGGCTGGAAAGACTTATCAGGGCACATTATTATGGTTTAGTGGAGCGATAACTAAGGAAAGACATGACTGTTACACAAACCGTGGAAGGAGATAAAGGCTAAGGAAGTGGGCTGCTTATTGAAGGAGGGCCAAATCAAGGAAACGACAATCTTGAATTATACTGGCTACTATTTTTTTTGACACAGACTTAAAAGTGAGGTAAAAGTATTTATATGGAAGCTGCATAATTTACAGGAATCATGTGCCTTAGGGCTACCGCAGATGGTGTAATCTAGATCATAGCTGTGCAAGATACTGTAGTGTTTGTCATTCTCTGAAACAAATGCGTTGTATAGAAAAATCTTATTCAAAAGGTGGTGCCTTAGTCTGTGGAAAGTATGATCTCTGATCTCTCTGCATTAATGCCTTCCTTTAAGCTGTTCTCTGGACTCTGCCTTTGTCATGGGGAGAAAAGGGCTAAGACTTTGTTCTCATCTGACAACTTCGCGATTAGTCATGAGAGGGTCTGGAGTGAAGACCATGGGTGTGCATGTGCTGAGGCTATTGGAAATGCAGGGCTGTCCTTGGAAGCACGGAGCGATCGGTAGATCGCACTGAAAGCGAAGGAACAAATTCCATGGTAAAAGCTTTTTAAACAGAATGCTTCTTCAGGACTTTAAGTCTGAACTCTAATGTTTTAGACTTCTTGACCTATCCTAACTCTTTGGGGGATTCACTGATCCAGTGTTCTTAGAAACACTGTCTCCTGTACCTTCTCTTCTCTCCTGCTCGTGAATAGCGTTGGAATTTTACCTTCAGTGAAAACAGGCATTTTTATTGTTGAAATCAGCTCACCAGTGTAAGATCAAGTAACAAAAGACTAAAGTAAAAGGGAACATGGGGTGTTAAAAACCAGCACCTTTTTTAATTTTTTTCTCTGTAATTTTAGGCTCCCAAATCTTGGAATAAGAAATCAATTTTTGATTTATGTAAATAATTTCATTCTTTACCAAGTCTACACTTACCATTCAATAGTGCTTAGCTGCTGTGAGATGCAAAATTTTTCAGTAATTGTACGGAAAATGCTACAGAAAGTCTGTGCTTTCTTTAAAAGCTGTTTTTTCTTCAGATTATAATTTTTTACTTGACTGACTTGAGGATCTGTAGTGAACAAGCTTTTTTTTTCCCCCCCCCCGCCACCTTCTTTAAAGGCTTAACTTTCAAAAATGCGCTAAGCCAGCCGGTGCCCCAGTTTCAATTTTCTTGTTTTACCTTGAGAATTACTGCAAATCTTTTCTACCACTGTTATGCATAAAAGATAATGGCACACTAATAATGTAAGCTTAGAAACTTCCTGTATGTTGTAAAGAATAGGAATCTACTAAAGAATAGTATTTTTTCTTTTCATGCTTCTTCCCCTTCCAATACCATCTACCATAACCCATGAGAGACTCAAACAATAATTTTCGTTCTTCTCAGCATACGTGCAGCAGCCAGGTTAAAGACTAATGAGCATAACATTAAGGCTGTTTTTAAACAATTCTTCAGAAATGAGTCAGTTTGCAAACTCTGGTTGGAAATGCAGGTAGGAGTCTATATCTGATACTTAACCAGGAAGGATTACATACAGAATTAATGCTTTTCAGGTACAAGGTCAGTGAATTGTCAACACGTGACAATATGTCGTTGGGCAGTTATATCACAAATTTGTTACTTTCTCATAGCTGTTGTATTTCTTTAAAATGAAGTAATTAATGCTCATCACTGGTCTGGGAAGCTTACCTGTTCCTGAATCGCCTGGTTAGAACAGGAGGCAACCGAAAGGAAGTGACACATGTCTCTTCCTCATGGTTCAACACATCAGTTTGGAAGGGGGGAATTCCTGGTGCGAAATTTGGAAAATGAAATCCGCCAACAATCTGAAATTAACCATCTAAACGTATGCAGAAAACTTTAAATGCTGCTGTTTCCCTTGGTGGAACTCTTTCCGTACCTCTGTATCACGATTTTGCACAATTTGTGTACATCAAAGCTAACTTTGAATAAAAAAACCCCTTGCAACTTGTAATGCTGTTTTGTGATGCATAATGCACTTCAGATATTAGAGACTAATGGGTACCTAGGAAAAGAAAACTCAGTGCTACAATAATGAGGGAGAAAACGCAGACATGTTGATCTTCAGAAGCTTTTCTATGCAGAGGTGAGATGTGGGGTTTTTTTTCCTGAGGATTAAAATATGAGACATTCAAGGACAGAAGCAAAATGTGTATAAAATGAAAGCTGCCCACATGAACGGATTGTGTGTGAAGAAATTAAATCCTGAGCAAGACTCCAGCGTCTGCACTTGTGGGTTTGCCACAATGGGAAGTCTGGTAGAAAATTCTTGGAGCTGTGCAAATATACAGGCAAAACTGAAAGTACATACCCAGTAACTGAAGTTCTCTGAGTTTTTAAAACAAAAAAAATCAGCCTGGGAAGCCCTGGTTAATCCCATGCCTTAAAAATCCCAGTTAGAGATAGCTGTAAGGAGGTGAGAACTGAGGTATCATTAGGGCAAGTAGTACCTGAATATATTTTTGTCACTACAGAAAGATAATTCACTTTTGTACCAATTATTTTTCTTTTAAACACAGCACTGGTTCCTTTCTCTGCAGAATTATCATTGTTTAGGCGACAGTTGCATTTGTGGTCGATATACATACACAAATGTGTAAGTAGGCACACAAACACAGCTTATTAATGTATGTTAATTTATTTTCTAAGATCTTTCTGTACAACAAATAGTGTAGACAGCATGCTTTTCTCTTCAGAAATCAGGTCTACCTGTTGTCTCTTTAGAGTTTTTCCTAATACTTATTTTTCCCCAAGATTAAGATCCTGTGGGTACTATACCAAGCAGTCATAACTTCTTCAACCTTCTGTTCCAAAAAGCACTTCTGTTCCCAACACGTGGGGAGCACCGCAGCCAACTGTTTGTCACAGCGATAGGTTTAACTCCACAAGCAGCTGTAGACTTGCAGGATTTCTATGAATCCTGCCTGCTTTTCTTGCTCAAATACAGGTTTGGAAGTCCATGATTTTAAAGACTGGGTTTTAAAAAGCTGACGAAGTAAACGGATTTTTGGCATTGGTAGTGTGATAGGAGTTGTCCCTATAAAAACTCAGATGGAAATTCAGTTATCTGTAAAATTAGAGTCACCGAGGAGAAAACCGTGTTGAGGTCACTTCCACATCTTCCCCTGGAGATGACCAACAGAGTGGCTTAAGATGTTTGCCAGTTCTTATTGAGTATAATTCCTGCAGGTTTAAATGTTACAGCTTCACCTAGTACAGTAATACTTGGGGATGAACGTGAATTAGGGATGCATGTCTGGCATTTCCATTTATTGACTGTTCTTTCCAGGAGTTGCAACTCAACCACAAAAGCCTTGCTTGTATCTGAAACTTGGCAAATGAATCCTGAATCCCACGGAAATTAGTTAATGTAAACTCCTAAGACTAGAATTATTTGGCAGTTTCTAACCCTCTGGCCATCCGCTCAACAATTACATAAACAAAACCTAAAACACAGCAGTTCCAGATGTTTGTTTGTACTCAGCTGGGGGGAAAAGGATTTGCTATTTTAAATGAAATTAGAGGAAATTTTGCTTTTGGAAGTAGGAAGTGAGTTTGCTGTAACTGCTTATTTTTGTTCAAAAGCAGCTTATTAGCATTTGAACATTTGTTCCAGCAGGCCGGAGCTGCAGCAACACGGGTTTAAATGCAGTTTAGCTTGCAGTGCTGGTTTCGAGCTGTCACTGGAGCTGCACAAAGCTGTTCCTGAAGCGGAGCTGAACTTGCTTGGCTGTGTGTGTCATTGCAGCCTTGACATGCACCCAGGTACATGAACCGGGCCCACCGCCACACCATCACATTAGGATTTGTGGTGGAAACGGTCAGGCATGCAAAGGTGGTTTTTCAGTGTAATGGAAGGGAGAGAAAGGGTATAACCTATAGTTGTCCAAGCTTTTTGTCACCAGTGTGAGTCGGAACATGGGCTTGTGCGTTTTGTTGCTGCAGTTAGCCCTCACTCGTGTTTTAACTCTGCCAGCAAAACACAGTAAATCTAAAGATGTGAACAAGCTACACTAAATCTCTACATCTAGAGCGGTTTTGCTTGTTCTCGTCACTTTTGTTAACACCTTTCCTACCGTTCACTACTTTACTATCTTCACTTTCTTCTGTCTGTTCTTTGTGTTAGTGAAAACTGTTTACTTTCCCACACACAGCTCTCTTGACTCAAGCTTAGCCTGTCTATGTTATGTCTTTCTGTCAAAACTGAAGCTGCCAAAAAGTAGCTTGGGCCTCTGTTCTGGCTTGGAAATGGAGCAGGCACATGACCTGAAGGAGGTTTTGAATTAGGGCCTGGGTCAATAGGACTGATCCTTGCTGCTCCTAGGAGAAAGCAGCCTTCCCTCCCCTCTGGAGAGCAGCACTGGCTCAGAGCACCTGCACTGGGGTGGCTGATGTGTGCTGTAGCCCTGGTGGTTCTCTGCTGGTTTTTAGGCTACTATAATGTTAGCCAGCAGCTTGGACCCTGAGGGGTATGTCTGCGGAGTGAGAAGATGGTGCTAAACACTTGATGTCTACACTGTAGTCCTCCTGGGACTTTATCAGGCTGATGTCCTGTGAGCTAAAAGCCTGTTTGTGTCATCTTGAAGCCCACCTTTGTTTTTGTCATTGGCTTGTGAGACCATCTTGAAGGGTTGGTATCCCCCTTGCTTCCTACATCTACTTGCTCTGTAGGTTACTTCTGCTCTGGGGAAAAAAGGAATGAGGTTTTCCATCTCTTCTTCATAAATCTCGCTTCCCTCTGACATTGGGCATATAACGGACTTTTTACTCCAACCCACCATTTTACTTTTCGCTTATTTGTTAAGACACAACTTCTTTCTGAAGGATAGTTCAGTAGGAGAACTTGGGTCTTTGAGCAGTCTGGATGTCTTTCCCACCCCTGTGCTAATACTGAGATAGAAGAACAACTAAATGACGAAAGCTGCAGAGCAGCGTTTTTTTCCTGTTACCAGATACAGTTTTGGTCCATTATGTTATGCCTATGTTAGCCTTGGTTTGGACCTTTAACAGAATTGGTGGTCTCAGGAACATTTTGTGTTCATTTTCAGCCCTGAAGCTCTAGGGTTGCGAGTGCAGAGACAGCTTTCAACAAGTGTCTGTGAACTGACCCTGACAAACAGGCTTTTTGATCTGTTCCTTGGTTATTATAGGTTGTTTCTTGTTTATCATGCTTAGCATCTCCAAAATAATATGGGGTGGTTGAGTCTGTCTCAGCTTTCCCCTTCCAGCTGATCAGGCTGTTCTCAGTTCTTACCTACCACCTTTGGTAAGAAGGCTGAGGGTGGAAAGGTAGAGGAGACCAAGGTGAGGGAGAACTGCAGAGGTGTTGGAGGAGCTGGGTTGCAAACCTCAGTGTGCAGGGATGAAAGGAGGTAGGTTTGTGTGGCTGACTTTCTAGGAGTGCCCTGGTCGGGGAGATGCTGAGGAGAAGATGATAGAACAAATGAATCTGAAGGGGAACTTGGGAGGGATTCAAATACTGGGCTGTGTAGTGGGATATATTTGTGTTCAGGGAGCTGGTGGATATGAGGCTTTATATAAAACGAGTGCTCAGCCTGCAGTTTAAAGATTTACATGACATGTGAATATCAAATATACCTGAATCTCTCTTCCTGCTAATGTAAGCAGCTTGTTGCAATGTAGCTTTTTAACTCTCCTTTTCCATGAACAAACAGCTAGACGAGAATGATCCTCATTAATCTGCAGGAACTCCTGTTTAATGTTGTCTGCATCGGAGTCAAATCCTTGCAAAGTGAAAAAAGCTATTGTTCAGCTATATCTTGAGAACCAGAGAACAGACTAAAAGCAATTCCTTTATAGCTTTAATACAGGATTGCATTTTTTATGAAACTTCCTAAATACAAGTGACTTCTCTGTTGCTGCAAAAGTAAAGTTTAGGACTTTTTCAGGAGGACGTATAGCCTTTTGGCTTAGGTGTTTGTTTAACATCCTGTGAAACAACTTTTTGGAATGACGGCAAAGGAGGATGAGACAAGGGTTGTTTGTTTTTTTTTTTTTAGCAGGCCGTAACCAAGGTTTGACTAGTGATGAAACAGCCAAAGTTATCTTTCTGTTTCATAACTACTGATATTTGACTTACTCTTCTGTAAGTGTGAAGCCAACTCTTCTTGGTGTTATTAGAGACCATAAATTACAAAATGCATGCACTACTAATGCTGGCTGGATTCAAAATAATCAGTTTTTTATGTATTCTGTAAAGCAATATGTATTGTACTAGGAAACTTTAAGTTCTACTTAAGCATTAAACTACAAAAAGAACTCTTTTTTTTTAAAAAAAACCTATTACTACTTATTTAAAAAGCTACACCATTGGGAAGGAAGGAGAGGAGATAAAAAAAAAAAGGGAAGATACTTAAATAAAGACCCTGAAATGCTTTCCAGGCCTCTTTAATTTTTAAACCAGCCAAGGGACACAACTCCCAGTGCAGCAGAGGAGCCTGCAGGGACAGAGCCAAGGCATGGATGCCATCTAGTGGAGTCTGGTCACTGGGGACAGGGACAGGAGCAGCGTGTTTCCAGGTGCTGCCTTGATCTTTGTACATTGCACAGGCGTGATTTAGCTTATTTTCGCTTCAACTCTCCCAGTTGCCATCTGACCTAAAGGTGCTGGGTTTCCTTGTGCACGCTGTATTGTTCGTAAAACTACATCACGTTTTGGATCGCTGTTGTAGGCTGCTATAGTACTTACTTGAGAAGGCACTGTTAAGTCATAAAGTCTGTTGTCTGGCAGGCATTCCACAGAAATCGGTAAAACTCCCCATGTAAGGGAGAGTTCATTGTTCTTATTAAAGGAAAGAGATTGCAGGTTTCAGATTAAATGTGGCATTTATTCATTTAGGGTCATTTTTCACACTACACTATACCCTCAAAAAAGACCCAACAGTACATTCTTGAGAGGGATTTTGCTAGAATTTAGTAGTATTTGAACTGGTTTATTTACCCTCCTCTTGGGAAGGCTCTCATGAGAGCAGGACAGTGTCTTCTGGTCACAGAGTATTCCAGAACAATTGAGAAATTCACCTTTGGGGCTGCATAGAAAAGCTGCAGAGCCAACTGCGGGGGGGGGGGGG
>VZSC01002975.1:115362-132597 GCA_013398225.1 Steatornis caripensis
GGGGGGGGGGGGGGGGGGGCATTCACCAAAGGACCTGGAGAAGACTGTACCGAGACACTGCAACTCCTCCCTGCCTGCACACACACTGCTCAGATGAAAGGAGCAGGGAGGTTTTTCTCACCAGCAAAGAGTAAATAAGGAATAATTGCAGGAGTTAAAGATTAATCTTCCATGCATCTTAAGACAGTCCATGCTCAGTAGACCCAAAGATCAGGTCCTGTTTTTTCTCTTGTGTGCAAATCAAGTGCAGTGAGTACAACCACCAGTAGTATTCCCAGTCCCTAGCAGGAACGGAGTCCTGTTTCCAAATTGAGGAGCTTTGTAGCCACTACTACAGCTGTAATAGAAAGAACTCTCATTAATTGTCCAAGAAAGTACTGCTCCTTTCAGAAATCATATCCTTCTTCCAAACCCCTTTGGGGCTGTGAACTTCTGGTCAAGCCAGAGGCAAAATATCAAATTTGGCTGTGACTGAATTGGTTTGGAAGCCCCCAACGGGGGAGAAGGTGGACTACTGAGAGGTTAATTCAGAGGGTGTAAAGAAATGTCATCCCCTTTCTGGAAAACATCTGCCACCCTCTGCTAAAGAGGAGATCCCTGAAAGGGTAGATGTTGGTGCTTCTAGATGGTTACATTACGATCTGAGAACATGGGGCCAAGAGGCATGTGCGTGTCAAAAAAATCCTTGCTCATGGCATGCCCATCGCTCAGAGCCCACAGATGGGAGTGTGGCGTTCTCTTGATGGGAGTGTGGCGTTCTCCTACTGGGAGCGAGAAACAAAATAACAGAAGGAAGCTGTCTGATTTGCAAAGGATGCTGGCATCTGCTAGCATTTTGATAAAAAGTGTTATCCAAGGTGGTTTCTGGCTGGGCCACCGCCACTTCTGCAGTGTTTTATGGAGGCCAGGACCATACGTAGAGCTTTGCAGCGTGTTGTCCCCCTTGGCTGATGTTCCTGTCCTGACTTTGACATGCTGAAACAAAAACGTGTGAGTGGTAATAAGAAAACATTCGGTAACACCTTGGATTGCATTTGAACTTGCTGTTTTGGTAATGAAGTGCTAAATAATTATGTCACTAAACGCTGACGCCACTAGAGGGCACAGAAGTACTGTTCTGGATAATTTGGATAATTTTAAGCATTGCCACTGGAACGGGAAGAAATGGTATGTCATTAAGGAAATCCACTACCATCTGCCTTTTCAGTTCCTTTGGCACAGCAGTCATCTCGAAACATAAACATTGCTTTTTTTTGTATCGGGTATGAATAAAAAGTCATCAAAGAGTTTCACCAGGTGAAAATGTAGGTCAAACACTGGATTTGTGATCCTTAAACAAGAGGAATCTAAAAGCTACTGTGATGTCCCTAGGCTGAAATTTGAGGAGTTCAGCAGAAAAACAGACTGGAAAAGTTGGAGTTTTGAGGGGTTTGGGGGTTGTTTTTTTTCCCCCCCCTTCAAATGACATGGGAGCAGTAACTTCATTAAGTGGTTGATTAAAAGCTACAAGCTGTAAGCACCTTCTGACAACAACCGAGCCTAGAGAATGGCCCTGCCCAAAGGACAAAGAGCAGAAGATAAATTACGGGACAAAGATGAGGGAGCAAAGTGTGGAGCCCCCTCCCTTGTTACGGGAGGACTGCATGAATTTTTGTGCATATAGGTACCTCATCACAACAGTGCGAGCTTCCCCTCAGTTATCTGCCGATTAGCTTTGGCATGCTCCCGTGTGTTCCACTCCAGTCTTTATGCTGCAGGGAAGTGCATCAGTGGTGGTTAAGCCAAAGAATAGAAATGCACACATCTCCATGAAAGGGCACACTGCTAGGACTGCTGTTTTTCCTATGCGGCTAGACAAAAAATTTCAAGTCCCTTTGCACTCGAATACTTGTTTTTCACATTTTTTTGGAAGTCTGTTGTTTTAAACTGTTCATTGAAAATCACTAACCTCAAAAATCTGTGTTGTGTGGGTGTTTGGTTTAAAATTGAAAAGCTTTCAGATTCTGTGCTCAATTCAGACCAGGAGTTTTGTGTTGGATGACAACAAATTTCAGCAAGCTCTGTCTCGCTCCTTAAGCTCTTAATCAAGTGATGGGCCATTCTAGACACTGGGTTACAGTTTCCTGTGACAGACAAAGCATACAACTATTTTTGTCATTTCCCTCTGCTCTTGAATTTCCCTGTCTTGGACTTGCCCATACCCAAATTTTCATGGTCTCTGAATTTACTTTCCTATGGCTTGAGCTTTTGCTAAATAGGGGTCATGGGTTCCAGCTGCCAAATGCCACACCAGATTGCTAATTAGCAATCATTTGTGTTGGTGCTCACACTTTGGCAAAACTGCTTTGGCTGATCTTGTTAATCTAGTCCTCCACTTGGTTTATTGCTGGGAGAGAATGGAAGTTTTCCAAATGGGCGCTTGTTGTAAATATGACAAAACAGCTTTCATAGATGAGTTTTAATGAAAGATTAAACTGAAACTAGTGACGCTTTCATCATTTATACTTTTTTTGGTCAAAAGATATTTGAGCAAAGAAGTGAAAGTTATAAACTTAGACATGGATGTCAGTCAGGCTCTATTGCTTTCTATGGTTGTCTTCAAATTATGTCACTATTTTAATTTCTCTGTTTATGTATGGATATTGATATATTTAAAGCCCTGCATGGCCAGTTTTTTCCCCAAAGAGTTAGGGTGCTTTCCTCTACATAAAAAAACCCAAACCCATATCTGTTTTAGTAAGACCTTCATGGTCAATCTGCATTTCCAAGGATTTTAGTGTTCTGTAAAGCAGATTCTGTAATGCTGCAAAGTAATATCGCATGAGTTACTGCAGTTAAACTGAGCTGTGTTGTCTGAAGAGCTGAATACTATGAAGTGAAGCGTAGTTACATGTTCAAACCCAAACCATGGCTGCAAAGCAGTACCAACTGTTTGGCATCTGTTATGGTTAAGAAGGCATTTGTTATGATTAAGAAAGCTTTTTGTAGCTACAGAAGAGATGCTTCCTGTCAAGTAACTCTGAAGATGCAGAGAAATGCTTAATTTCTGGGCATTTCAGTCACTCTGCTGATACAGAGCAACTTCGGAACAGCATTAAGCAGTGGAAACAAAACAACACTGCAATTCCACCTCTCTGCTGTGTCGGGCTCCCTATGGGGACTTGGTAATGCCGCATCTGTGTCATGCAAAGAGAACAGTCACCAGTCCTCGTGGTGAGGAGCTGATCTTAGGTGCCACCCGTGTATCATGGGGGATACATACCAGCATCTGCCTCTGCAGGCTGTGAACAACTAGATCCAAGTTTCAGTTTGGGCTGTAATGAGAAGAGGCTTGGGTTTAGGCTTGCTTCCTCCTTACCAAAAACATCGATACCTGTCCAGGAAACTCAGAACAGCTATGGTGCCTCACCTTTAATTGGGATCTACAAATGCAGCTCCTTCTGTCTCTCTGAATGTGTTTTCTCCTTGCTGGCTAGTGTCTCAAACAGCGATGTGCATGCTACGCTCATGGAGCAGACTTGTTTTCTCTTTGAGCACATTGTTATCTGAGAGGTAAGCATCTATGTATATCTGAGTACATTAAAACCAGTTCCAAGAAATACATCGTTAAAAACATCACAGCGTTTTAATTAGGCAGCCACCTTTGAAGTTTTATGGCACTCATGTGGCTTGTGCATGTGTTTGGGTATTTAGCAATACCTCTCCATTATGTAATGCATTTTTTTTTGTAGGTGACACTTAAGAAATAACAAAAGAATTATAAATATTGTAATGGCTTTATATGGAAAAATCTTTCAATTCATTTCTTCAACGCAGTCTGTTCTGTCACATGCTCCTTGAGCTTTCTTGTATTTTAGTGTTTTGCCTGTCTTTCACATTGTATAGCTTCAGCTGTTTCAAATACTCTTTTTTTTTTTTTTACTTCAGATGAAAACCAGCAGCTGTCTGCTGGTAAGCACAGTAGCACATACAGGTTAAGAATGTTTCATTCAAATAATAACACAGTTTTAAACTAAACTCTTTTCAAAGCCATCGAAAATATCCTGTAACACATTTACATACAAGATACGTAGCTGTAGCCCCATGCAGTGCAGGAGGGAGTTCTGCTGATGGCTTTAGTCGTGGCAGGTTGGGGCCCGGCTCGCTCTTTGCTGCTGGAGTAGCAGCTTTTCCCAAGTTCAGTTCTGCAGCAGTGCACCAGCACACATGCTTTTCCCCATCCGTGGCCATCCCATGAATTTCAGGGCAGGTCCCTTACAGAAGTGGCAGTATGTGTTCAGGTAAGTCCAGCAGATGACAGGTTAGTGCCTTGTGGAGGCAGTGGCCTCCCTGGAGGCATTTTCTTGATTAAGCATGATGGTAGATTTAAGGCAGACTAGTTGCCAGTGGGAGGTAGCTGATTGTGAAGCATCTAATTACAGGCTTTCCACTTTACAGGGTAACCTAGTGTCACATATTAACCTGTCAAAATTCCTCCAAGACTGGCTTTCGATCATATTTTCTAAGTGACCAGCAGCAGAGGCGGCAGATTGCTTACAACCCTGTTTAGGTAAAGGGGTGTCTTCCGCAGCTCGCTTGTGGCATGTTCTTTTCTTCCTCTCCTTTTGCTTGGCTTTAACCATCTTGAAATAAATGTTCAGCAGAAAATTGTGCACTACTGTAAATGCCAACAAACAAAATGACACTTCAAACAGGTTGTCAACATAAGAGAAATATTTTGTGGTGTTCTGGCGGTGCCCTAGCTCCCTGTACAGAGTAAGGCTAGAAAGGAGTTTTCAGCTAATGTTATGCTCTGATTCAAAACTGAGTTTCTCTTAATGCTGTAAGACTGAAGACTACCTAGATTTAATTCCTTTGAGACAGCTTCATTTCTGCCTGAAGTCAGATTTAGAGACTAATGTAATCAACAGCTACTTAAGGATGTAGGAGCGGGTAAGATCTTTCAAGTTTGTCTGAGACCTGCACTGCAGAGTTTAGCCAGCGAGATGTACGACCAAGGAAAAGAAACCATCAAAAGGCACATGGGGGAAACTATGAAGAATACTAGTCCTCTTGCCTAGGGGTGATGCTTCGCATGAATGCATCCCAAAAAGGCAACTCGTGCTCCTCAAACCTAGCTACCACGCCTCCGGACCAGGATTGCTAAACTGAAAGAGCAGAGGGGGATGTTTTTCATGAAAATGCTGTCGTAGGTGTATCTCGCCATTGATATTGGGAATCTTGTGTTGGTCTCATGAGAGCAAGACACGGTATGGAACTGAATGACGTATTTTCTTGCACGAGAGCATATTTTAAGTGTAAACTAGCAATTCCTTATGCGTTACAAAAGTTGCTTCAGGACATAGGATACCATCTCCTCTGCGTAGGTGTGAGAATAGAAAGACATCAGGAAGGAACTAGTGAAATACAGGGACTAAAAATAACTATGTGGTCTCTACTGAGCTTCCGAGAGCTGCTCTTTCACCAGATGCTGAAACTTTTATCTCTTTTTGCCTTTGCTTCAGCAGAATGGAGTCTTCCATCATGGCTTCTGGTATTCAGCTATAAGCCTTATACAACTCTTTCTAAATTTGTATGTATTAGGAACAGATAAAAAGAATGAAAATTGTAGTGTATTATTGCCAGTGTGGTTTCTCATATGATTTTTTTTTAAGTAGAGCAAAAATTCCTCATTTTGGGAAATCCAATAAGAGATTTCAAACACTTGATTTAGCTACTCTAGGTGTAATATGAGAGCTTCTCTCTTAGATCTTGAAATACTACAATTCTGATCTTGACCTAAACCAGCAAGAGAAATAATGAAAAAGAAAATATTCCCTTGGCCACAGCATTAGAAACAAAATTAACCTAATTGTGTGTGAATTTCTTATTTTGAGGGGGGACTGTGCTCAAGCATTTACCCGGTCAATGCAGGATGAAATCATTCTGATACCCTCAAAAGAAAAATAGCCTTTACCTAGTGTCTCTATGGTTTTGTTTAATCCCCACGAAGTTGTTTAAAGTCTTTGCACCCAGCTCTGTTAACTGTTAAGATAAAGAACTCTTGAATGGGCTGTGTTCATGATGGTGTAGGATTTTGTGAAATATCTTCAGGTGAAATAATACTGTATAGTCCCATATCATGCAAATCAGTATATTGTGTTTGTAGAACAAAGTTTATAAAAGTAGCTGTTTTGATCATGTTCTGTGACTTCTTAGACAGTGTGAAGTCCACCAGAATAATTTTCAGAGAGCCAGTGGCTAAGTATCCTTTGGAAATGATATATGACCTCCTAAAACAAAGTTGCACAGGTTAGGTTAAGAAATAACACAAAAATTAAACTTGTTATATTTTAGGAGCATGTGAGGAATTCTTGATTTTGCTTTAGTTTCTTGGGGTTTTTTAAATTCCTTTATTTTCTTCATTCTAGGTCTAATAGCATCAGCATTGCACTAGCAATAAGGATGATTTTGTGTTACCTTCAACTTGCAAAACAATTTTAAGTGCCTAAACCCTCACAGAGGGAAGGTTAGGTTTTTCAGGGTGGTTTTTCTCTTCTTCCCTCTCAAAACTTTCAACACAATTTGAAGAGATGAGCATGTCGTGTAAAATCCACAGTCGTACTTACACTTCAGCACCTCTACCCACGTACCTTTTGGGATATTCTGAGCAGAAGCTATCCTTCATTAAACTGAAGGACCTAGGTAGGTACATAGGGTAGAGAAAGCAATTTCTCCAACAAAAATTGGTCAGTGAAGTTTTGATACAATATAAACAGCTAAAACTCTGTTAACAGCAGTATAGTGGCAACTTCTTACTTGTTGTGACATCACTCTGCAGGTGCTGCGCGTTCTTTCTGGCAAAATGAGAACTCTTTGATGTTTAAAAATGGTGTTAAGATACTCAACTTTAACTGCCTCCGCCCCATTTTTTCGTAATTTAGTGATCCATTGAAGCAGATCAGCTCACTGATGGGCTTCAGCTGGCTAACAGCCAGTCATTACTTTTGGGGTTTCTCTTGCTTACTACTTAGTGTACTTCTAACTTACTGGTTCAGCACAGTGGTTTTCATGTCTCTGGGTTTATGATCATAGTTGTCATTAATGTCAGCGTGGCAGATACTATTAAAGCTAACTGTGTGCTGTATTTTAACCACTGTGTAACAGAACTGTCAAGGTAATGCAGAATGGTGCAGTTCCCTCCCTAACTTGGAGTTATAAACAACCATATGCGTATTTCCGTGTCAAAATCTGTTCCGAAGCACACAAATAGGTGGCCTTATTTTGAAAAGACAAGCACCAGAAAGGATCAAGTCAAGATCTAATTCTTGAAGGTGGTGCTATTAAGCGCCCAACTTTGACTGGTTAGCGGTAATTCTGAAATCAGATTCCCCTCATGGCTGGGGTGGAGGTCTCCGACGTGGTCCTACATGCGAGCAAGGGGAACGGCGGGGGCTGCCTGTGCCACTGAGGTTTGCAGGCGAGCGGTGAGGAGCATCTCGATGACCTCTGATTCACACGGCGGCGGTGCACCCTTGCCTTCCCTGCTGCAGCACTTCGCCCGCTAGCGAGTGATTTATGGGATCTGATTTGCTGCTGTCAGTTACCTCTGATTTGTGAACAAGCTGGAATGAGCCTCGGGGAGAGGGTGGGAAGGTGACAGAGGGATGCTTGAAAGAAAGGTTACATACCTCCCCGCTCTGAAGGGCTAAACGTATAATCTTCTATAGGAGCTCTATAATTTTTACCCTGCCTGGTCATCTGGTAGGAAGAAAAACTGCGAACTGATGACAGCCTTGAAACAAGCAATTGGAGAGGTTTCTTTTTTTTTTTTTTGCACACCACCCCCACCCCCACCGCAGGTAGAAATCATAAGAAAGGAGGGGGTATGAGGAAGGAACAGTTAGCATCTCTGGCATGTGGAGTTAGTCACTGCTGCAAAGCATTGATTGAAATGTTATGGGAAGAAAGCTGTGCATAATAGAAACAACACAGGAGCCTTTATTTTTACATGAGTTTGAAAATAAACAGGTAATTTATTTTCTTCTTCCTGATGACTTACTTGAAAAGTTTTATGGGCTTTGTGAAGGCATTCAGGTGGGACCTCACTGGTCATGTAAATATTGCTCTGTCAGGTTGCTCTTGAGGGCAGCTCCTGATGAGGGGCCTTGCTCACTTCTCCATGGAAAGCACTTGGGATGCCCCAAGACTGCCAGCGCCCCTCTGTGCTCCTCCACAACTTGGTGCCTTTAAGCGTGAGCTTTGCCACGATCCCTTGCAGCATCCTTGGGCAAAAACCTTCAGGTGTCTATACGGTGTCAAGGCTCAACACGTACATGACCATGCCCTCTTGTACGAGGGGTGCCCTGCCTGACCATTAGCGTTATCTGTGGGGTTTTTGTAGCAAAAAGTGGTAGTAGCTGCAGGACCCCTGCTGTGCTTAATGAATGTTGAGATCTGAAGCCATTCCCCAACGCAGCAAGTCAAAGGACATGAGATGGGTCTGGTTGTCAGGTGACATGTAATTTCTTCCCAGCAAGATTTAAATGCTTTGTCCACTTCGGCTCTTCTTATGCAGGCTGTGTGCAAGGGCTGGCCCTCTCAGCCAAGCCTGGGGGCATCCTGGAGGACCTCGAAGCTCCCAGCTGCAGAGCACAGTGCCTCTCAAGAACCTTCAAATGGGGCCTAATCCACATTTCCCTGTTTGGAGGCTTCTGTGAGGCTTGGTCTTCTGAAAACTAACACCTGCTTCATTGTTTAAATAACCAAGGCTATGGAGCTTGTGTTGCAAGGGGGAAACTCACAGCTTAGCATCCTCATTAACCCCCCGTCCCACCTAGACCCAAGCCTCCCACTCCTCCTTTATTTCATCCTTGCATTGCATGCTGTCACTGCATTGGGTTGGCCACAATTGCAGCTCAAAGGCAAGTTCAAGGAAAAGATCCTGCTGGGGAAATGTAACATGATATTCCCTCACAAACAGATGTACCTCATGCTATGAACTGCTTTTTTCATGTAAGTGCTCCTCTGGTTCATTTTTTTAAAAAAAAAGAATTGCGGAAGTGCCGTGTCCAGCTATTCACAGTATTTGGGCAGAGGTTTCAGAGTCTGGGTCAGAGTTTGGCAGCATGTGTGCTTGTGGCATGCTGCAAGCTTGCTCCTGCACCCTGTAAAAGCATTGATAAAACAGTGTTGTTCAGTGCCAGAGAATGAATGTTGAACCCAAAAACCCAGGCTAGAGTTTTATAGCAAATACCAGACAGGCTAGGTTTTCTTATCGCCTGCAGAAATGTGTGAAGTGTCCAGCTGTTCTTCCTGTACCTGTGATGTGGAGCACGAGTAGCTCTACACAAGTGAATGCTGTGGGCAGATTAAATCGATAGTTGCAAGGAGAATATAAGGTTCTGACATTTAACAAAACACTGTACTGAGTAGAGCTGAATATGTAGCTATCCTTCATTAATGAAGAACCAAAGAAACATGCTGAGTGATGTGCTATCTTTTTAATCATATTAGTACACATGAGACTTGGACAGAGCTATTTATTATCCATCCTGTTTTCATAACTGAGGTTTCCAGCTTGAGCAGAGGGACAGAGGATGCCAAGTTTCTGGTTTTGCTTTTTTTTTCTTTCTTCTAACTTTGGCTTGAAGCAGTTGTTAATAACACGCAAAAAATCAGTATTACTCCTCAAAAGTTTATACTTCACTGGCAGTGTCTGTGAAGCAGCCAAAATTACCAGTTTTCACTGGAATCAGCACTGAGAGGCTTGGAGCATGTTAGGATGGAGATCTTCACAGTCTGTTTTACAAACCAAAATGGCTAACAACATGCCCGAGGGATGAATATGTTTGGCAGTAGAAATGGATCAGCTATAAACTGTAGAAATTGGGAGAATCTCTAGCATCTCTTACAAGTCAATCGTAGTGATGAGCAGTATTTGAAACTCAGTCCCACTTGTGTCGTGGCCCTCGCATGGTGACTCTCTTTGCTCGTGCCTGAAGCCCAATGGGGCGTTGCTACCCAGCAGCAACCCTGGGCATGGCCCATGACGACCGGGACCCGCAGTGGGACCCAGGCACCCGCTGCTGCATGGCCAGCCTGCCGCCGCCATCCTCCATCTCTGGGACATGCCCGGGGAAAAGCCCTTGTATTAGGTGCCACAGATGCGACTGGCTTATCCCCTGCTGGTGACCCTGTGTAAACGAAGGTGTCTGCACAAGCCCTTTTTATTTTCAGCGGCTCCAAAAAATAGGGGTTAATCCAAAAATAGTGTGCTGGGGTTTTTTGCAAGGTGTCTGTCATGTACATCTGCTACAGAAAGATTTAATATTGTCTAACATGAGCTTTTTCAGAAGAGGTGTTTTATAGAAAAAGATCATTTTGGAAATCCAGAATGTCTGGATGAATCACTTGTTCTTCTCAGCCTTTCTTTTAATTCAGCATAAGCCAACAAAGATCTGTCTAAATTCGTTTAGCTGCTCTTGTGTAATTTATTTTCTAATATTTCCTTGCAACTTGAGCTAAGTTTTTTTTTTTTTTTTTTTCCTACAAAAAATTGGGGCAGTATGTAGAGGGTTGTTTTGGTACTCACTTTACAGTATCATTTGAGCTGAAACTGAGGAAACTAACCACAAACTTTTGAAAGAAGTTTGAAAAGAAAACTATAATGGTAAATGTCGGCGCTACTGCTGCCCCTAGAAGCTCTATAGCACATGTATGTCCAAGTAATAGAAGTACTAAAATATATATTTAATTTATCTATGATTATTTGTGACTCAGGAAAACTATGGGAATTGTACGCGTGCAAGATTCGAGTTGAAAAGCTGGCACAGCTGTGGCTACAGCAAACATCCCACCATGCTTAGGTGAACAAAATCTCACCGTACCGTAAGGCATTATCAAAGATACAGTTCGTAAACAATGGATCAAAGTCCACCAAATGTTCCCAGGCTAGGGAGTAGGAAATCCCTGCTTTCTTCCATTTCAAATGAACTCTAGACAAAAAACTTGCAATTATCTAGGCAGCTTTAAGGAGATGAGTGAGCAGTTACTTTAGAAACAGCACGGGTGTTAAACATACACAGTTCAGGTGTTGCCTTCTGGCAGTTTTTGTGTGTTCTTTAATATTAATCTTTGTAATTTAATAGGCATAAATAGAGATCATAATTACCTTAAACAAAAATGCCTTTAAAGTTTTGTCTGGCACATTATTTTGCACTTTTCCTTTAGACTGTAAACCATACAGACAGAATTGTAACCTCAGTGGGAAATACAATACTTGATATCTTTTACCGTGCAGCAGTGAGTTTCACTGGTGAGGTAACAGCCACAGCTATGCGAACCTCCACAAAACTCGCTCTGGGTTATTTTAGTGATAGCCGGCGTTCAGACTATTTGGAAATCGTTTCTTATTCTGACAGTCGGTAGCATATGTAAGTATTTTATGGAGTGGTCCAGTGGGATCTGGGGGAATTTATGAGATGCTATGTGCCATAAAACTGGCTCGCTAATTCATAAATAACCTTCAGAGCAAACAGGAATGAGGGAAACCTTTGCCTAAAGCTGGAAGAAAACCACAAAATACACCATAGCAGCATGTGTCGACTCACCCCTTCCCTCTGCCCTGCCTGCTGTCACTGCTGGGCAATGCGGACATGCCCGGCCTCAAACCTTGCCTGTGGACCCCTTGGATAGACCAGCCCAAGTCTTGAGGGTGCTTTCCCGAGCAAGTTTTAAGACCCAGCCTCTCTCCTGAGGGACTGCGGCTGTAAAGGCTTACCATTTCAGAGCCTCTGAGTTGCCTCTGACTCTGGTGCAGCCACTGACTCACCCACCGTAACCGCACCACCAGCATGAGCTGCTTGCAGGATCAAGACTCCGCTTCAGTCCATTCATGTCAAGAGATACAGGAAAAGTGGTGGCAAAGTAGGAAGAATACAGAAATGCACTTTCTGCGCGGTTGCTGAAATTGTGCCTGTTATAATTGGTCTGAGGGGAGGGAGTTGGGTTTTCATGTGCTCCTGAAATTCTTTATTTGTTCATTTGCTGCTGCTGTTTCTAACAGCTGAGGACTGGGGGGTGTAGAGGAAGCTCCAAGAGGCAAGTCATAAACAGAACAAAGCACCCAAAATGGAGCCAGTCCCTTTCTCCCTTCCTTTTATTTTCTTCCTGCCAGTGATGGCAGCTCTTCAGAAGGAAAAACTTGTAGCCCATTAGTCCCCCACCACTTTTAGGATTTCCTTTTCACAGCTGGCCAAGTTTTTTTCCCCCTCTCTGTTGCACACCCTTCATGAGGAGGAAAATGCATTGCAAGGTTTGAAAGCCCAGGGCAGGGTTGGTACTTCCCCCTCTCGCCTTCCTACATCTGTTTAACCTTCCCCACATGAGGCGTCTCTTCCTTAGATGTTTGGGGAGCAGCTCAGGCCAACAGGAAGAGAGGACGAGCGTGGGTTTAATTTGGTTTATTGTTTATGGTTGGCTGCCTAATTTTAGGCGAATAGCCATTTGTTATATTAGCCGATGTGTATTTTGATACTGTAATTTGAATTACAGGAGTTCTCCAGTGCCAAGATGAGCATTGTAAAATGAAACAAAATAAATAAAAAGGGTTAAAAAAAACAATCTGCCAGTCCAATTAAAACTGTGGCTGTCTGGAGCCATGGAAAAATGTAGCATAAACAGAGCTGCAAGATTTGCAGGGTGGAGCTGGCATTGGCAGCAAGGTGTACAGGTATATACCTGTCTCTGATTTGGCCCAAACAACCCCCAGTGTGCTCCTTCTTGGGATCAGAGAACAAAAGTCAGGCAATCACTGCTGAGCTGTGGGAGAAGCCAATTTGCAGAGGAAAAAGTACCTGTTCAAACAGTCCCCGCTTTACTGAAACATCTCCCTGTCTCAAGACTTTTAGTTCCTGTGCTTATCAGTTTATTGTCGTGCTTTCTGGCAATTAGTGATACGCTTCACCCCTTGCAAGCTCACATCACCGCTGAGCTAAACTGACAAGATAAACTCGGTGCTTAAAATTCCATTTCCAGTAATAGAAATGTACCCCATCCTGTCACTTTTTAAAGCGGATTTTTTTAAAGTTATATGAAATACCACCATATTAGATTAAGCCTGGAAGGCATGCATTTAAAGGGAGAAACCTGTGTTTCTGAACAGTATGACAACTTAGAGTTTTCACACTGGAGAATTTTCAAAATAGCTATTTTCTAATTGTCTTACCTGCTTTACCTTTTGACTTTGGCACTCAAGGTTTCTTCTTACGTCTTTCTCTATTTTTAATTTTTTTCCCTTACCTGTTACTGCACTTTGTGTAATTAAGCCTGGAATCAGTAAACCACTTAAACACATATTCCACTGTAAGCTTGTACTGGGAGTTCTCTTGAAAGCGCTGGGTACTAAGGTCTTGCTCAAGTGCTTCGATAAATCATAACGAAAATCTTTGTCCTTCTGTGTGATTTCGGGGACAGGGTGTTTCTTGTGCTTGGCTCACTTCCTAGATCTCATGTCGATATGGACAAGCCAGGTTTGCTCATTGGTAGGCGTTTCTTCTGGGGTACTTTAAGAAAACAAGTCAAAAGAAAAAGGAAATGATCCTTGGACCAGATGAGATTTTGCTGGCATCCAGATTCCTGGACGACTACATTGGCTCAGCTGGAAATAAAGCTGATTTATAAGGCGGGGAAGTGTCCCACACTCCTAACTATGTGAAAAGTGACCACTGCTAGATGTTCTTCCCATCCTGCAGCACAAAAGAAATGCTGCTGGGACTGTAGCAAGACAGCTCTTTGCACAAAATATGGTGTGTGCTGTTTTTTAACCAGCTTACAGCCTGCTTCAGGGCGAGGGAGTTTCTTGCATGATCCAGCATTGTAGGTAGCCTGACATAGCTGCCGCCCTAGGAGCTCGTGCTGTAGCATCCCACCTCTGAGGTGCAGATGCCTACGTGGGCAGACAGCAGTGGTGCATTTTGGACAAAATCTGTTGAAATGAGCAAAGGGTGGGAGAGCCCCGGTGTCTGGAGCAGCCTTGGAGGCCTTTCCATAGACAGTCTGAACTTGAGGCTTGGTCATTTCTTGAAAATGTGTTTTGGATCTAATTGAGAGAGAGAGTACAGCAGCAAAGCTCAGCATCCGTCAGTCCCTTCTCAAAACATTGTCTTCCTTATGCTCCCCTTCATCGCTTTTCTATACATTGCCCTGAAAAATGAGTGCTTATGAAAAAGACACTCTCTTTCTTCTCATTTGAATTTGCTGTATGAACTAAGTCAGCAAACACACACTCTTAGAAAAAGTCTTTCATGTAGGTAACACTGGACTTTTTTTTTAAAGAGGGCAGTCTGCCAAAGGGTGTCCAATCTAAGCTTTTGTAGACAGCAGTTTTTCTACACAGAGCTGAGTTGACAGCTTTCCTCCCGGGATAATCACAATCTTCATTCTTCTGGGACAAAATTGCTTCTGACAGTATAAAACCCAGGACATCTTTGATGTAAAATCTGACTCAAACACATGAATGGTGAGACTACAGAGTCATCCCATTCAAGAGAAAATGTTAGTAGCGGAAGGGAGATCAGAGGTGCCAGCTGAATTAATCAAACTAGTAAAATGTGAGGAAGTATCAGTCCATAAAGCTGCCTAATAAATCTGAGTGCACAGCGTCTGAAGGGAAGCGTCTTTGGGCACTAAGCTGGGTGTCAGACCGGGAACGCCGCGCTCTCTATGTGTAGTCCTGTCCTGTTGGTATATGCGTGATGCGCTGCATTAAATTTTTTGAATGTGCATTTTTTCAGAAAGCCGGTCTGAATCTCTGGTGCTCGTTGATGCAGTGTAATACCCAGTGGCGTGGTGTTCTCCCTCTCTTTCTTCCTTTCCCCTCGTTTGGGAGGAGGACCCGAGGAGCTGCTGTCTTGAGTTGTAGGGGTGAACCTGGCAGGTTTGGCTCTGTTCCTTCAGCCTGCTCTGTGGGTGGCAGAGGGGTTCTGAGCACCACTTGCCCATAACTATCACCCACTTTGAGTTTGTAAAGGTAGCGGTGAATTTTTCCAGGGAAGGACCCAGAGTATCAAGATGAGTATCAACCAGCAAAGGTTTTGCAGAGGTAAAAGTAACAAACGCTGCCGTGTTTTCCTTAGACTTTTAAAAACCACAGAAGGACCACTGGGTTGCTCTGTTAGGGAATGTGTGTGGGCGATGTGACTGTCATCAGGGGACTGCTGTAAGGCTCTCCCCGCTCTAGCCTGGATGAGGAAAGGCTCTGCTCCTGGAAAGCAGGTGCTGCAGAGGAAGTTTTTGGGTGGCTCCTTCCTCAACTCCATCCACAGACCCCTGGCTCCGTGCCACTGCTTGGCCTGCTGCACCACAAACAAAGGAATGATGCAGAGGTCCCGTGCGAGTCACCAGAGCTAAAGTCCCCGTTGCTGCAGTGATTTACACCAACTGAGGTTTCATTCTGGGCATCGCACGCTGTCCAAACTGCAGTGGTCACTCCTGTTAGAGCGTTTTCACACTAGTTTGCTTCTGCGTTAATCTGTGTCCCTCCTTTCACTGCAGTGTTGTGCCATTACTCCGGCATGACAAGGTGACGAAATTCTGCCCATGTAATGTGTGGCAGTGCACTGTGGTAGTGCCTTGTCATTATGGGTGTCCAAGGGGAACCATGGAGTCCGAGTTACCCAAGGAGAACTCGTTCCCACACACCTGACGATCCCGGCGCTGAGCGGAGAAACCCAAGAGGAGGTGGTTCACAGCACAGGACGCCTTTCTTGCCCTCTGTATGGGTGCTGTGACTGTGAGGGCTGGGCATCTCTCCCGTCGCGGGCGTGCAGGTTTGTTTCTGCAGAGCTCAGCAGGTTTTCGGGATAAGTGAAGGTGCAGTTAAACAAGGTACTAATTGTGGCATCTAGCCCAGGAATATTAAGGGCAATACTATCTCGGTAAGCCTGGCTCTGAGTGTCGCTTCTTGCTTTAAGCGACCTCGGCGATCGAGTTTGGGTGTTTCCGCTCCCTCAGATTTTGAGCGGGAAGAAAGCCGGAGCTCGTGAGGGGGCAGCGCGAGCGTCCCCTCCCGAACCAGCGGCCCCCGCGCCTCGCCCCAGCCGCCGTCCGTCCGGCGGGGAAGCGGCAGCGCTCCAGCAGGTGGCAGCAGAGCTCCAGCCACCCGCGCTCTCCTCGGGCCCCCGCGGCTTCCCCGGCCGCGCCGCTCCCCGGCCCCGCCGCCTGGCCGGCCCCGCCGCTAGCTTTTCATTTCCAGCCCGTACGTAGCGTCACCCAAGGGCCGCGCGCTCCGCTTTCTCCGCGACGAAAGCACAAGGAACAGCTTGGAGCTTGGGGTGTGCCCGTACGCCGAAAGGAGGGAGCGCTAGGCCTCGCCTTTCTGCTCGCCGTACGGCAGGAACGAAGTACCTCGCGGCCTGTGAGCTCCCAGAAGATACTTCAGACGCTTCTCCATCTTGTCTCGTGCCCGCGCTCGCTTCTCTGTGCGCCGCTGTGCCTTTGGCCACGCTTTTCTTAGCGTCCTCGCCAGAGCCCTCTGGAAAGGTAACGAAGATGGAGGAAAAGCCTGCGGAAGTCGCTCAGACTGACGAGGCGCACTCCGGTTTCCCCATTCCCATCAACGCTCGTACAGCAGGTCTCGGAGCCCTGCCGATTTCCCAAAGAAATGGCGGCTCCTCAAGCTTGCTCGGTGCCTTGTGCGCTTCTTTGCCCTTCGGCCCGCGGCAGCGTCGTAAGGGCTCCCTGTTCTCCACTCTCCGCGAGTACAAAGCAGCCCCTGTCTCCGTGGCTCAGCACTGCGTCTAAGCATGCGAGTAATTTCATCCCCATTCAGCAAAACACTTAGCCACATGCTTACCTTTAATTATGTACTTAAAGGAGAGACTTGTGAACTTGCGTAATGCTCCGATTCTGGTCTCATGCTGGACAGCACAGAACTTAACGAGATGCTTAAATAACTACTCAATGATTTCCTGGATCAGGACCTAAATAGAAGATTGCTCCACCTGATACTTAAGATTAGATTATGTTTAATTTTGAAGTCAGGGCACTTCCTGAAAGTCATGTCAATTTGCCGTAAATAGTTCTTGGAGGCAATGCCCTTGGGGTCTAATCCAGGCCCCTTTGATCAGACTCCTGTTGAAGTCAGTGGATTTACATCAGGTGCTGGGTCCCCACAGAGGAGAGGGAAGGAAGGAAGGAGGCAGCTGCGATCACACCCTGTTGCCTGACACCCCCCCCCCCCCCCCCCCCCCCCCC
>VZSC01002975.1:132735-191375 GCA_013398225.1 Steatornis caripensis
CCCCCCCCCGAGTGACACAGGTGAGAGCTGGCAACGAAGGCTCATCAGTTTCCTCTCCCATAGATGGGAGAACATGGCAAGAGACAGGCAGGGTCTTTCACCGCCATGCCCTGAATAAAGTTACGGAGCACAGAAGGTGAATTAAAAAACAGCCATTTCATTTGTGCAGACAGAATGCGCTGGTCTACTGTGCATTGCAGTTGCTGATGGGATTAGCCTGGACTAACTTATTGCCCACACACTTTAAAACAGGATGGTGACTTCTGTGTCAGAAGTTCAGAGAGCTGAGCACTGCCTGTATAATGTGAGTCTGTAGCTATGGTTCTCCAGCATAAACACAGCTTTTGAAGAGCTTTTAGCTCTATTTTCTTTAAAGAGGTGAAATGGATAAATCAACAAATAAACTGAGTTAGAACATAGTCATAAATTTGTACAGATTTACATGCCTCTAGATAGTAATATATCCACTCTAGGAAAAAAAAAGAAGAAAAATTATGAGTTTATGTTTTGGTTTTAAGTGTCTGAATGGGATACTGGAACCATCTTAAAATGCGCTAAGTATGGCTCAGTGAGGAATTCACACATAATCGTGTGCTCAAATGTTAGGGTTTATTTCTTCATGCAAAACATCTATCATCAGAAAGGGGAAACCGTCTCATTTAATTTGCATTCCAGGTTACTAAGGAATTCTTTAGTTTGTTGCAGTAAGCCTGTGCAGTGTTTTGCTTAGCTACAAAAGCCAGAGGCAGATTGTATAATTTCCATTTCCTGATTATGTGACATACCTAAGTGAAGGGGCAAAACTTGGATAGCTCAGTTTACAATTGGATGCAGAGTTTAAAGAGCTGTTCCCAAAATCAGGGCTGTGAAGGGAGAGTGTCTCTGAAGATGAGCCTGTTACCATCTTCTGTCCTGATACTCCCCCGAAGGATCCCTTCATTTGCATCTCCAGTTTGTCATATAGTGAGGTTGAAATGTAGGTATATTTCATTAACATGAATACATTTGCATTGTGTTTTAAGTTGTAGTTGGTGCCTGATGCAATCTGGTTCTTACCTTCACCTCACAGCCCTGAGATACTGGGGAAGAGCAGAAGTTCTTCTCTGGGACCAGTCCCTGGAAAGTCTCGGCAATAACTCCTGGGATCACTATTCTGACAGATCCAGTCTACTCTCTGCCATTTGTGGCAGTCTCAGCCACACAACGCCCTTTTCCTTGCAGTTTCTTCCTTCAGTCCATTGCTTAGCTTTTCCTCCCTTTTTTGAGGGACACTTCTCTTTTCCTCTGTCTACCTACAGGGTTTTTCCTTCTTTCTACTCTTTTTTGCTTCTGACCCTTCCTTGTCTCTTCATTACATTCCCTGTCTTTCCTTGGGTCTTTCTGACCATATTCAGTACCACCTCCCTCGCATCTTTGGCTATGCTTCTTGCTCTCTGAGAAGAAATACATTCCCTTCTTCCATAGCCTTCAAAAGCCCTTTGCAGCCCCTCTCGCCCCAGGCCCCACTCGTTACATGTCAGGCACCTAAAAATTAAATCTGAGCATCACCCGTCCCCTCAGCCTGGTAGAGGTGGCAGTCCCAAAACAGATTCCCCCCACCACCACCACCTTTTCCTTAGCTGCCATCAGCAAGAAGGAAGCAGCTACTTTCTCTGCAGCTTTTTCTCCTGGCTGTCTGAAAAGCTGCCTTTCCCTCTTTGCTTTTGCCAAAGTAAGCGCCAGCTCCGCTGCTGATGGTTATCCCAGCAGTGGAGGGCTGAGCCTGCTCTGCTCTCAGCATTGCAACCTCTCCATTTCCCCAGTTGCTCTGTCCCCTGATCTGTCTGCTGGAGACAAAAAATTTAGAAGATAGAGGCCACTTGCAGTGTAAGTGAAATAGCTTTGTCCCTTAAAAGCTTACATCTGTTTTGCAGTCGAAATACTTGATTTTCTGAGTTCATAGTTCTTCCTCCTGCCCCAAAGTATTTTAATTAACAGAGCATCAATTGTCAGATACTTGTAGAAAACATGCTAGGGTAGGGTTTGCACACACGACCTGAAGTCTGCTCTTGAACATAGATGGATGTTTTTTGGAGATGTCATACCCTAGTTTCTCATCATGAGTTTCAAACATAGATTTTACATCATTGTCCTTTTGCAAAATCTGAAACGTAGCTGGCAGCACACAGGGTGAAGCATGAGGAGAGATGGCTGAGCGGAAGCCCGCGTCCAAACAACCCGCAGCTTTAAAAATGCTCAGAGCTGAGGCTGGATCCAAGTGTCATGGCTCAGGCTCATCTCCATAAAGAATGAGAGAGAAATTAAACACCCTGTTCCTTTAGCTGACCAAGATATTACGATATTTTGTAATCATAACAAAAAGAGAGCAGCAGGGCCAGACTACATCTTGGCTCTTCTTTATCTCTGAAAGTAGTACGTAAAGACAAAAATCAGATGGGATGAGCAAATTTTAGGCCATAAGGCATGTGCAGATGTCTCCTCTTGGGAGAGGAGCTCCTTGCAGCTGGTGACTGCATGCTGTTTACCGTGGAGCTGCTCTACGAGAGGGGAAAGGGTCCTGCTCCTCAGCATCCCAGGCCAAGGATCAGCCAGGGCCACCTTCTGGGCTCTGAGCAGCTCTGCTCTTTGTTTCTTTAACTCTTCCCCTTCACTTATTTGTAATCCACTTTGCGATCAAGCCTGTAGTAAACCGTGCGGGAAGGCACGATTAGAGGCCTGGTATAGAACAGCCTTTCCTGAAGTGCGGATGCTTTTCTCTTAGCCCTCCATAAACAGGGCACTGGGTTAAACGTGGTTTGGAAAAATGTGCCAGTCTGATGTTCAAGCGTAGCAACTTGGCAGCCCTGAAAGCTCAGGGTGCTGGTCCTTTGTGCAAACCAGAAGTTTAAGATACGGGCCAGTGGTTCTGGAGTCTGCAGATGGAGGCACCCCCAAAAGGCATAATTTAAAATATGCTGTACACCTAGATGTACAGGGATCTGTAGAAGAGAATATGCTGTGCTGCAGTTGCTTCACATTCCTAATGTTTGTGTCTCAGAGCTTACTGTGTGTTTCAATTTGGGTCTCCAAAACTTGCTAGAAAACACAGAGGAAATGCTTTTGGTCTGGTGCGTCCTACAACGCAGGCTAACTATTCCACTGCTGAGAAGCAGAGCAAGGTGGTTCTGCTCTACTAAGGCTCCTTTTTTTGCAGATGTTGATTTATGAGGCACTTAGGACGCAACAGGAGGAGGGATGCTGGAAGGTGGCTGCGAGGGGCCACCCGAGCAAGCAGTTGCAATGAGAGCAGGTGACTCCCGTTCGGGAGCTGGCAACAGGGCCAGTCCCACCGCCGGCAGACATAGTTGTGGCTGTAGGAATAGACGTTGCGGAGGTTGCCTGAGTCCGCCCCTGCTCGCGCTTGGCTTCCAGCACGTGTGCTCCCGCTGCGGCTCTGCTGGTGCTGCTCCCCTTGTCGGTACTGGTATCTTCCTCCCCTGCGTTCCCCTCCTGGGTTTTGCATTGTGGCTCCTGTGCTGCGTATAGAAGAAGGTTCTGTTTCTTGTTCTTTTGCAATACTAGTAGCACTTGGTTTAAATTTAATTTTCTTCTTTCCAACAAGCATTTTTTGGCAGTGCCTTCTTTGCCCTTCGGCTGTTTTAAATGTTTATTTCTCATTTTGCACATGTTTGACAAAGACAGCACTTACACAATTCCTCTCTGAATAATCCCCTTTCTCCCTAGAGCCAATAAAGTAAAGAGATTATAAAATGAGACACTGCACTTCTGTGTTAAGCATCTAGGTTGCTCATCTTGTTTCACTACTCTAGAAGACAGTGCTGGGATATGAAACCCTGAGAGGACCCATGATCCGGCAACCCAGTGCGGTGCAGCCGTCTGCCACCTCCTTCTAAATGCCATTTTTGCATGCTGCCATTTTTCCTAACACATAAACCCGGCTTTTGGGGAAAAGAAACTTGAATAACCATGCCCAAACTGTCAGTTTGTAGTCCATACTCACCTTTCTTCTTGTTCTCTAAGGCCTTGATGTAATTAAGAAGTGCCCACCCAAAACGGCTCAGGCTGAAATAGCGCTGTGTGGGGCGCTACTGGGGCAGTCACACTTTCCAGCATGGCAATGAGGACATACGTTCACGAGTGCACGTACACAGAGTGCACAGTGATGTACCAGTGAGATAAAATGTCTCAAGACTTTGCTGCTTTTAGACAGACAGCTACTTTGTGCATGGGCATAGATTCTGCTGAGAAAACCATAAGCCTTCCAGTTACTTATGTCATCCAAACAAGTCAGCAGTGACTAAATGACAAAGTATTTTCTTTAATTTCTGTATTATTTATATTTAATCCACCTATTACACAAAGAAATAGGTCTGGACCAAACCCCACTGTACAGGAAAAAGGGTTTTGACAGAAAATCTGTTTGAGTATTTAGGATAAAATAATCTTAAGACTTGTTCCAAGTTTAATACAAAGCTGATCTAGAAAGAGAAAATCATAGAATAGTTTGGGCTGAAAGGGACCATTAAAGGCCATCTAGTGCAACCCCCCTGCAGTAAGCAGGGCCATCTTCAACTAGATCCAGGTTGCTAAGAGCCCTGTCCAACCTGACCTTGAATGTTTCCAGGGATGGAGCATCTACCTCCTCTCTGGCAACCTGTGCCAGTGGATTATTATTTTAATATTATTTTGATTTTCTTGATTTGTTAGAATGGGCTGTCTTTCCCTCCCATAACTCCCGTCTGCCCCCACGTGCTAATACTTCACTTTGACCTTGTAAGTCAATCTGGAATTTAGTGTTATAACAATAACACAACAATTCTTCACAACACTTTTCAGGGGTTTTAAATGCAACCTGAGAGGAGGGCTGCTTTCTTTTCTGCTGCCACCTTTACAAACTGTAAAAAGAGTCATTGTGTAAGTTACGCATCTCAGGAAGTGTAGATTGACTACCAGGGCTGTGTCTACAGAATAGATTTAATACTCTTTTGTGTGTTAATTCTTTGTAAATTTGGCAAAATTGTTCTGGTTTGGAATTCTAGCCTGACCCAGTAACTCACATTACAATAAACAACCACTGCTTTTTTGCTGTGTGCAAATTGAGCTAGATGCACTCAGTATTTGACTGCTTCTTTAATTTCTTTGGAGTGGAAATCTTCTTTTCGACAGTCATGAATGCTTGAAATTTGCAGCTGCCTTGTTTGTCACATTACAAATATGGGCTGAAATCCTGCCATTGGCAAAACTCTCCTGGATTTCACTAGAACCAGGTTTTTCCCCCACAGGATACTTTCATTCTTCTGCCATCTATCTAACTAATTGCTATAATGAGATTTGCAAAGGGCAAGCACAAAAGTCAACTGTAAAGTCCAAAGTGAGCTGTTACCTGAAATTCACTTTCCGTGAGTATTCTCACGAAGAAGGCTGGAGTGCTGAAATGTATAGGGAAAATGAACGCAACAGGCCTGCAAACATCGTTAAATCCAAACTCCGTTTGGAGTTCAAATTACCTTGCAAAGAAAGATTTTTTTTTTCTTTCAATATTATTTCAGCTCTGCAAACTTCATACTGCAAAACTGCCCGTGCAAAGAGGAAAAAAAAGATAGGAAAAATGTATGGGTGATGTGACAAGAGTTTGCCAGACACTCCGCACACCTGAGAAAACGAGCTGTGAGTGTTTCCCTCCCCAGATTGGCCCTTGGAGTGATTTGCCACTGGGCAGAGATGGGCAGCACCCCATGAGTTGTCCCTGCGACTGCGGTCCCCTATGTCCTGCACCCCTGAGCACCGCACACTCTGCTCGGGTCCTGGTTTCCGAGTGGATCCTGGCACGATGTCTGCAGCCACTGCAGTTCACCGGTGATGGCTTTCGCAAACCCAACAACACCTGCTTGTTTTTTACAACAGATATTCAGGATGTTGTCTGCTTCTCTTGCTTGAAAACATTTTGATGTTAAATGATCAATGTGGCTGTGTCCTAGCCAAGAGGAAACGGAGCCTTCCCTTATGCTGCGATTCGGCATCCACTTTTATCTTAAGTCTGAGTACATGGAGACCTTTAGCTAGGCAACCACACTCCACAGTAGAGACCGTAAACCTGGCATAAATTTCCATTTTAATGATGCAGTCTTTTATTAGAATATTTATTAACTCCAGAACAAAAGTATTTACCCTGCACTAAACATCTGCAGCTCAAACCTGTCTGGCAATTGTTGTCTTGGCCTACCAGGTCCTTCATTTTTACAAGAGGAATGTTTGGCTCCAATTTAATGATTTCCTCCATGAACCCTGAGCTGGCAGACAGGAAAGAAAGGTCGTGTTCCTTGGCAGGCTCTGCAGGCATCTTCTTGAAGCTCTGTATTGTGCCTTGCTGCGTCACTGCAACACAAATCACTGTGATGGATCTGTGGCAGGAGCCTGGGAGAGGAGTGGTGCGTTCCCTGCTCAGCTAACAGATTCCTCTGCTAGATCAGAAATAAAGATAACTCCGGCGACCAGACTAAAATCATCTGCTGGACGAGTGCTTTGTCAGCAGCTCTTTACTGGTCTCTGCTCTGGCTTTGCCGAGCAGTAGTAGATCTGCGGACCTCAAGTAAAGGAGAAATCACTGAAGCAGAAGGGTCAAATATGCAAAGTGAAGGTGTTTTCCTCTAAGTCTGAGAGTCATAGAATAAAGGTGGTCACAAGAAGCAGTAGGCAACTTTTTTTATTAGAAATTGTATTCCAAATTCTCCATTCTGTCTAAGTAATAGCAGAGTAGTACTCCTTTCCTAAATTAATCAGTTAATTTGAAGCAACATGAGGAGGTGCTCACAGCTAAATAAGGGTAAAAGTTGAGTTTTGCTGCATGTCGTGGCTCATCACTTCACTGTTGCACTTGTTCCAATCATGTGCATCCTAGGTGACCAAATAATTTATAGACCAAACAAAATCAGCATGGACATCTTCGGCTCCTTTCCCTCCCCACTTTTGCTCACAGGAAAGTGTGATGAAAGTGTTTTGTCTTTGGGGCCAGAACTGTCAACTGAACAAACATGTTAATATGCAGGTGAAAAGGCAGCGGTTGATATTTCTAGAAAGCTCTGAAGGGTGGGAAGGTTTTCCTATGATAAAATTTAGGCAGGGGGATGTTTTAATTGGGAAAGGTATAGAACTGTCAAGATCTTAAATCCTGTTCATTAGATATCACAGGATTTGTGTCACTCTTGGAAAGAGTTACGCTGTCAGTCCTCATTCTGCAACATAAATGAGGCAGCAGTGGCTTTCTTCACTTTCCCTACCATATTCTTGGATTTTCTTTCAATTTTAAGGTTGGATTGGGACTTGGGGTTCCCCCTTCTAAATTTGTGGGGATGTTGTGAAGAATTGAATGAAGTGACATGTAGCTTGGCTTCTGGGAACAGATTTCAAATGCTGACAATTATGAAGCTCTGCGATAACATGCCAAGGAGAGTGAGTAGAAAATGCTGCTACTTGGGCCCCTTACAAACCAGTTGGACAAACCATTTGAAACCACAGGGGAGGCAGCACTTCCGCACTGGCGTACCCTGAGGCTGTAGAAACACCTAATTGTCTGTATAACCAAAATATTTAACAATGAAGTAGCATTCACATTTATTCATATCCAGACTTGGTTGTCCCTCTTCAAGGTGAGTAGTAATATCAATGCTTACTCAGTACCAGCAATTAAATTCTGTCCTATCTATATTTATGGAAGACTTATGTTTTGTAGTGCATCACAAGTATCAGATCATAATAGGTATATGTATTAAAAATCTCAGTAGCTACTTGAAAAATCATATGTTCTTGTTGAAGAGACATGTAGTTACAACACTGCATGTCAGATAGTTTGTTCATGGAAAGTAAAGTGTCTTGCTCCAGTGAGCTGCCGTTAGTAGCAGCAGTGTTATTTGCCCTGAACTCCTATGGCACGGTAAGAGGGATTGTATTTATGCAAACCGCTGGTCTCATGGGCAGTTCCTCTGCTTTCCAAATCCTGCAGTGGTGAAGTCAGTTCTCCTAGGTGTATGAATATGGAGTGGCGTTGGTCTGATACCATCCCAGCAGGTCAGTACGATACTTGTAGAAATCAATGAGAAGCCATACTGGCTGCAGGCACAAGCAGAGCTGCCGTCTGCTCAGCCAGACCTTCAGCGTGGTGTCGTGGCAGTGGCCATGTTACCCCCTGAAGCACCCCAGTGGTGCCCTCCAGACCCATGAGAAACAGCAGCCCCTGCCTTGCTCCCAGGGAGCCCAGGGCTGGCAAGCGGGACACGGCCAGGGGCCATGGGGGCCAGCTCATGGTCTCGCCTCCTCCTTCAGCTGTTGGGTTTATCCTCCTTGGCTAAGTGGGATCCACTGTGGCAGTAAGACTGTCATACTGTTATTGGACCAGCAGCAAAACAGACAACCCCCCTCACCCCGCGCTGTTCTTAATCTTGGTTTTGCATGCTCTCTGTGAGTATATAATTCAGACAATAGTCATAATGAAATGTCCAAAATGGAAAAGTGAAAAACGTTGTTTTGAAATTCCCCAGGTTTCTTCTTCACCTGCAACAAGTGATGGACTTGGCAGTGACTTGCACAAAGCAGCTAGCTGCCCGAGAAGTGTTTTGTCACCAGAGTTTAATACAAAAACATTTGCCCATCTGTGTGCAGCAGTGTCTGCATTTCTGAAAGGTGATAATGTATTTGAGTAAGCATTTGCTATTGAATAATGACTGCTACGTGAATTCAGATTCCTCAGGCTTGAATTTGTCAGAAAAACTTAGTTTTAAAAATGTAGGATTTGTGGTGACATTTGCTAGACATTCGCTATTTTCGTTTGGCAACATCTTACAGCTGTTTGTGGCAAAGTGGCCTAAAAATTATTGTTTGTTCTAAGTTTACTAAAGCTGATGTGCAGCTTGTTTTCTTTACATTTGCAAACCTGCAGACTGGCTACGTTCTTTGCTATTACGTGGATTTTCCATCTGGCCTCAAAAGTGTTGGTAACACTAGATTATGGTTTTCGTATTCGTCCTTTCTCGCTGAGGAGGTTTTGTACAAGCCATTCCTCTTCTGTGTAGGCATAGCAGGTGCAAGATGGTTATTCGATTGAAATTCTAGTGTATATGTATATTTTTAATTTTCAAGTTCTTCATAATTCTCTTTCCACTGCCTCACTGTAGCTCTGTAATTGATTTTCCTGTCAGCTCCATCGCTGCCTTGGACTTCTAGTAGTGGCATTTGCTCCTAACTCTCTTACACACAGCTATCAACTGTATTAAATACAGCACTCCCATGTCGATTTATCTGGTTGTACTTGTTGGAACAGCTCTATGGCATTTATTCAAGGGTGTAAGGAATTGCTTTTTCAATCATGGCTTGGCAAAGAGTAAACCAGGAAAGGATGCCCAGACGAGAATGAGTCTGTCAGGCTCTTTTTCTTCTTGCTTTTAATGCTGAATTTATTTTGTCAGCTTCTCAAGGAAGTGGAACACAGATGTTTGATACTTAACTGGAAACTGAAATTCATTTACATTCCTGAGGTGAAAAGAAAATCAAACAAATTCTGCTTCACTTCTTACCATCCTCTGTATCTTCTGCTGACCAAATTCGAGTCTGGTCAAGGAAGCATGGTACCCCATTGTCCTGATAAAGCCACCTGGATTTGAAGGTTACCAGAAGAGCCTGGATATTTAGTTGTAATAAAATATTCTAGCTCTGTGAGACTAAATGACTCTGCTGGCCCCCGCCAACGTGATGTTAGCCTTATTGAATATACATGTTTCCTCCCTTACCATCGGAGACGTGCTCATTGAATCACGTCGGGGACTTTCTCCTTGTCTCTCACATGCTCTGTCGTCTTTCACCCTGTCTCCTGTTGTATCTTTCCAACGATTATTAGATTTCCAGGACAAGGCTTAGTTACTTTTTCCCTCTCCTCGTAGGACACCTTGCGTGCTTTTGGGAGCCTTCTAAATAAATAGTCAAGGTCAACACCACCATGTTACCTTCCCTAATCGACATTGGGGCTGAGCAGGAGTCACTGTGTTTGTGGTGGGACACTTGTTGGGAAGGCAGATCGGTCCTCTGGGTCTCTGCTGGATCTCTGCAAAGTGCTTTGAGTTGTATATACAGCTGAGCTACTGTTATGCGCCACCCAAATAAAGTGGCCAGTATATCTTTGCTTAGATATTTATAACCTCAGTCCAGCATCAGGGTATATTAGCAAACGAGTGTGACTCCTGGAGGTGACAGGGCTTTTTACGAGTCGGTTCCCAGGCAGAAATGTTTCTGAGGGAGGTAGGAAAGCAAAATACCTGACAGTTCTTACAGGAAGAAGGTTTTGCTCAAGGTTGAGCTCCTTCAAATGGGTAGTGCATCGTTCAGTCCCGTTAATTCCTGCTCACAACTGTAAAATAAAACATTTCTTTGTTTGCTTTCTACGCCAGGGCCCAAGTTGCTCGTTGAAATTGATACAGTAAATCATAATACTAGGAAAAATATCCTGTTCCATATATACTTCTCTTTAATGGCATATGATTAAGAACCAAATCAGAAAAAAAGATCATATTTCCTATCCCTTATCTGCAAAGGTCTTCACTCAGTTAGAATGACTAACATTTCCATATGGACTCCAGCTGCTGAATGCATAACTGAAATAGAGATACAGGGCATAAATAGCCAGCAAGATCGTTTTCTAAAATGCAAACCATTAACATCCAAAATTGGTCATGGGATAAACCCTGCAAAGAAGAAAAAAAAGTAGCACAGGAAGTTTCAAAACCAGATTTCAGCAGCAGGTTCTTCTAATACTTGTCTGCTAGCGATTTTCCAGATAAGCGATGCTGTGGGTGTTCCCGTGAGGCAGGCAGGGGTCCCTGCTGCCGTGCCTTCAGCAGAACAGTGGAGAACCCGTCACATACCAAGAAATAGAGAAAGCTGAGAACCGGAGTGTGCACCACTCTTAAGTCTTGCTCAGAGAACTCAGCAGCTTGCAACACACGATTCAAAATTCAAATCAAGTAGGAGCGCAGAGGCTTTATCAGGAATGTTTTCTCATATCCTTTTCTGTAACCTAAATGCTTTCCAGATTTGGAGGCTCCTGTGCTCAGAAGAGGATAGCTAAGCAAATTCTAGCATTTTTTAACCAGTAACTTTTCACAGCATTAGCCACACAAACACAACTCAAAATTAGGAGAATGTATGGAGATGCATTGGGTTTATGAATATTTTGAATCCCTTTCCAGTTACATAGAATCCTGATATTGCCATGTTCTATCATTGCAGATTTAGTGTTGAATGGTATAAAATCTTTTGATTTAAAGCTCTATCGTGATTCTTCTAAAGCTGTGGTATCACAAATACATTATACCTTTCCAGCATAACTGCTATATAACATGTAAAGCTATGTAAATCAGATTTTCACTTTCAGATTTGATAAATGGAAAAATGAATCGTTTCTCCTGTCCTTTTTAAAAACTAAAAGTTTCAAATTAGTTTGATCCTTTCCCAAATATAAGCATGGTTGGCCTATTTCAGAAAAGTTGTTACTTAAATTTTTAGCTGCCACACAGTGCTTGCCTATTTTTAGAATGAGAGGCTGATTCTAGTACCTATGTGGTAACTGATGCTTTAATTGTAACCATCACATACAGCACTCGGGATCTGCAAATAGCAGAGAAGTTTGTTTAGAAGTAAATGGGAAGTGTAGTATTTGTCAGTGCTACGAGGTAGTCCTCAAATGATAAATGGCTTCAGGCAACAGTGATTATGTTGTAGAAGAGAATATATTTACTGTAGTGAGAGAGAGTTACATATCCAAGGTCAATATTTTCCCTTATGCTCTGTTCAGAACCTGAAGAAATCTTTTGTGCGTGTCTTGTTATTTAAAATTTGAAAGAAATGTTGACAGCAAGAAATGCATTTCTGCTGGCTTTGCGTGTCAGTTAATCTCTTTTAGCCATATAAAGTGTTTAAGGTGAGCGTCAGGCTCATTTTAGACCCTTCAATCCTCAGTTAAGGAAATCTTCACTGTTTGTTTTGGGTTTGACTGGTTTTATTAATTTACTTGGTCTCTTGTTTGGAAACAAAATCAATACTTTTAAGGAACAAGCTGACACACATGATTAACCAAGTGCCAAAAAGTAGATTGCTAACTACTGAAAGGGCATACAGCTTTTTTGGAAGAAGAGGCGTGTGTGCCTTGGCTTTAGAACATGTTCTCCTGACAGTTTTTTGATCCAGAAGGAATAAACATTACTTCATAACTGGCAGATCCACATCATGATTATCTTTTAAGAAATCACCTCTCCAGTCCCACCGCAGAAGAGTGTGGCTGGGCAGATGGAAAGCTGTGAGAGCCTTTGATGGGAGGCCGATAGATGCTTATCCTTGAGGTGACGGCCAGATTTATGAGCATCGTATAGACAAACCTGAGGAAGCCTTCGCCACCAGTAGATCAAGAAGGGTAGCTGTGTTTTGCTCCCAGAGCAACAGGACTGAAGGCAGTATAATAAGCTGAATTCTGCTACATGTTGAGCAAGGCCTTCCCTATTGGGTAATTAAGAGAACATGCAAAGAATATGTTTTTCTCAGTGAGATTAAAGGATCAGAGTCAATGCGTGCATGGGACAGACTTCCGTGCCACAGCGATCAGCCTGAGTCAGTCTTGCAAAACCACAGTCGTGTCTTCATAACGCTCAGTGCAATCGCATTCCTCCTGGAGTGAAACCCCTCAGGTTTGGGACAGTTTTTGGTTGCAAAATAGTCACAGACCTTTCACTGAGAAAGCTGTCTGTGTCCCTGTTCCTCCCAGGCACGGTCTGTGCATTGTCAGCCCCAGTGCAATGACAGACCACAAACGCTGCTTTGAGGCCCGAAGAGAGATTCTCCCCGAGATACTGATTATCAGGCTGAGTCAGGGCATCATGCACAACCTCCAGCTTCAGAAGTGACCAGGGTGGCATATATATGACATTCTTACGTATCAATATACACACACAAACACATATAGACAAATATATTAGTTCTGGTTATTTAGCTGCTAAATGTATGACTAGCAAAGGACAATGCATTAAATGAATTCCTTGTGTAAGCACATTGTTTTTCATGAAGTTATACCAGCGATAATTAGGGACCCTGTTCATTTCTCCCAGCTTTCCTATCTGATTAGGGAGAGAAAAGAAGTCCCCAGCCCAATTAGGCATTCCAGCTGAGAAAAGCGTGAATTTCGGAGGCCATTCTTTTCTCAAAACTTGGCTGTCTCCTCCTTAATTATTATAAACATATTAGTTGCAGTAGTTTGTTTTGGAAGGTAAACAGAAATAAAACATTGTGAAAAGTGATACAGTAGCAGAGACCACAACTATGTCTAACTCTGTCTGTGGATTCCCATAAATGTCAATATTTTCATTCGATGACTGGTGGTCTTACTGAAGTGGCCAGCACTGTTCCAGGAATTCATTATTTTCTCTCTTGTTCTCCTTTGAATACGAGCTATCTCTTGCTGTTTGTGTATCTGGTCCAATACGGTGGATTGCTCACAGCATCTGAAATACTGTCACATCAAGGTCAGAAAGCAAACAAAATATTTCCCCCCCCAATCACAAGAAACCATGCTAGGAAAGGATTTCTGAACAGAGCTTGTTTGTGCCACCTGGAAAGCAGCCTTTTCACTAGCTGTGATTGATAGTGACAGCTTAAATCCATCAAGATCCTACCCGTCACATTTGGTAGGCGGTAGAGTTGCCCGTGTTGTAGACAGCCTGAATCCAGCGAGGCTGGATGTGTGCATCTGCACAAAGGGCAGGTAGGAGACTGCCCGAGGCAGGGCAGGGAGCTTGGTGGAAAGCTGCTTCTGGAGTCCCATTCAGCAACAGCACTGGCTTCGCTTCCTTTGGGAAAGGCGCGCTGCCAGAGTTAGCGGCACCCTGGAAACTCACATTCAAATTGCCCAAGTGATGCTCCAACCTCAGCTGCTGGAGGTGTTTGTGAGGTTGAATTCAATTATTCTTTGTGCATTTTCTAAATGAAAGAGCTAGTTTCACTGACATCAATCTATCCATGGTTTTGGTATCTAAGGTTACAAGGCAAAAGTTTTCTTATAAATGTAAGATTTTAAAAAGATATTCCTATCATTAAGAAAAATCCACTTGTAAAAAATTACCTTTCCCTTCAAACAGTAACCAATTATAAACTCAGGAATTCCAGTATCAGTTCAATATAGCGTTAATATTTCTAGGAACCTGTAGACTCAAAGAACATCCCAAAAAAAGGGGGGGGGGGGAAGTCCTAGGAAAATTTTCTTCATTTGTACTGTACCTCTAAAGCTTGAAATTAATTCCTGTAACAACATGCAAATAGTAGAGGAGCCTTATATTAAGTAGGACCAATATCGTATGTATATGTCATGTCAGGAGATACCTGGGTAGGTAGTTAGGTTGACCGATTAATCAGTTGTACAAGAGTCTGATAGACCCTACCCTGTGTCACCAAATTTCTGCTGCTGCAGGCCATGCTGTCATGCACGTCCATCCTCATGCTGCTCTCATGCGTCCTCTGAGCACATTTGATGGAGTCGTGCAGTCAGCCCCGGGCATCCGTTCCTCCGGTTGCCCTGTGGCATCTCTAATAGCGCAGATGTTTGCGTTCATTGTTGACGTGTCCCAAATGCACCCATTTCATTTGCCAGAGGTAGGGAGCTATGGAGCTCCTTGACAGCTCCTGTGACATTCCTTACAAATCCATTCCATTTCATATTTTCGTTCTATTTAGCATTTCTGAGGCGTTTTCTTTCAAAAGCTTTAAGTTGCCTGCCTGTGTGCCTCCGGGGGCCGTCCCGGTTTCATATCCATATGTTCAGATGGAAATAACATTTGAGTTGAAGATTCATAGTTTGGTCTATGAGTTGCTGATTTGGCCTTTAAGATGTAGATTTTCAACAACCGAATCTTGTTTAAACTGGTAAGTGCAGCTGCTGCCCTGCCAATTTGTGACCTTATTTCCTTCTGGATATCCCCATTGGCTTGCATGTTGCTGCCAAGGTATGTAAGTTGACCTATAGGTATTCCCTTGCCCTCTAAAGTAATTCTTCAGCTGGGAGTTGCTGGGGCTCTCATTAGATTGACTCTAGAAAACTGATTATGAATCCCATCTGTTTGTGATTAAAAATAATTTGTTGTGATTACATGGGGAAATGTTGTTCTTTTTGTACCCTGTAGCTGTTGCCACGATGCAGTTGGTTTTCAAGATCTCTCTCTGTTCAACACCTGTGCGTGCTCCAAGCTCTCTTTCTCTGCTACCAACTTCATGGGAAATATATGCAGCAACCCTAGCTTCATTTCCTCCATCTTGCTTAATTTAGGCTAGTGGTATTAATAAGATGGTAGTCAAAATTATTCCAGTTTACTTGCAAAGTTATCTGCTGATTTTTCTGATTTTTTTCTCCAACTTAAAAGAAAGCTAGGCAAGCAAGAGTAAAATAGATGAGAATGAAAGGAATGTATATTTCTTTTAATCAGATGTGAAATAGATGTAGTGTTTGCGCATCAGGGTGAATTTATCACCTCTGAGTATCCAAAACAAATGTTTTGGTGTCTTTTGTTTGCAAAATAGCCTTTCACCTACCACCACTGGGAAAAATACCAGTTTGTAGGCATGATCGTACCTATGATAGGATCGGCACAGTGGTGAAACAAAAAAGACCAAATTTTCAGAAACAAAATATTCACAAGCTCCAAAAGTTTGGACTAAAAGCTCTTTTCTTTTTCTCAGTTGCTTTTCCCTCATTACAACAAAAGTGGGGTTTGCTGAGTTTTAAATTAATATTTCATTTAAAAGTAGCTGGAGAGGGATTTACTTGGCCTGAAGTGAGACTCCTTTCTCGCCTCTCCCACATGGGCAGTTTGTACATGAGAGTTGGTTTCCTGTGCGAACTTCTGATTTAGCAAGTGTAGTAACTATATGGCGTTTGTAAAACGTACTACTGCTGCTGCAGCACGCGTGAGGATTGCATGTGGCAAGGGATTACGCACCAAAAATGTATGCGTGTGTGTTTTACTTTTATTTTCAGGTCGTCGTCTTGTCAAACTGCACAGAGAGATGAATAAGAGCCCCAGGTTCGTTATCATTTAATTGTCACGAGCCTTGTTTTATACATTCTACTATGTTTCCTATTACTCAATTCCTTCACTGAATAGATAAAATATTTTTCTTACTTGTCATCTTAATACAAACTTTCCCAGGAACTTGTATCATTTTTCTTGCTCTTTCTGGATATTTGCAGTTGCTGTGTAACTAAGATAAGACAATCAAAATCAACCTCTCTATTCAGAATATTTTACGCCTAGATACATAGGTGTATGTATAGATGTATATAATAGACGTATATAATCTAGAATGAGATATGAAAGATATATTTTACGTACTTTTGTTAACATACGTAAAAGAAGTTACGCAGGCTGTGCAGTGTTTTGCAAACGGTCTTGGTACAACTGTTTATCTATCAGCTGGTGTTCCCGAGTGTACGCAAAAAAAGCTGCAGGCACTCGGTGACATTGCTCCACATTCACACCGCTGGCGTCCAGGCCAGAATTTGGCTCAGTAATGGCAGTTTTCTCCACAGTCTGTGCACCTAAGAAGTTGAAATAATGGGTTTTACGTTTGTTTTTTCGCACTAGTTGATGTTAGGCTTTTCTTGGTTACAGTGACGCTTGCTCTGACCAAATACCCTTGCAGCTGTGTTGCCAGTAGTATATTAAAGACCATAAACTGCAGTCTTTCTTAGTTGTCGGGGAAAAAAAAAGCCCGTGCGCTTCCTAGGCTTGGTGGGCAGCCCCAAACACCAGCTGCCATTCGAACAATTGTGTGTCCGAGGCAGCAAACCAGTGTCTTCACGACCCTGAGCCGAACGCCGCTGTTGGGGTCATGAGACAAGTGAAGTGAGGACCGCAGGCGCAGCTGGAGCCCCTCGGGTGCCCCTGCCCTCCCCAGCTCAGCCGGCAGAGCTAGAGCTCTCCTGGGAGCTGTGGGGATCTGGGAGACAGCTCCTGCCCTGCATGGGAGCAGGCACCCACTCCAGAGCCCTGATCGGTGGGTCGAGGTGACTCATTAAAGCCTGAGTATGTGTAATGTGGTTGCCAAGGTAATGGGATAATTGAAGTAATTACCTTTGCAAATTCTCGTGTTGATATTCAGCACGTAAGCCTGCCTGTCATTGGGCAACCTGAGGCACACATGCTGTAGCCGTCTTTTCTGGAAACCAAAGATGCGTTTTCAGGCTGGGAAGTGCATATTCTTGCAAGAGTTTTGGGGTTTATTTTTCTTTTCCGTTTCACAGGGCACAATGCTTTTTTTCAGAGTCAGTCAGTTTTTGCCTTGGGTACCCCTCTGAGACTCGTTGCAGATACAGCAGCTGCAGATCTGCTTCTCTCCTTACATTTAAATAAACATTCCTGTCCTGACTGGCAAAACCCCTGTCTCTGGTTTCTGCGGTACCTGCATAGGCAGGGCTGTTAATGCTGCCACGCAAATGCTGATACTATCAGCCAAATCTGCTCCAAGAGAAAATGCAGTAGAAAACCCTGCCCTGACGATAACAGCAAACCTGCATATGCTTCAAAAGTGTCCAAATTAGCAGTTGGTAACCAAGATCACAAACAGCTGGGTCTCATCTCAGCCCATGCTAGCAAGGCACATTTCTGATTGTGCATGTTTAGTGAGGTTTGTTTTCCTGCAAACCAGAGCCATGGGCTCGGCGGTCGGAGGACGTCCCTGCACGACCCCACTGCCCCACACTCCCCGGTCCCTCAGCAGCCCCCAAGTCCCCCGCAGATGGCACGGGGAAGCTTTTGTTCTGTTTTCAGTACATGTTGACGGATCTGTGCTGGGTATTTCACTGAAACTAGGGCGTATTCATTTCAATCATGACCCGAGGCAGATTTGAATGTAGGCTTCCAGAAGTGTTAAAACAGTATAGACAGAGTTTAATGGGCCAGACTCCAAGCTCTATAAATTTAACTATTCCCATATATCCAGTGTAACTTACAAGTTGATTAAAACACGTGTGAATTGATTCCTGTAGACTGACACTTCACGGGTGGCTTTAGACTGAGAAATGATCTGGTTTTGCTTTATAAAGCGCCCTGTATCTTGTACATGTGGCTTGGAAGTTGTTTTAGAAAATCTCTGAGGCTGCGCATCTGCTGGACTGGCTGAGCTGACAGTTTGGCTGAGAGAGAACAGACAGATTGTTGTACTCCTTTTATTGCTTGAAGGTTGCAGAAAACACAAACAATACAGCCATGAAGAGAGAAGAAGAACCACCAGAAAAGCAGGGCCTGTCCCTGTCCCTTTGAATTAAAATTAACTCCGGCCTCAGACTTAGACAAGTGCAGTAATTTTAACAAGATAGGTACTCCAGAATGGTTCTGGAGACACCAGAATTGTTCCTTGCTGATGGTGGCACACCCATACTGATCATCTTGAAAAGAAATGGACCCTTTTGCTCCTGCATTAAACCTAGCCCAAATGCTCCTTCACCCCCAGAGAGAGAACACAGATTTCAGGGAACACTTATGCACATCTTACGCCTTACATGCCTATGTCCATCTGCTGGTGCAATAGCGTGACCTCCTGTGAAGCTCTTATGTCACTTGCTCCTGCTGAAGAGGTTGCAGAGGAGGATCATAGCATTCTTGGCAAGACATCATGGAGCCAATCTTGATTGGTTTTGGGGCCACTACTAGAAAAGCTTCATGAACTGCTCCATCGTCCCATGCCAGTAAAGATGTCAGTCAGAGCTATCACCTTCTCCTTATTACCACTTGCCTCTTATCTATTATCTTTAATAGCAGTTGCTAATGTTACAAGCAAAGATAACTGATACACTCCTAAATAAAATCCCTGTAAACTTGATTTTGATAATAGAAGAATAAGGAAAGGTGTACGGTTTCAGCAAAATTTTACAGTGTGCATTTCATTATCCTTGCAGGCAGGCTATTTCCACTCCTCTCTGGTGCCATATAATACCCAGCTGAGAGACAATCTAATTTAGGTACTGTGTCTCCAGCAGTGGCCGGGGGGTTGTTTCTAAGAGAAAGCAGCCAACACGGCCGTAACCATATGAGGTTGCAAGGTTTAGGATTAAACTCAGCCTGAAACAGAATGGTTTGGGATTTTATTAGAAAAATCGGTATTAATCTGGTTTTGTCACTCTGCTGGTTGTTTTCAGTCTTTGTATGTGTTCTGCTATCTGTAGGGTGCAAGAATGAGGAAGACTAATGAAGTGTAAAGGCTGTGATGAAAGTATGGTTTTGCAATGTGGCATGATGTCGTTTTCTATAGAATTAGAGCAAAGTAGTAAAATCTGTTTTAAAAAGTGAGTTACAATGGTCTTCAGTACTGTATTTCCCTAAGAAGGAATACAGGGAGTGTGCTGGGGGGTTTTATGTGACATTCCAAGCAATGCATTCCTGTGATTTAGGTGGAAAACCAGAGGAGTGTGTACTTGCCTTTTGTAAATCGTATTACCTAAATTCTCTAATAACATATATAACTCTCTATGTATCTGGATAATCTAGCATGCTGGACTGCTTCCAGATAACCCAAACCAGACAGAGGATTTGGACCTTGCTTTGGTTACTGACACACTTGAAGTGGAAGCCTAATTCCACCCCCTGTCTGTATCGCATGGTTCTTAGGTCTTGAAATCAGCTTTTAAACCTTGATTCTGGAAGGCAGTGAGGTATATGCCCAGTCCCAATCCCAGGAGAAGTCCACAGCATGCCATTGCACGTGTAATTAAAGTTAGCAACCAGACAAGCAACTGTTGACTTGAACTGGAAAATATTGTAGATTAACTGTGCATGCATTGTAGGTGAGAAAGAAGCTCGTGACTGCCCACATTTTGAAGGCTGAGACCCTGGTATCCATCCACCGAGCTACTTGTATCCTCCTGCACCTCTTTTTCGGTTCCTTGATTTGCACACGACCTGTGTCGTGGCTGGAAATGAGAAATTTGGCAGCTGAATTGACAGAGTGCTCTCCCATTAGCAAAGCCTAGGGTGTTTCACCTCAGATGCACAGTCATCTCCTTAAATATAATGGGATCGTCGTGGTCTGTGGGAGCAAAATAACCTGGGTGGATCAGCCACTGCCTTCAAGGGGAGCCTGACTTCGCTCCCATGGATGGGCATTCCTCCTGAGCCGAGATGTTGCCATCGAAAAGTGAACATTGGGAAGTCCTTGTGATTATTAGCAGAGTGAGTGTAACCCCAAGAGAAGGTATCTTATCCTTCTGAAACATCTGTTGCATTCTTAATCTTAGGAGATTATTTGCCACGTTATTATTCAGTAATTTCACTGAATAATGTGATTTTTTTTCCTTCCTCATTGTCCCCTTTCTTGCCTGAATAGACAGGCCAGGTACATCACCTTCACAAGTTTTCTGTGTGGGGAGCAAAGGCAAAAGCTAGTATCTCTTCAGCTTTGAGTATGTCAGTAGTCCCAATAAAGCAGAAAGTGCTGTCCAAGCTCAAAGATCCACAACTGGGAAGGTGCTTAGGCACTCTCCTGATTCAGGGCCTCCGTCTTTGCTGTTTCTCTTACCAGAAATTCTACTCTTTTTAGCCTGTCCCAATAACCTCTGGAGATAAAAATGGGAGCTATAATCCAACTTCTATACTTAAAATGACCCCAAAACCAAATCTCTATTCAAGGCATTTGAAACCAGAAGTTGGTTGAGGTTTTTCTTCCACAGATCTAATGGAAAAAACATTCAAGCTCACTTCAGAGGTGTGTGGTTTTATATTAGTGTCTTAATCTTGATTATCTAAATTAATGGAATTTTTCTATTACATAAATGTTTATATAATATAATCCTTGCCAGTGCTGGAGGTAATGGGTGTTGCCACCGTACAATATTTTGCATTCTTTGATATTTACGTTCTTTATGAACATATTGGCCAAAATTCCAAACAAGTGCATAGTCACACTGTTGCAAGCCTAACCTTGGAGTTTCTACCTCCTTAAGAGACATGAAAAAGCAAGAAGGTGACAGTGAGCAGACTCAGCTTTCCTAAAGGCACCGAGGTCAGAGGTCTAGGTAGGATGCAGGTGTAAAGCTCTGACTCGGGAGTCTGTGAAGTCATTTTGTGGCTGTGGTGAGCACACAAACAGGCCAGGATGTTTCACAAAGCCTGGACAAGTGCTGCACGTATGTCTGACAATGGAACACATTTTTTTGTGGTCTCTTTCCTGCACTTCTACGCATTTCCCCTTTGCAAGAGTCCATGGTTCAGTTCTTGCAGCACTTTTCAGACTGTGTTACCCGGAATGAATTTTTGGTATTGATCGTAGCATACTCTAACGATCCAAGGAATAATATTGCAAAATATTTAACACAGCAAGTTAACCATTTTCACTGCTATTTGAAATACTCACAAATTTGTAAGCAAGCAGTGCTGTCACTGTGGTCCTTCCTATTGCATCCAACTTGCTGTTCCTGCTTGCACGCTGCCTAGAAACTGGAGAACATAATACTGATACATGTGATCATTATCAAAGGTCCAGACCAGTGCATTACACTTCCCTTTTGAGGGAATGCAGTCCGCTTTTCTTCTATCCTTGCCCAGGATGAGATTTTTGTGTTTTCTGCTGTGTCCTGCCTCAAGGCAAGGGTTCCTTGGGGAAAACACTACTGAACCTCAGGCATTTTCTTTCCCTGGCATGTAAAAGGGTTTCACTTTGAAGGAACCCCTAAAGTAGTGCAGCTTCTTGGTTTTTACTTCATAGTCTTCAGCCTGAGAAATATGATAGAGATCTGTGTCTCAGAAGAACAAAGTTTCTCCCAAGACTGCCAGCATGCCCTCCTGAAAGTATATGGGTTTCCCAGTTTTCTTCGCTTCCTGTCCCAGCTGAAAGCAGAAACTGCCAGAAATTCATGAAAATGAAAAACAGTGAGTGAAATATGTTGTAAATCCAAACTTTCAAACCCCAGTAAGGCTTAATTACAGTTTCATCCGAAGTGGCTCACGTAATTATTTCTTCCAGGTTTTAATGCTGTAAACCTGTCTTCTGCAGCACACACGCACATTCCTGTTGTGCGTGCCAGGAACTCACATCCAGATTTATCACTTGAGCACGAAAACATACAATGATCCTTTAAAACCTGCCAATTGCTTGAGAGCTAAATATCGCTGCCTCGGATTAGGAGCATTCTCTAAAGTGAGCACAAGGAACCGTGGGGAACACTGAAGAAACTGTATCTATTTAACTAAGACAAAACTGGCAAATTTTTAAGGTCATCTCCTCCAGGTACTGTCAAATAGTACTTGAGGTCCTTACATAATTTGGACCAGAAACGATACACCATTAAAGAAAGCAAAGGGCCTGTCAGAGATAATTTCCTCTTCGTGTTATGTTGTCATTTTGCCCCAATTGCTCCAAATGTGATACATGTCATCAGTAATAATTCCTGCACCCCGCAGCACGTCTGTTTTTTCCCTTTAATTCAGTGGTTAGATGGACTGGCCAAACTACACATGGTTGTGAGTTCCAATGGGGACACGGCCGGTATATTCAAGAGACTGATTTCAAATTTACATTTGCAGTGGAATGTATGAGATGATGTTCCAAGAGGCATGAGTTGTCATTGTCCTCTAGCCTAATGTAGTTCACTTTTTAGTATTATTAATAAATTAAGATTCTGAATTTGTAAGAACTCGAGGAAATTCGTAATTGCGCTCTTGATGGCTCCTTTTCCAACTTGCCCCCTGTGAAATCTATTCTCTTTCCTGGAGATGGATGGATGGATGGATGGCTAGGAAACTTAAGGAGATTTCCCCATTTCTACTTTCTGTATTTTAGATTTTATCTTCTTACACATACCAAAAAAAGCTTATCTACAGCTTTATTTGCGGTTACCCCCCAGCTTCTGTCCGCCTCCTAAAGACAGGGTCACCGTGCCCATACTCTTCTGCACTAGCAGCGCAGCCCTTCGACTTTCAGGGGAACTACGCGAGTAGAAGAGAAGCAGAAGGTGACTGATGACAACGGAGACTAGTGCAGTCGGTGAAAATTAGAAGTCTGGTTACTTTCTAGGCCTTATTTTCTCTTCATCTCAGGCCTCTGGATCATTAAGTGATGCCAACAGTTCTTGTAGAGTCCTATTTCCTTGCTGTACAGTTTGCACAAACAAACTAATCCTCTAAAACCTGAACTGTCTTTCTTAATTCTGTGCTTATTATGACTACTTTGTGGATCATTCATGAGTTTATTTTTCACGCTGCTTGGAAAAGCTTCTGTCCCTTCAAAAACTGCAGGGATCTTTGTGGGCGATCTGTGTGTACGTGATAACATTTGAATGCCGCTAAAATGAGAAGGGAAAATAAAAAACAATTGCTCTAAAAGTCCAAGACTTTCCCCCTGCGCAGCACAATGTGAGGATAAAACTCAGTGTGTACCAAAGGATTACACGTTGCGTCTTATGCTGCGGAGCTCATTAGTGCACGATTATATATGCATAATATCAGTGAGGTCAATCCCTAAAACCAGCCCCAAACCTCCGTGCTTGAGGTTCTTCCTCACCCAGGCATTGTGATTCTCACAAACCACTTCCTTTCCTACACGAGGCAGCTTTCCGGGAAAAAAAAACCCCAACCCATCGTCAACACTACTTCCTACGCTAACTCGCGTATAAACAGCGACCCTATTTATACTTCCCCGCAATCTTTCCTGTTAGTAGCAGTATTACTAATTGCTGGCTTACAGCTCCTTCCTCCCTGCAGCAGTCAGACCAGCAGAGCCTGGCTGCTGTCCAAGTTTTTCACCATGGAGGAGACAGGCATTTCCAGCCCTATGCCTGCAAAACCAGCTCCACCTTCACCGGAGCCAGGCCAGCAGCAAACCCGGCTGATTTTATTTTTCCCAGCAGAGGCGCGGGTCTGTGTTTGCCCAGCCTCATGGTAGATGCTTGCACTGGGATGGGAGTTCAGGAGGTGACCTGGCCTGTCGTCTCCTCATTTCTGTTTATCCCAGAGCAGAATGGAGGGTTCCTATCAAGCAGCCCATAATTTGGGGATATGATGTGCGGTTTCCGCTCGGAAACTTTTCATTAAATAGTCTGCGTAGGCTTGGGAGTGGGTCTGTGTTTATCTGAACACAAATTTTGTTTTCCTGGGGGTGGGCAAATGGCAGGGTAAATGCAGGCGAACACGAGTGTTTGCTCCAGAGTAAAAATGTCCAGTGCCGACTCTACCGGCCCCAGAGTAAGGAAAGCAGAATTGCAGACATCCCGCGTGGTTTCCAGTTTTCCTGTTTCTGATGTGAGCATCTAATTTCTTTATTACTTTATATTGTTTATCTAGGAAGCCTGCTTTCCTTCACCTTTGGGAGGCAAAACACTCTGAAGCCAAGAAACAGTCCTTACGAATTCACCAGGGGCAAAAGATGCCAGGTTTTGTTTAAAGACATCAAATGGGATTTGCACTCCCCTTACATCCCTCTGTCTTCGTGTTTTTGTTTTAGTTTTCTTTTTCCCTCAGGGTTTTCCATTGACTGAATTGTCTAAACACTTTGACCACGATTGCCAAATTATACTTTCCTTCAGAGATGATAATCTAGGTAAAACAGTTGACTAGCTGCCTACAGAGGAGAAATACACAGCAGGGTGAGTTCTTAGCACTTTTATTTATCATCTAGAGTATCTTAATTATTAGCATTACAACAAAAACTCGGGCTTCTCGCATGGAGCTGGGGACAGACATGGTGATTGGCAGGAGCCTGGCTGTGGGCTGTGGGCAGCAGCCAGGCAGCGCTGCAACATGGGCAGAGCCGGGGGTGCTGCGGACGGTGGTGGGGCGCACATTGCACGTCCCTGTTGCTTGCAGTGTTTGCTGCTGAGTTTGGGGTGCTCAGCTGCCCCAGGCACCTTGCCCTGGGGCCTGGCATCTTGCAGAGGAAGGAAGGGGCAGGGGAGGGCGGTGGCTTGGCCTTTTCTGTTCTTGCTCTGACTCCAGTGCCAAAGAACTGTTTCCACCTACTTTTCTGAAGGTGACTTTCATCAGGGGAGAAAAAAAAAATATGGCAGGTTTACAGGTATGTAAACACCTTGTTTTACAAACAGTAATATAAAAGCCTGACTTGACCTGACAGCTTTTCTTTAAGGAAAATACTCTGTCTATAATGAATCTCCTGTCACTAATTCCTAATTCCAGAAACAAACTGTGCTGTTCCAAGAACTTGTTGCACAAGTGAACTAGTAACAAAGTAATCATGGAGAAAACAGGTTCCTTATAGCAAAGCTGTTACAAAGCATTGCAGACACGGTTATTTTAATCTTCCGAAGTGTCTCTATCAGTACTTCCCTTCCTCTGAGCAATTTGGACCAGAATGACAGCAGCAATAATTGAAGGATGAATCACTGGCTATATTGTAGGTGAGACATCATTGCAGAGAGAAGGCCAAGAAACAAACCTTAAAAACTGACTTGTTTTTATGCTGCTGCTGTATCTCTCAGCCTGGCAGCCTTTATAACAGCACCATGAGTGTCACTGGACTCGGGGCCCGTTGGCATTGCTGCTCCATTTTTAGGTTGCTATTGACCGCCAGAAAAATCACTCTCGGCTGTCTCCTGTCATACAAGATCCTAGTTTCTGAGCTTATTTTGTTATACCAACATTGGTCAAATACATGTTCTTTGAGTACGTTTTATGAATTTGTTACTTGAAGTATTTTACATGATGTTAACTATTAATTCAGACTAGGCCATTTGGGGATCTCTCTTTCTCTGTAAAAATCAGTTATTACAAATATTTAACACTGCATACAGGAAATAGTTTTTATTTAAGTACTCTTAGTAACAACTATGATTGTGTTATACTTAGTAAGCACCTGTATCGCTGCGTTTGCAATACACTGTTTGCAAATCACATTCTCACAGCCAGCCACAGCGTGGACTCTATGCTACAAACAATGTTCGAATACAGAAATACGCAAGTGAAAATTCAGTCCCTGAAATCCAGATTTGAACTGGGTTTGAGCCAGCAGAAGGGAGATGGTGAACAACTCTGAACTCTTGAAATTACTGTTGAGATGGGGATCTAACTCTAGACAAAAATGGCCATTGGGGTTTAGAAGTAGAGGATCATGAAACCAAGGTTAGATACTGAATCAGGGTTTTCAGTGTTGGCACTTTCAAGTCTTATCACTGGCGGAGGTAGAGCAGTACTGAGGTCCAAAAGCCCTGGAGTGAGATACAGGGAGAAAACGAGGGAGGGGAAGATGCAAGAGAATAAGGAGCAGGACAGGACGAGGGCAGAGGAAGGGCAGGGCAAACTGCCTCTTGCAGTTGCTGCTTGGGCTTGGATGACCAGAGCAAGTTTGGAAGTCCTGGCAAAATTAATGTTGCCGTCCATGACAGACGAGCTGGTTTTGTGACATGCTGTGGCAGGAAAAGAGGCTGGAGGGAGCAGGGATGCTTCATGCTAGAGCACAGCTGAAGCTGACCATGGGGATGTGGGACAAGCATGGTGCCGCTCAGGCAGCCTGTCCTCTATACCAAGCACATATCAGTGCTCTGAATTATTAACTTAAATTTATTAAGCAATCTCCTGATTAGACCAGAAAGGAAGACAACTTGTTTTTCCTACCACTCGTCCCTACTCAGAAAGTTAGCATCATTTACTTTTTTTGTCTGAGAAAAGACCTGAAATTCACGCTTTTCCCGGGGTGGGAACCTGGAAAGGGAATTTTATCCTATCAAGGAGGTGCAGGGGGAGCTGCATGTACCTGGCACTTGTAAGGATGCACTCACCAGCTCTGAGGGCTGGGGCCCAGGAGGCAGCTAATGAATGGTAACATGATCTATCTTTTGTGTGAGGTGAAGGAGTTTTGGAACTGGGCAGGCAGAAGGGAGGGCTGAGCCAGCCAGGAGCATGCACTGACTAGCACCAAGGCAGAGAAAACAGCTCTTGGAACCACTTCCATAAATTTTCTTTTCCTTGAAGCATCCGACAGAAAAAGAGAGAGGGGAAGGGAGGGGGAAGAGGGAGGGAGACAGATGGAAGTGTGAACGGAGCTGTAAAACCTTGCAAAAGCAAGGCTAGGCAATCATTTCACATTTTGGCACAGCCGCCTCCTGCGATGGCTGGAGAGCCTCACTTTTAAGAGCTTGCTGCTCTCCTCCTCTGCCGCCTCTCCCGGAGCTTGCCCATGGCTCGGGGTTGGTCTTGGAGAGCTCTGTGTAAAGAAACAAATAAATCAATGAAGCTGGAGGACTCGGCAAGCGTGGCGAGCAGGCAGGGACATGCGGAGAAGTAGAGTGGGGAGGGACCAGGAATCCCCCAGCAGCAAAGCACCTCTGAGCAGGGCAGCCGGCTGTCAGGCTCCTCATCCCGGCCACTGCTAGCTCCCAATGGGGCTGGCACAGCTTCATCCCCTCTCCAGGACTGGTGAGCAGCCCCCATGGGGTCTTGCAACACACGCAGCCCCACACACAACCACCACCAGTGCCGTGCGTGTTTGGAGCAACCATAATGGGGCCTGAGAAATGGCTCATTCCTCATGCTCAAGTCCTGAAAACTGCGAAACAGAGCCCTCGCGCGAAAGAGACTTTTAGCTTTTATTCTGTCCTCTGGCACCTTCGTCTTAACACCGTGTTTCTGTGCTGAGGAATTTTTTCTTCATGTTACGAAAATGTGGATGGGAAGAAAGTCAATATAAACATGCTGTTAATCATCAGATATTTCCTTTTTTAGCTTTGAGTCCTTTAAACAACAATGAAATATAAACAAAAATTACTTCTTTCCAACCTGTAGTAATAATGGCTGGGCTACTAACCGTTTCCTTATCCATCACCATAATAACATGCCGTTAGTTATATGGCAGCTCCCAAGCGAACAGTTCAAAGATGGGTTCCTGTTTCCATCCCTGTTTCACAAAAGCGTGTGCTGACCTGAGGGGGCAAAGTGGCTTCCCCAGGATCGTGAGAAAGGCCTGATCCAAACCGCTCTTGAAGCAATGAGATCAGTTGCATTGACTTCATCTGAGGGTTTGGAGAAGCCCCTTGGAGTGTGGAGAAGCATAAACGCGTCTGCTGATGCCCTCAGCATTTGTCTCCTAGATTAAGTCACCATTTTATTTTATTTGGGGGAGGGAAAGGGACAGCGGGAAGCACAGCCACCAAGGCAAAGAATAGGACTGGCTAAAGCATATAAAAGTGTTAAAGTGCTTTATAATGGTTCTAAGAAGCACTCTGTGAAAATATTTTGTATCTAATAAATGTATGACTAAGAACACAATAATATTCACAGACCCATAACTCCTTCCAGCAAAGACTTTGAATGCAAAACAGATCAGATGGCTCCCAGGCAGGGAAAAGCATTTGGTTGTTATTGCAACCACCATGGTAACTTCTCAGCTCTCTTTACTATCATTCCGGGTGGTAAAGCGGAGGAGCAGAATACAGCATTACTGATCCTACAGCTGAGACTTACTTGTGCTTGCTTTCACAGCCTTCGGAAACAATCTATTCCTTTGTTTTCTACGTTGACTCAGGTCGTTTGCTGTTAGGAAATCACAAAGATCGCTGTAATGGGAATTGTCGCTGAAAGCCGATGATGCCTTCCAAGCTTTGCAGAAAACCCCAGCCTTAACGTATGAGTGGCTGAATGGCACTAGAAACTTAGGGGAATGGGCTTGTGACTGAGTTAGAGGAGATTTCATACCATGGGCAGACACAAGCCCAGTTTCCATCTGCAAAAGTCACAGTGTAATATGAATGTACCCCACTCCAGATGCCAGGGACTTGAGGGGCACCACTGAGAACATAGCAACAGGGTTGCTACTATTAGCAGAGTAACTTCAGTAGTGGAATAAGCTGGTTTGTGAACCCTTAGAAACTGCTAATCCAACAGTATTGTGAAATACGGGTGCAAAGAGAGAGAAAGTGAACAACGATACACGCTGATCTACCCGTTCCCTAATGTGTAGGTGATAATGGGAGAGGAGCAAGGTGCTTCAGAGCTCTAAACCGTGTAAACAGAAAGCACTGCATTAAAGCGAGACGGTAGTGTGCGTTCATTGCTGGAAATAAATGACAGTGTTGAAGCATCTCCTCTGTAACCAAGTGGTGAGAGCACTGGGTAGGATCCTGGCAGTTTGAACTCGAGTCCGTGTGCTGTTGGGTGACCTTGGCAAAGTCACTTTGTTAAAGTCTGTGCAAGACAGGAATAGTCACTTCATTTTTGAACTGAAATAGAAGAATGAATTATTATGGCTGTTATTTTGGTTGTCTCCAGTCATTTTTCTCAGTCAGTTCAGCTCTTGTATCAGGGTGGCTGTCCTCTGACATATGAGATGCTGGGCAAGCTTAATCAGGTGTCATTTAAAAAATGAAACCATGTTAAGTTTTACTTGTAGTTTAACAAGAATCCACTTGTTATCCACTTGTTATCCACTGAATCATTGCAATGTCAACCGCTTCAAAATTTATGTAGTTTAAACAAACCATAGCCTGTTGCTAAGGAAGGTATTATAATATAATAATTACAACAGTGAAGTGTTGTAACAATCCTCTGATGGAGGCATTGTTTACTTCTCAGATTTTTCTCAGGTTTTTATGGATAGCGTTTAATTTGATTGCTTTTCACAGGTCTTACAGCAAACCTTATCCTTTATTTTCAAACAACGAGTAAAGATACTTGTTGAAGGCTACAGAAAATCCTGGAAGTGAGAAGCATGGTCAGTGTTTGTGCTTGCTCGAAGCTATGGAGACTGCGTTTTGGCTCTGTCGAGTATGTTTTATGATGGCTTTTTTTTTTTTCCTTTTACCACATTTGCCTAGTATAAATGAGTGTCGATGCAGCTGACTGAGGAATGAGACATGCACTGCTCCCGGTGCCAGTTCAGTTCAGACCTTCTAGCACCCCTGAAGGTCACGCTTGAAAACCAGGGGGAGGTCATATAGATTCTGTAGCTTCAGACATTTACCATTAAAAAGCATTTAATGTGTATTTATTAATCATACAACGCTCTTCCTGCATTACCCAACCGAGCCGGGCATTCTCGGCGCACAATAGTGTTGTATTTATTGCGTATCCTCCAGGGCAGGGATTTAGTGTTTGGCCGGCGAACAGGAACAGAATGTTTTTGTCGTCTGTGACTAACATGATGACTAAGTGCAGGGCTCCAAACGGATCCCAGATCTACTTGGGACAGCGTGGGGCAGGATATGAAGAAGGTAACATCTGAAACCACTCTTGGCCTCAGTGAAAGGGGGGCGCAAGCATCCACACCGGCCCAACGGAAAAGGGCCTTGGCTGCCAATCAGAAAGCTTTTAAAGGCTCTTGTGGAGATGAGGGTCCGTTTTGAAGAAATCCAAAGCTAGTAGTAAACGATTGTATTTTTAATGAATTTCCTGCGTACACTGATCTAGGAGTTGTTGGGGTACATATGCACAGTACTGTGATGATGACGGGACGTTACCATGACCCTTAATCTAAACAAGGTGACAAAATAACAACCAAAAAACTCAGTGACTAATGAAACAAGGACTCACAAGGAGGTAGAAGATTATGGTTATTTTTAATTATTTCTGCGTCTTGCTATTTCTTCCTCTGGATTGTTCATGTAGATGAGCCAGAGATGTTATATATTAATTCTGCTCTGTAGTAGCGTATTTTGTAATAGTCTTTAACCTGCTAGTGTTTCTCATGTCATGTGAGAAAGATTATGTGAAACACTGAGGGGTTTTGAAACTTTTATGCATAGTAATAATAATAGAAAATAAAGTAAACCTAACTTTTCAACAGGGGTTGCAATGGATCGAAAGAGACTTAAGTACATTATCAGAAGTCCACCACAGAACAGGGTCATCTGAAAACTTACCAAGAGTGTTGGGGAAGGTCTGAATTCCTTCATTCCTACAGCTTGCTCTCCCATTTTTCCCATAGTCTCAGCCCTTAAGTTAGAAAAACTCTAGGATAAATAGATAGGCCTTGCTTGTGGTTGCAGGACCTTTTATAGGCATAGATCGTCCACACACACTTCAAAGAAAAAATGGTTGCTTAATATTATACTGCAGTATTGTAGGAAATGAACAGAAGTTGTTGACCTTCCGTTGCTTCTCTGTCCCTAGAGACGAGCAGAAGATGCAGCTTCTTATTGGATGGGGAGGTTGCTATCCTTAATAACATTTCTGTTGTGACTAGTTTTTTTAAATCTTGTGCTCCTGCTTGAAAAAATTGACATGCGAGTTAGGCAGTTCTTGAGATTTTGTCAGATATTATTACTTTCTCCGTGGAAGTATGTATATGGCTCTGTGCTCTGCATAACCCAGGCTTGTGTAAAGATAAAATATTTAAAAATATGCAGTTGGGTTTTCTTTACCTTGGCCTTATTAAGTATAGAAAATAACCACTCGTGCTTGTGTTGAAGGAAAGTGTTTCTTTATGGGTTAGTGAAATAAGCTATTCAAAACCACTAAATCCTTCCAAAATACCCTTGCAGAGCTGTCAAAGTTAGTGAGACTTCGAGTTATATTATCAACAGCATGCTGTTAATGCTGCCAGAGTTTGAGGGAAGCATGAGTTTGACACTAAGCCTATTCAGAAATGACATAACAGTCTATTAATCAATTAGCATACATCATCATCTCAAGATGTGACCTTCTCTTTCTTGTTGTTTTCGATGCGCTCGCCCTTCCAGCAACAGGTCCTTACGCCTACATGTGCCTGTTAATGAAAGCAAATATAATGCAAATAAGAACAGAACGTTACTTGAACTTTTATTCCTACATTTTTCTCTTGGTCGAAAGAGAGTGGAGCTGATCCTGTGGGCATTTATTTAACAAAAGGTCCCGTTTTCTTTTCCAGGGTTTCTCTGGGAAACAGTAATTTGAAAGATTACCTCTGGTAAATACATGCAATTCGTATGAACCCAGTTGTTGCATCAGAAAAAAAAGTGTCAACAGAAAGTAACGTATATCATAGCACGCTTGCTGAAAAACACATTACCTGTATTAACACAATAATTGCGAATAATTCCTCCTATATTTTAAATATTGCCTTTTAGATTTCAAGTGATATTGCTGTTAAACCAGCTCTAATTTCTACACCAAAGCTAATTGCTAAATGTCCTTTGCCACTTGTCATATCAAAACCCAATTGTTATTGTATCTAGCACTACACGTGCCAGGTTGTTAGAAATTAAACAGCACATCTTCTCAAAGGAAGAAAATTTCTAATATTATCATCTCATATAGAACGAAACCTTGAGCTTTTGCTGTGATGGGAATGTGATAGTTTCTTTCTAAACTGGAACGACAGGATTTTATGATCTACTAAGCAGGTAGAAAATGAGACGCGTACACACCCTCCTAAGGAGGGCTTTAAATTGGAAGTCGCTCCTATACGTGCACTTCAAGAACTCCAGAAAAGCTCTAGTGTATGAAAAAGTCCACCTTGTTCCTGACTGGGATGAGATTTGTTCTTGGTGTCGTGCGGGGGCAGAGGTTTGCAGGTTTGATTTGCTTGTTGGGTATCTCAGACTTAGGAATCTAATATTTGGGTGATTTTCAGTTGCATACCTACTTCTAGGATCTGAGCTCAAAAACTGGCATCTAAGAGAGAGTGCATTTTTCAAAATGCTGAGTACCACCTGTAGCCCATACCACTTTCAGGTGGCTCTGTTCAAGCATTCACAGTGGCACTCTAGTATTAGTGGCGCTTCATCTGGAGCTTAAACTAAACATGAACGAAATAATTTGGCAGGTTAAATTAGTACTTACTAATTTTTTCACATAGGGTTGAAGCCCTTTGCTACTTGGGTTTTGAGGCAGAAATGCTAACCATCAAGTTAACACCATATGTAATGCTGTATCCTTGATGTAATTCTGAACTATTCAAAACCAGAGTGCTGGGGATTTCACATAAGCATTTACTCTGACAGGATCCAAACCTTTTCTCAGGACTGGCTAAATTGAGCACGCTCACCTTGAACTGATTTTCAGTTCCCTGTTGAGATTTGGTGTAGTTCTCACTCAACGTGACGTGATTTACCCAATTTTTCTTTGCATTGCGTACCTGGCACTCTATTATGCTTATTATACTTATGCTGCCTTTTTTTTTTTCTGCACAAAGCTTTTTAAATAGAAACCTGAAGGAGTGATGGTTATATAGGAGTATTATTGACCGTCTGAGGCAATATATAGTTCTGTTTAAACTACACAGTTCATTACATCTATTTTGTATATAACAGGCCTTTGGCCAGTTTATGCAAAATAGATCAGTAGCTAGGATAAGCATCAGTTCTTCCTAATGAGTAATGTCAAAAGTTCAAAATTAGTTAAACACAAAGGCAGAAGGCTGGTTTGGTCCTGCACAGCCATGCGGACTTGTTGACTTAAACTGCAGTGTCTTGGTAATGGAACTCCCCAGCAAAGGGAAGTGGTTGGGGTGCAGAAGAGAACAATATGTGGCATCAGTAGCTTTTCTCAGCGCTTTGAGAGGAAAATGGTTTTTATCCTTGCCAGTACCTATTTTCTTCATTAATTTTCCCTTTAAACCTCTGTGGAAATCTTTACCACGTTAATGTGGGAGGGCACGAAGTGGATGCTTTCAGAATTCTAAGGAGTAAGTGCTGTACGTAGTGACGATATTGAACCACAATGCACTGCCCTCTGTATCCTAGACTTGTCAGGGAAGCGTTAGGTTATCTTATGGGACGTGTCTTAGGTAAAAGTCTAGTTGAGCTATCTTTGGGGCATTACCATGTTATTCTCCTTCTGGGAGAAAGACCTCTCTTGAAAACCTTTAAAATTACCAAAACGCGAAGAGTTCTCATTTCTAGCGTTCATGTTTTTGATGGTCTTTTCTTGTCACCTGACGCATCCCTAAAGAGGAGACTTACTTCAAGAATAATTTTTAAGTATTTATTAGTGTCACTACCATGAAATGTGTCAGTACAGAGGAGAGGAAAGCAAACTGAACAGATGAGCGTCAGCCCGTTGCAAGTAGCCTGCACGCTAGCAAAGTGAGTTTCCCGCAAGTCTATAAAATGTATAACAGACTTTTGAGACTTAGTAGGTAAGTTGATGGAGGATAGCCAAGACTACCAGTGCAGTGGATTAGGGAAAAGTCTGCAAGTACAGCTTGAGGTCTATGAAATTCATACACCATTTGCAGAGCGAAAGTAAAGAAGAAAAGTATGCTGCCAGCTAAACAGGCCCCTGTTTGCTTCAGAGTCTTAACAGACTGCTGTCAGCCTGGTGCAGGGAGATGAAATCCCCTCTCCAACTCTATCCTGGCCTAGCAAAAAACAACATAGAAGAATCGCACTGCCTCGTGCCTAGCGGCCTTCTCTATATGGGTTAAAAAAAAAAAATCTTTCTGCTATTCTTCCCATTTTCGATCCTCTTTCTAGCAAAACATCTCTCTCTCGCTTGTTCAACTCGATTTGTCCAATAGCTTGTTAACTATGCTGAGGAGCATGTGTGTTAAGAATCATGGAGGATTCCTGGCTGGTTTTTTAGCTCTATCTTGCCATGGGAGGCCTGAGCCTGTAATTTTTCTTCCCATTAATATTCCTTGGGTGTACCTGTTATGCCCCTGCTTCAGAAGAATCATCTATGTCGGAGAGCACTGCTGGGCTTGAGACCACAGTGGTTTCAATAGGCACTGGTAATTTGACCCCCCAAAGAGCACTCCTTTAGGTGAAAACCTTAAAATAAAAACTTAGGGCAATTATTGTGAAGAGAAGCATTAACATTTTGCTCTGCTGAATGGTGATTATGAGAGACTCAAAAGATGTAATAGTGACAGCAGCTTGAATGCTCTGCACTGATTCCCTGGAGATCCTAGAAAGGGTGTTTGAAATCTCCCTTCTGCCGCTGTTGTTGGTTGTGGCAGAAATAAGCAGCTAGAGGAGAGTGAAACGTATGGGAGAAACCGAGCTCAGGTCTGGACCCAGGGCAGAACAGTATAGCCAGGCCAGCATGGGCAACCTGTGCCGGCGGTGCTCGCTCACGGCAGCTCCCGCTTTTGATTAACATGGGAATGGTTTGGTTTTGCAGAGCAGGCTATGGAAGGCTGGGGAAGCAACGTGAGACGGCTTCATTTTTGCAGAGCAGTCTTGATACATTCCATCTGGTGCAGGAGCAGTTTTTGCAGAGCTCTTTATCTAGGCAGGTTTGGATGGAGAAACGTTGAAACAGAAGGCAGAAGGAAAAGTCAGAAACCATCGTCTGGTTTCTGAAGAGGCTGAGCACTATTTGGTTTGGCGTTCAGACGTGGCAGTTTAGCAACAGGAAATGTCAGCTCATTAGAGCCATCGCATGGCATCGTATGATGATAGCAGTCATTCCCGCTGGCAGGGCGCCAGCCGTCACACTCAGTGGGGAAATGGCACGGTTTGATATGAATGTCTCGATTTCATTTTTAAGATGGGACAGTTTAGTGGGCTAGTTGACTTGGCAGGCTGTTAACAGAATTAATTTGATTGCCTTGGCAGTGGTAGGAGGATGCATGAAGGAAACGTTCTGGCTCTGTTGCCAGCATTTAATACCGAATGATTATCGTATACTATTGAACTGGTTCTGGATGGAGCACGTGTGAGGGCTTGCAACAACTTTACCAAAAATAGTAAGTGCCATTTGAAGTTGGCAAACGTGTGCTTGAGAGAAAACAAGCTTTCCAGTTAAAGCCAGTCAGAACTTCACCCTGCGGGCCTGTTCCTTGTCATGTTCCTGGACTGTGCCATTTTTCATCCATGCTCCAGTTGTGAAAGTACTGCTTTGTATTATCTACCACTGAATTATAGTAAAAGCCATGACTGTCTACTGTTGATGGAGACCGTTTCCACCAGAGGATGGATACCTGCATTAATGATAGCTGGGGTTTCTGTTTAACAACTTGTAGTCTTGGCATCCAGCATATTTTGCCTGAAAATGTGCTGGGAAAAGAATGGCACACGAAGCTATGCGTTATACGTATATAAGCCCCGTGTCTTTGTTTAGAATGAAAGAAAACGCCACTTAGCGCATGACTCATTTATATAAATACCATTTTTTTTAGGTACTTGATGTAATGCAAAGGATGTTCAGGAAGAAGCTGTGTGTCTAGGAGGGTTTATCTGGTCCTTTGGAGCCAACGGTCTTACTCCAAATGACTGATGGTAAAATGGGCGTGAGTGTTTTTCATCCAAAGGGCTGAAAGTGTTTAAAAGCATTCAGGAGAACTGGTTGCCTCTCCAAATTTAAACCTGTAACTCTGTTTCCATGGTTAGGCCAACATTGGCTTCACATCCAAAACCAGCACAAAATGGCATTCCTATCTTGAAACCGGCACAAGTCTGAGAAAGAGGTTTTCTGCGAGATTTGAGGTGAAGTGCAATAAAAGGCTCCTGATTTTGAACCCTAAAACAGAGATATTTGAGCAGTCCAGAAAGCCCGTTCCCCTTGCCCTCTTTCTCTTGCCGTCACACATATACTCACCCTTTCCGCCACGTTGTAAAAACCACTAGGTTGTCTGTAGATGCAGCACAGAGTTGGTGTGGCTAGAAAAGGGTCAGATGTGTTTTTTTCCTCCGGCACAGATATCCTCCAAGAGCACCAGACCTTTCTGCAAGCTGCTAGGTGCTTTGGGTTCCCGTTTCTGGCTGGCGTGGCTCTTGGCCTGCGTTTTTGTAAAGGTGCTGTACGGTGTTATCATCGTGATTGCTTAATGTTTCCTGTGAAACACATTTGTTTTGCAAAAGCCTGATTTTAATTCTTCATGTGTGTGATAGGGTTTGACAAAGGGAGAGGAGTGTGTTCCTGAGAAACACTCTGAACCGCTGCAGTTATTTTTATTTCACAATACTCAAAAGGGAATTACTGCAGCAGCAGCATTGTCATTACTACCTGTCTTCAATTCTCTTTGCTCCTTATCGCTATGAATTGAAAAATGCCGGGCAGAGTGGGGTTCTGCTTTTTCCTTGAGCCATTCATTAGCTCACTAACTTTTGAGAAATCCCATTTCTCACCACCCTATGGCTTTTTAAAACCTGAATAAATGAAGATAAAGTACTGAGTGGGAAAAGGAAAGAGATGGTACAAGCCTACTAGATTTTCTGTTACAGGTGATGGCAAAAAAGAGAAAAAAGGAGAAAGGGAGGAGAAAAAATAAGTTAAACCAACAATATTTCTTTTCTGAAAATGATCCCTAAAGAATTAAAAATAAAGCAGAAAAGACTATGGCAAAGTCCATTTTTGCACTTATAAAAATGTTGATCCCCTATAGAATCTGTTAATAACTTTGTTAAAGGTGTATCAAAATCAAAACCCTGGAAGTTAGATTTCAAAATTTGTTATCCATGAAAAAAAAAAAGGAGTTTAACTGGAATCGTGAGCAAGTATACAGCTGACTTTAAAACTTCCTTGCTATTTATTCCTGATGCTGGTTGTTTTTTAAATAAGAATTCATTCTGTCGTTTCCTACCCTTCATGATCTCCACTGAGCCTTAACAGTCACATGTATGTTTCAGTGTTACATACGCTTGCATTTCTTCCAACAGACTGCAGCGTGTACATATATATGTACGCACACGGGAGCACGGAAAGCGCAGGAATTACTAATGGAAAATATTACTAGGCTAATATTTTAATGGCAATTTCTGCAGGGTAAATAGATATTTTATACGGCTAAATCAGCTCTCCTGGGACAAGAGAGAAGAAAGTTCTTTATCCAGGCATCCCCAGGACCAATATATGGCTGCTACAGGCCACTAGCAGGTGGTTTGTCCGCATGAGGTCATACAGCAGTGACCATCCAAAAGTTTTCTGGTACCTCACACTAAATCAAAGTGATCTGCTTTTATAATTCACTACGTGATTGAAGGAGCAGTAGCGTGACCAGCACTTGGCAGCATTGCTCGCCTGCTCTTCCTTCTTTATGTCTGCAAGGGTAAACGGGAGGGGGAAATAAATGGAAAAGGAGTACAAGATACATTGATTTTAGCCGGCGTGTGCCTTGCCAGCCATCCAGCAGCCACCACGCAGCTTTGATGGCCACTGTACCCCCAGGTGAACAGGGGAGAGTTCCCTCTTGGTGGAAAAGAAATGAAAAGGAAAATCTGATCTCTCCACCAGCAGTTTTTTGTGCTAGTTACCACTGGCTCCCCAGAGGCAGCCCTGTGAGAGAATGGGACCATAACCTGATCAAACAGCTGTGGCCCTGAATGCCCGGGGCCTGCGGGGGAAGAAAGGAGGGATAACTGCTCCAGCAGCTGGAGCAAAAGAAGAGGGAGGGGACACGAAAGGGCTGCGGATCGCTGCTGGCAACTGCTCCGGGTGGCTGGGCACAAATCCCCCCTGCGAGTTCAAAAAGGGCACCGAAGCCTGTCCCAGAGCTCAGTTAGCAGGGAGGGAGCCGCGGCTGGCGAAGAAGGATGTCTTCGGGTGATATGAAGAGTAGGGATGAGAGAGGAGAAAAGGACTGGTAGGACATGGCATGCACCCTGTGAGGAAGGTCACCCAGAGGAGAGGGGTTGGGCAGTGGGCTCTGATGAGAAGAAGCATCACAGAAAGGGAGAAGGAAAGAGTAAAACCTGAAAATGGTCTGCTTTTTCTGCCACTTAATGTAGACACAGTGAGGATAACTGTCCACCAGTAACTACAGCGGAAAATGCAGTTCCTTTGATTCTGCTTAAAGAGCTTAAGATCTGATTTGAAATATATATTCTATGTATTAATAAGCAACACTCTGCTTCCTGACAAAATTTCACATCTGTATGTTTTCTTCTGAATATCTTTGGTAGGTGGACCTTGACTCTTTTAGGATGTACCTTAAAAAAAAAAAAGTGCCCAGAGTTCAGAGCATAATGAGCTTGGCGACACAGCAGTGACAATATTAACCACAAGTTTGTGCTAAGATGACTTGGAACTGAGTTAGATATGGTTTCAGAGCCTGCACCTGGCCTTGGCAATGCCTGCCATTTTTTTGTGGTTTTGCGTTCATATTTTCCTAGGTTTCTTCATGCCTGCTTTCTCACACTCACATGAAAACCCCACAGAACCAGGGTGAGCTGGCTGACTAACTGGTGATATAAAGGAAACAGTGACAGTGAGTCAAGCTCTCTCAGCAGTGTAGAGGGGGGAAAAAAAATCATCCCTGGGGTAGGGGAAGAGCTATCTGACTTGTAATCAAAGAAATTGCAGTTAATGTCAAGGAGTGGAAATGTTCAGAAAAATATGACTGTTGTAGCACCATCTTTTACATTCTCGTTTCATCTGCCGGCTATGGCGTGGCTCCACAATTTAAATTAAGCTAGCTGTTTCAGAGGAGCGTTGGATTTATGAGATAGCTATAGTGCATGGAGTGTCGCTGGCTCTTAAGGCTTGTGCTCTAATTAACTTGAAATGGTATAGAACGGGAGTATATATAGTTGTATCCTTGTTAACACGTTAGGTTTGACAGGAATTACTGGGCAAGCTTAATGTTAATGTTCAACATGTGAATTTGATGTAAGCGAATTGGTATCTTTCCCAATGTAATGGTTAAACTTACATCAAATACAGAAATACGGGTATTTCTTCTTCTTGAGGCCGTTGTGCCTTAGGTTGCTTTGAAAGCAAACGAGCAAAAATCTAGTAGATGCTGGGTATAGCTTTAGCCAGATTTGCCACCAAAAAAGATGTAACCTACCCGGTGAGCCCCACGGACTCGGTGCATTGAAACCCTCAGTGATGCAGAGGGTTACCTGAATATATGCACGTTATCCCCCTCTTTCACCCATTGAGAGAGTCCAGTGTTTTGTGGAGTGGAGAATATCACGCTGGGGGAAACACGTCGCAGGTTAGGAGTAGTGCGAGGTTTTTTTGGAAGTCCGCGTTCACTTGGAAGCAGCACATTTTTGCTCTTTGACGTTCTTACAGGGGACGCGATGGACTTGTAACCGGGGCTCTGGCAATTGTCAGTGCAAAAAACAAACGGGGACTCGTCGTTCTAGTGCATGTTTTTTTCGAACATATTCAAAAGGCAAGTGGTACTGCAGGACACGTATTTGCCAGGGAAATAGGGATGTTTCACTATGGCTGTGACTGCCCTACTGTGTACCCTCGTGTTCAGCATGGAGGAATCTTCTCAGAATAGTTAAAGCCTGTTTTCCCTTTGCAGGTTGAAGGTGTAAAGAAAAGCAGTGAATGCCCCAAGCTTGTGTACCTATAATCACTACAAATAACTTTACTAGCAACGATCTTTATTTTTATAGCCATCCTGGCAGACTTCTCCCAGGATCTGAGAAGGCAGCACATGTTGTAACACTTGTATTGATAGTAACGAGGATTTTGCATTTGAAAGAGATGTATTAGTTTTGTAAGTAAGTGATGCACCTTATGAACAGGCTCTTCAGTCACTTTTCCAGAGCTACAATGGCTTTAAAACACCAACAGGATCAAAAAGACTCACTAAAGTTTATTTGTCCATAGGGAAAGCAACAGTGACTGTGATTATCCTTGGAAACAATATTTATATCTTAATATGTGATTATTTTTCATGGTAACTTTTCTGGCTATGCTCTGGTGATAACGCTGAAGTGCTGTGGCTTGGTAATTGTGGGTAGATACATGCCAAGCTTTCCTGATGGAGCGTTTGCCTAAACAAAGACACCTTTGCCTAAACTCTTGTGGTTGTGCTGTTGCAGGATACACATGAAAATCAGCAGTCACCCTCATAGCCAGATGTATTTTTCTGAGTGTGGCAACCAGCCTGCATGCAGCACACTGTGGCAAAACACAACAGATGCAAAGTTCAAACCCAGGCGAGGGGTGCTTTGCAATATTCCTTCTATTTAATGCTCCTTGTGTGAAGAGGAAGGTGCCTCCATTCACGCCTGCAGGAGTTTATAGGTTAAGTCTTCTGGCTGTCCTGGATGGATGCAGGCTACATACTACGGGATATTTTTTTTCACCAGTTAAATATATGTCTCTCTGTTTCTTGATCTGTTTCCACAGACCTTGGGAGCTTTACAAGTGTCACTTTGCAAGGCTGACTGTAAAGTGACTATTGTGCCATTTCTGTAGTATTTTTAATAACCCCAGATTATTTGGAGGTCTTCCGTTTCTGGTATCCTCAGTTATCTATGGCTGATGGGTAAGAAAGTCATGCAGTACAGTACAGGGGTATCGCTGCAAGCAGACTTGAAATGTGTTTAGAGGTCTAAGGTTTGTGTTGACATAAGCAGAGACCCCAGGATGGGAGGGGTTTGAGTGTGGTGCACTGCATGACCGAGTGCTTTCTCTCTAGTGAATTCACAAGGAGAAACTCAGGGAGTGGGACAAGGAGTGAATAGGACTGTTCCCAGTGCCGACTGTCCAGTGTCCCTGCTTCGGTTGGGGCTTCTGGGTCATGAGTTACTTCACTTGCCTCTGCCGATTTCCTCTATGTGACATTTTACACCCACGAGGTGCGTGGCCAGAAACCTAAAGTTGAAGGCAGAGATGAGTCAAACCAAAACAGCGCCAAGTGTTTTTCCATTCCTGACCCTTCTCCACATCGTGTGAGCTTTGGAGCAGCCAGCTGATGGAGGAGGACCGTAGTGTCCCTTCCTTTAGCCCTCTGCAACTGGGTCTAGCGTTTTGACCCTCGTTTCAGGGAAGTTTTAACCACGTGGATTCTCGCTGGACCTTCCTAGTTGTTTTTAAAAGGCAATATACATGTGAAATTACCTCTGCTAAAGTGGAAATTACACTCGGTGGCTGTATCTGCCCTTTGGCTGGAAGGCTCTAGTGAGGCATTATTAAGGCATTAGTAGCGGGCTGATAGGAAATATTTATAGCCGGTAGAAAAAGATCTGCGTCCTGAAAAGCTTGTTCCGCTGTTCTGGTACGCGATGCCTGCCACATTGTGCACCCCAGAACATAACACATGCTTCTCTGACAGAGTTTTAGAGAATGCATCAAAGCCTCGGTGACATAACGAAACAAAGTAAAGGGAGGTTTTTTGTTATAATTTCTATTAGAACGGAATGTACACTGAAATTAAGCTGAGGTGTTCTCCACTGGGCTGTCCAACATCTAAACATGCCATGTAAGACAATGTAATTTTTAGATTATTTGCAAACATGACTTACTTTTGACATTTGATGGCAAACATTGTTAGAATGTACTATTAGGCGTTATGTTACAGTGAGACTGTTCGGAAAGCAGCACAACAGTGAGTGATTTGAGGCAGCGTGGACCTACCCTTCCCGAGAGCATCTGTGAAACCACTGCTTCATCGCTCTGACACAGAACTGCAGTCTTTAATGACCTGAGCACAGTAATAATAATCAAAATAATAATAATACTTCCAGGGAGCTGTAATAACAATTTTGCACCTAATCTTTGTTTGTGTTTCCTTTTGTGGTGCTGGCTGGAGGGGATGCACAGCTGGGGGGCCGGGCGCAGCGGCGGGGTCTTTCCGGCATGCACCATTATTTCCAGATCAGCAGCTTTCTTTTGACCTGCCCTAAACTGTGGCCTATTCAGAGGAATAATGCCTGCAGGGCAGATGCCTCCAGTATAGCTCCCAGTCCCTTTGTCATGACTCTCCCAGATTCCTTTTTTTTTTTTCTAGAAGTACAGCTGAGAGATTTGTGTGACGAGGTTGATTAAATCCCAGCTGTGCCGTGCAAGTCTGGGTCCCAAAAAGTCAGGACAGTTTCCAAGGTGGGCAGCATGAGTTCTGCCTGAGAGACCAGGGTCACCTTCAAGCGAGATGTAGCATCACCCTTCTTCCCAGATGCTAAAAAGACACTAGGACTCGTAGTTTCTCACAGCACGGTAATATTTAATGGGGAGGGGACAGTGTTTGTCAACGGCACCCTTTTCCACGCGGAGGCCCTAAAATTTCGTTACAAAGCACAGATATTGCTGGTGTCGGGAGGCGTTGCAAAGGCGCTGTCACGGGGTGGGCTCCCCAGTGCCCCTTGCCACGTGGCTTTGCTGCGTTTCACCCAAAATAGGGCTGAACAGAATGTAAGAAATTAACCTTTCCTTTCTGAGGTTATTTAGGGTGATTTTGGAAGTCTCTTTTAGGGCTTTTAACTGGCTTGCGAGGACAAGCCCTTGAAAGCACTGCCTTGTTAGCTCCCCAGAAAGAAGGGGGTGGCCCTATAGAGACATGTAGCAGGAAGGAGAGGCCTTCTTTTTTCTTTTTTTTTGGAGATAGAGAGTTTTGCCCAAAAGAGAAATTTGCGTTTTGGAGGCAATACTCTATCTTTCTAAGCCTGCCTTCTCTCCCACCTCTGAGTACATCAACCGAAAGGCCCACCCAGGAAAACCAAAAAGCACCAGCAAGGCTGTGGTGAGGCTGTCTCAGACCCCCGTGCTCCTTCCTGAGCCCGGCAATAGCCCTGGTGAGGGGAAGCGGTTGCCATCCACAGAAGAGCCAATCCAGCTGGAAAATCCTGGCTAGAGGCCATGGCACTGTGAGGATCTCAGGCTGCCCCTGAGGGAGCTGGATTACCATTGCCAGTCAATATTTTTATATTTTGTTGACACTTTTCAGCCATGGTATTTTAATGACAAATCTAAGCCTGTTTTATATACAAAACTTCAAGTCAAACAATTTTTTTTTTCTTTTGCACTGAGTTTGTTTCAAAAAATAGGGAAATAAATCTTTAAACCCCATCCATTAAGGATTTTCTCCGCAGAGAGAAGATCATGTTGCAAACCACCAAAGAGTATTTCAACTGATTATGTCCTGTTCATTGCCATTAAGACCTCTATGGTTTCCCAGCTGTTGCAGACTAATACCGCTGTCGTACTACAGTTTCACATTTGTGAGTTCGTCAGACAGCTTTCAAGCTGATAGCTGTGTGAGAGTCCTTCAGAAGCTCTGCATTCAGACTGCCGTTGGCATCGGTCTCAAAGGCTGGACGGGCTGGCGATTTACTGTGTCAACACAATGAATAAACCAAGGTGTTTCCCCATCACAAACAGAACACTTTTTTTCCAAGAAAGACACGTTACCAAATTTTGAGTTGAAGTGAAATCATTGCATTTGTTGGATTATCTCGTGAAGAGAACAATCAGAGAGTCCAGAAAAACCAGGCTTTATTATTGACTCTGCTGCTAAGTTATTCTGTAACCCGAGGCGAGTTACTTACCACCTCTTTGCCGGCAACGCCCCGTATAAAACAAAGAAAAATCAATATCCTTCCCCACTCTTTGCTTTTGCCAAATGTTGTAAAATATTCGGGTGAAAGGTGGTATGCAAGTGAAAACCGTGGCACATTGGAAAATATTTCCATTGTTGCTGGTTTACAGCAAGCTGCGAGAGGAAAGCAACAATTTGACACCATCGCTTTGAAGACAGGGAAAGAAGCAATGCTGCTTGAACTAAAAAGGGATTTGTTTTATTTTGTTAATTGCAGCCTTTTTGAAAAATGATACTTAGCCTGCCAGTGAAGTGCTAATTAACGTTAGGATGTGGTACGCCATCTAATAAAGGCTGCTGTTGAGGAATGTGAATGAAGAAGAAATTGTTCCTGAGGTGTTGATGGGTAAACAAGATTGCTGTAGAGGTGGGCTGCAGGTAAGCTTGACACTGCATTTTTTGCAAGCTGTTGCTTTGCTCTTTGTGTTTGTGTTCGTTATCCCTCTTAGCCGCCACTGATACTCCTGTTCTGAGCCTTAGGTTTTTAGAGGCAGCAGTCTTTAGGCAGGGGAGGCGCTCAGAGCAGCATCGTTAAAAAATTGTGATGTAATGAACTATCATAATTTTAAAATTGTAATTAAGATTCTGTTTCTCGCAATGTAATTTTATCTGATGCTTTGCCTGTTGTGTCTGATTGTATGTAGTAGTGCGTAACTTTGGTCCCACGTTGACAAAACCCTTTACACTCAATTTAGAATTGTCAGCATTTTGATTTTGTGTCTTCAATCTCTTCAGTTTTCCTTTCGATCCTTTTTGTTGTTCAGACAGAAACATGCTGTATACTATCCCATTCAGGGAGAAAATCTGGTTTTCTCTCTGCTCCCCAATTATTTAGGGAAGTTTTCTTGGTCTATTGCAGAGGTTTCTGGCTTTGCATGTAAGGCTTTTCCCATGTAGGCACACGAAGGAGCACTTGGCTGCTGTATCTTGATAATAACGTGTGGCGCTTTGTGGCACACACATCTCACGATTGTCTTCTGCAGCTATTTTTTGCTTTGCTGCTGGCAGTGGGAACCCCAGGAAAGCACGAGAGCAACGAATTAAATTGCAAAGAGTATACAATTGATTGTAACTACTTAAAGCGTTTCTTTCAGCAGAGCTCCAAAACTCTTTTGGCTTGGGTAGCTGGAGACCTATCTGGCCCCTTGCTGGACTGCTCCCCTTGCCCACGTACCTCCCTGGGTGGCTTCAGCTGAGCACAGGAGTCATCTCAGCATCAACTTCAGGTGCCCACCAACCATTCCAGTACACCTAATTGAACGTAAAAACACACTAGTGATGTGCTTAAGAGATAATCCTGGAACAATAAGCATCACAAATTGTGTCATATTTGATATGACCATCTAAACAACTGTGTGAAGTATAATCCTCATAGATGGACTGGCAAGGGTGAATCTGAGGCAGAGGTACGTGACCGACTGTGACTTAGTTCCAGATAAGCTCTGTCTTATTCTCCTGGGATATTGAGTGCTCAGTAAGGTTTTTTCCTCCCTTCTCTTTTGTATCATACAAGAGCACAAGCCCCGAGAATGTGTTCTTCTAGCCATATTAGAACAGTTTGCAGGCAGTCCTGGTATAGGATCAGGCTTTTCAGCAGGTGTGTTTTATTCAGATATTGGAAAGAAAATCCTTCAACAAACTGTGAGGAAGTTGCTATCACAAGCTACGTGAGCAGTACGGCGTATTTCATGAACGCTTCCCAACGGCTGAGCTTAGACTCACCAACCACCCACAAGATGTGTTCATTTCTTTAGAAGGTAGACAAATACGAGGATGAGCAATGAAGGAGAAATAGCCTCTATGTTGGAAAAAAAAAATAGGAAAAAGATGTATTGAAATAGCTGGGAGTGCTTACGCTCCTTAGTCAGAGGAAGGAGCTGAGGGTCAAAGGAAGGACAGCGAGTCCAGTCAAGGGTGTGTGTAGAGACAGCTTTCCGTTGTCAACTGGCCAACATTGGTGTCACCATGCTATCAGCTGTCCTCCTTCATTTCATTAATAAGTGTCCAGTGGAACACAGCTGGATGAGGAACAGCTCAGTACCTCAGCAAACAGCAATGCTCTCACAGCTGTGGTCGCTGGGAAAGGCACAGCAGCTTCCGTGCAGGTGTTGTGGTGACACCCTACATCCCTGTGTGGAACATCTGGCTGGGAATATGGAGCTGGAGCTCACCAGTCTGACACCCTCCGGGGCTTTCTGAGTAGGGCTGAGAGTACCTGGTGGTCACAGGTTTTATTTCCAGCGCACTGGAGGTGCTTTTCCTGCCAGTGTGATATACCAGCAGATGAGGAAAAAGGGAGAGGATCGACCAAACCTCTTGTGAAAAGAGTATTTCACCTGGAAAACACAGTTTTGAAAAATGGAATAGTGCTGTGGCCAAAAGGCTTACTCACATGAAACAATGTGGTCTCTTCTGTGGAAGGAGGAAAAGGAAGAATATAATTTTGACATAAAGAGGTGGTCTATAGTGGATTGCATGTTCTAAAAGTTACCTTTTTCCTTTCCAGAAATATTTTGGAATTCTTGTGCTGTTACATTCTTAACAACTCGATCCAAAGGGAGAACAAGTTTAGAGTAGAAAAAAAACCATAGCGCTTGATAAGAATTCTATTTACCAATTTCTCTATAGTTCTATATCATTTTTCTGCCATTTTTAAGTTCCATAGGTTAATAATTCTTGCAACTGCACCATTTATATGGTGTAGAGATACGCGTTTTGGCAGTCCCAGTGTGCCAGAGTTGTGTTATAGTTCATGTGGAAAAGCAGACCTTTCCCATATGTGCAATCACAGAACTTTGTGATTTTTGATGTTTACCTTGATACGGCCGAAGCAAAATTTTATTGATTGTAAATAACTGTGAAATCATTTGATCAGCATTGATCAGAGTACAGAACTATTCTTTTTTTCCTTCTTCAAAGGATCGTTAGCAATTTTAGAAAATGCCGATGTGTGAACAAAAGTCTTAAAAAGAGAACTTGGGTAAAGAGCTCCTTTTGTTTCCAAAGTCTCTCTCCACTTCCCACACACGTTCAGCCCCACACTTCTGGATATGTATTTAAGGCAGCGAGAGCTCCAGGCTGTTTGTACAATGAAATTGGCAGGAGGCAATCTTTCATTCAGTCACACAATTGTGCCCTTAGAATATAAGCTAGGAAAACAACTAATATGATAATTAAATGATTTGAAAAGGTACCTAATAAAATAAACAGTTTCACATAATCTCAGTAATGAAAGTAATCTTACTTTCAGAAAGTGCCTTTTATCTTGAAGGCTTCCAGAGCCCCCAGCGCTTTGCGCGTGTCCAACCGTACGTCAGAGCCTGGTGAAAGGCACTCGTCGCCACGCGGAGGACAGCCAGCCTTTGGCATGGCGTGCCCTGCAACCTGCTGAGGAAGGGAACCCAAAGCCCATTTTGGAGTAGAAAACGCGTTGCCGTTATCAGTGCTGTTTGTCAGAAATGACGTGCCGTTGCAACCAGAGCCAGTGGAGAAGCGATGTGTAGACCTCGTGTGGGGTTGATCGGCATTCAGAGCTTTGTCTCTACCTGAAGACTCTTTGGGTGTTCAGTTGTATACGCCGTATTGGACTTCATGATTGTAACCTGAGGGGGCTACAGAAATCTTCAACCTGTCACTTAATCTAAAAGTAATCAAAAGAAATCTGAAGAAATGTTTTACTTTTCCTTGTAAGAGATCGAAATATATATTAGGATTCAAATGGTACCTTTTTTTTATTTTTTAATATACAAAAAAAAAAAAATGGGGAGGTTGCCTACTTGTGTGTTGGATCGGAGTCACAAAGCCAGCATCCTGGAACAACGTCATGACACAGTACCACCATCTTTTTCCACCTCTATGTTTCCTTCTTAGAAAATACACTTTCATAACTCTCTTGAAGGAGAGGAGCAACTCTGTAGGCTCCTTACCCAAAGATTAGATAGTGTCTGCTCAGTCGCAATGGTGTAGTCATAAGATCTTTGGTGAGCCTTGGCTTGGCATAGGTCTAATTTTGTTAAGAATATATGTGAGTGAGTCATAGCGATACCTCACATTTCCTCAGAAACTGAGGAGTTTTGTATTTGTAGCCAAGATATTCTCCTGTTGCCACATACAACTTTCACAAGTGCAATGGAAGGCAAAGGAGAAACAAATTTCAGCAATCCCTGCTTCTCCAGCTTAGTCCATTCCTTTTGCCACTTCTTTCCACCCCCTCAGTTGCACAGGCACTTGTGCGAGGACTTTACAAGGAGTGCTGTGAACTGAGCGCTGGAGTGCCACGCTCGTTCCTAAAAAGGAGTGACCAAAAGATGATGAGGTTTGATGCGCCGACATCGTAGACATATGCATTTTCCAACTTCTAACAACCAGTTCCGGTAAAAGACACCGCAGTGCTTCTGCTCCTTCGGGCTGTCGGTGTTTCTTGATCTCCCTCACACCAGATATGCACACAAAGCCACATTTCCACTGGTGCGTTTTTTGGGGGGGGTTTTAAAGTAACTCTTGCAGAGAACAAATCATTTCTGCTTGTTGCATCCACAATCCTGCGGGTAAAGATGAGCACAGAAATGTAACTGAGAGCCTGCTTATTATCCTGTTGTAACTGTATCTCAAAGGTAGACGATTGCCCTAGGCTTAGATTTTCTGAAAATTTGCGTGTATCAAAAGGGATCTTGTACAGGCAAAAAGCAGCAAGTTGATTTTTCCAAGAGCAGCTTGCCATTTTAAGCAGTTGTTGGCTTAATAAGTGAAATAGCTTAGGGCTACATGCATGCCAAAATGATTGCATTTTGTAAGAAAAGACTGTGCCTATAGGTCTCAAAGTTTCAGAGCCAAGACTAGTCATATTTGTGGTCTATAAGTTGCAACCCCAAGCTATTCTCACCACTGAAGATAAGGGGTAGCTGATCATAGAATAACACCGATTTTAAAATAACTAACCACAGCAAAATTAAAATGCCCTAGTCAAGTAATACAAAGAGTCTGTGATTGACAAGATAGCTGTTCTTTGAAATGTACTGTAGGCAGTAAATAGCATCTTATGCCCATCAGCTATTTTCTATCTTAAAGCCAGGAAAAATGATCTGGCATCTGTCCTTCCTGAGTGAGGCTTCAGTTCTGAAAGCTGCAGCAGCTCCCTCCCAAATGCCTCTGGAAATGGTAGCAGTGGTGTGCTCATGGGTTGTAATTATATCACGGGGTTCTTCTCGCTTTTTTTTTTTTCCATAAGTGTTTCTCTCTAATGTAAACAGCTGTGCAGGGTGGAAATGGAAAGTTTCGCCTCTTACGCTTGTGCTTAGGTGGATTTAACTTAGATCTGCATTTCCTTGGGGTGGGCAGTAAGACAAGGAAATGCAATCTCAGCAGGTCCAATTTCTAATTTATCTTTGTCCCCAGCAAAATTTAAGCAGCAACTAAGATTTTATTGAACTGTAATCTAGATAACTTTACCTGATGCCACAGAGTTCAAGCAGCTGCCAAGCTTTTCTGTACAACCCTTTACGGGCAAAGAAATGCATTGGCTGTATGTATACAGCGTGGATGCATAGGATTGGATTGTATGCGTGCAGGTTATATATTCTGTGCAGTGTGATCTAGGCTGTGGTCTATGTGCATTGTGGCATAAAACGTTGGGGGTTTGCCTCGGCTCTGCTACCTGAGTGTTTGCTTTTTATTTGGAAGGGGTTTTCTTTTTGTTACTGTCTTACTGGGGCTGTGGGAGAGCTGCAGAAAATGTAAGTTGGAGACCGTTGCTGTTCCTCATTTGTACTGAAGCAGCTGCAAGGCTCTGTTTATCGCTGCCTTACAATCACTATAATGTTGCCGTTTGGTGCTCTATTGCGCGACGTATTGCACATATAGTCACATAGGAGTGTGAACTATTCCTGTCCAGGGCACTGATGCCCAGTGGGAAAGAGGGCCTTCCTCCGTGTTGCTGGCTGGCTCTGCAGCAGCAGCAGGATCTGCCCGCAGCACTTCAGCGGCCCCGAAGTGTGTGACCATTCTCGTTGCACGGAAGCAATAGAAATGAAGAAAGACTGATAAAACACCAGATCTTTGCCTTCCCCCCCCCCCCTTCCCGTATATGCTGGAATGCAACCTGATGAACAGAAATCTCTTGGAATGTATCAGATGGCTTTGTAGAAAGCAAAATGCTCCCTCTTTCGGGACTGGTATTTTTTCTGATGTTGTCATGGGGGGTTTTTTGTTGGGTTTGGGCTTTTTTAAAGTCAAAAGGAGAATTGTAACTTCCTTTACACCAGTACATTAGCATAATACGTTCCTGCCTTCAGGTACTGTATGTCATTGTTATGAGTACATTTTGACATCTCTCACACTTCCAGCACTCCAAAGATCCATGACAGAGCTGAATGAAAACTTTTTTTGACTTGGCAGGAGCAGTAAGAACACATAAAACCTGCCAGCTGTCAAGGATGTAAATGGTGATTTTGTTTCACTTTTTTTAATGAATTAAAGCAGGATTGAAATCTGTCCAAAGACAGCATGTTTGGCCTTGCAAGGAAAGAAAAAAAATGAAAGAGAGGGATTTTTTTTTTTCTCTTTTGGCACTTGCACTCATGCACTGTTTATTCTTGGTAGCGCAGTATAGGACAGAGCTACTCTACTGAAAGAGCCTTGGCCATGGCCGTGACACACGAGACACCTTAGCAGGGATGGGTTTCGAGAGAGGGAGCATTTAGGGAATTGGAAAAAAAAAATCTGGCTTATTTCAAGCCAGGCACCTGAAAAATGCGGTATCCATCACTGTTTCACTGAAGGGTGGCAGTGAATCGCTGGTATAAGTCATCTTGTGCATCCTTTACACCATAGTCACATTGGAGCCAAACCAAAATCTGACGGCTTGTACCTTTTTTCTTACAAATGATGGTTTTGCTGCTGCCTTCCTGATGCCGCTTTTTAGGGTGGGGGCAGGCGTGTCATTCATTTGCAGGGCTGGCATTTGAACCGTTGGGTACCTCTGAGTGAGTGTGGTTGGTCCCTCTGGTTTCCTGGTCTCCCAGCTCCAAAAGCAATATGGGTTGGAGCTTCTGGGAGATGTCCCGAGTGTTCGCACTTGCGCTGCGTGATCATGGCTCCCTTCTCTGTGGAAAAACATTGCCGTTCTGAGCTTGTCTGCATTGCGTATCCTTAACCTACGTTTCTTGCTATTGTAAAGTTAGCTCCAAAGCTTGGTTGGGAAAAAAATGGCTGGTTTAGAAATCGTCTGCAATTTAGTTTCCATTTTCTTTCTTAGGTTCTTAAATTTTGCGCTTGAAATATCTTTGACCGCTATCCATGATTCAATTTGATTGTTTTGCTTGTGAGTGGAATGTGACATGCTCATATCTCTATCTACTTAGTTACTCAAACCGCACATGTAGCTGCACACCTACTCCTCTGGTGGAGTCTGTATCACATGGATCTCTCTATACGTGTCTGTGTTCCTCTTCAGAAGTGAAAACGCAGTAAAGGATTTGCCAGGTGCTTTGCCTTTCATGCCAGAATTACCGCTTAAGATTTTCAGGTGATCACCCATTCAAGAACCAGGCAATTTCAGACCATAGTTTCCAAGCTGTTAAGTGTTATCAGGTATAAAGGCTATCTCAATACCTTAAAAACTGAACTGCAGTTGTCTTAAATAACACAAGCAGAGAGAAATGAAGTCTGTTCTTTTGGAGAATGTAGTGCCTCACATCAAAATAAGTTCATACTGACTCATGTTCCTGGACCAAAGATCATTCTGGAAGCACAGCTCAGCTTCGGACGTGGGTCAAGCCCAGTGCAAGCACATTTCAAGAAATGTGGGCTGAGCTGGTCTTCCGTGCAGTGTGGAAGAGGTTCCCGTGTGCCTGGCAAGAGGTGCGTGGAGCAGATTAGCTCTTGCAAAGATGTACAAACAGGCTTCAACTTATGCTTTGTGAGTAGATCTATTAATTCAATGTGACTTCTCAGGCAAGCGAAGCCCATGCTGTACTTCAGCCAGGTGGTTTAGACAAAATAAAAGTGAAGAAATTTGTTCAGACAAAACAAAAGCGAATCCCAACTTCTTCCAAACACTCAAGATGAACCTGAATTTCTGAAGAAAAAGCGTAACTCCCTTTTTCTCCCCTCGCCTCTCCCTCAGTCTCCTAAAACCCTGGCTCCTTACCGCTTTAGCTGGAACAGAAAGACTCTTCTCAGATTTCCAGCTTGTCTTCAAGTCGGAAGTATAGAAAATCTTGCAGGAAAGCCTCCTCTTATGAGCTTTCCAGGCAGATTTTCTGAATAAAGAGAGTCTTACACATTTCAGTTATTTACTAAGTGTTCTGAGAAGCTTCCATGCCCAGCTTTACTATAATTCTTGAGACACAACATGTAATTACAGGATGAAAGGCTGCTAAACCCTACAACCACTTCAGTTAAACTTTGTAGGATTGTAGGTGATCGGAAATATATTGAAAGTCAGAACCGTCCTCTCCTTTGTTTGAAGAGAAATCTTCGTTTCTAACAGCGTGTCAGTTAATTGCAGCACTTACTTAACGTGAAAGAGCAGAGAGGGGTAACCCTGCGCAATGAAACGGGGCAGCTCAGCAAATAAATGTAAGTCGCAACGTTTTCCTCACTGTGAGGCAGTTGCGCATGTTCTGTAAAGGTGCAGAGCAGGTTCACTCACCTCTGGATTCTGCTCTCACTTGGCGTCTTTTGCCTCTGTCTCTGAAATGGGGAGAACCTCTTCACGGAAATGAGTCCAACCACCTCCTGCCTGATGAAAATGCAAGTGCGGGAGATGGAAGGAAAGGAATCCCTGCTGTCTTTCCAGGTCAAGTTTTAGTTCTACTTGCTTGGGTGTCGGGGAGCAAGGGAGAGGCACGTCTGCCTCCATCAGCGGTCCCAGACCCCGTGCGAAGGGAGTAATGTGCCTGCAGCCACCAAAAGCAGCTGTGAGCCCAAAACGTATGCACCCACTCATAAAGGGATGAGACAAAGCGAGTTAGGCGCTTAGGAATGGGGGAAAGACGGGAATGTCTGTCCAGGAGGAAAATCTGGCTGGTGCCTCCTGGCATCACCGGTCCCGGTGCCCCCAGAGCCGAGGCCACCCCTCACCCTCCTGCCCCCAGTTGCAGCGCATTTTATGCCACCAGCACAGAACCCTGAGGTAAATGTCATGCAGGGAAGAAGTCGATGGTCATTATTTACTCACCTGCCGAAGTGGTAATTTGTGCTATATTATGAAAGATTTAGGTTTCCTGGTGTATGGGAGGCAAAAAGCCCCCAAATTAGGATGCTTGGGTTGTCACTGTCAATGGAGACAAGGTGCATGGTGTTTAGCCTCGCTTTCTTTCGCGGGGCCATGGCACTTAACCGCTCTTAATCCTTTTTAATGAACACTGTGCTGATGCAAATCAGCCTACAGACCTCTTAGTTAAAGGAAAAAAGTGAAAAATCTGTTGAGGGACTGTGGCTCTGTAAGGTAGACTTGGCTAAAATGAAGACTGCCACATAAAGGTGAGTGAAAAATAACTGCAAGTTAAAAACACGCTTCTGGTGAGCTTGGGAAGATGTTTCAGAGGAGAACGTGTTCTGAACTGGTGAATTTTTCATTTCATAGTTAAGAAAAGAAAAATAATCTGATTGTACTCTTTTCTCCGAAAATATTTCAAAACAGAGAAATACTAGCACCGTTTTCAAACAGGGCTTTCCTGTACTTCAAACTTCCTTTCTTTCTAAAGGCAAGAAACAACACAAAGTAACACCGACTGTTTTGCCAGTTGGAAAACATTTAGAAAGTGTGAGAATGTGGAGGGGGGGGAAAAAAAATCATATCCTTAAGCTTTGTCACTGGTTTTCAGCTGGAAAAATACTGGAAAGCTGGAAGACGTTTCTTGTTTTAATACATTCTTAATTTGTAGAATGGCTCCTTAGGAAAACCCTTGTCTCCTAGGAGGGAGATTCAACCGAGAAAAATCAGGGTTTTCAAGCAGTCTCATCACATGAGTCTCATCGGTTCTACTGACTGATAAACAGGGCATTTACCAGGCTGGATATTTACACCTGAAGATAATCTTTTAATAGGGAGTCAGTGGCCAGGTAGATCCTTCTGAGTGTAATAATTTTCCATTTTTGCTGTCAGTGAATTTTTAAAAAGAGTTTTAAATACGCGCTTGCATACAAACATGAGGCAAACATTTCTTTCTTAGGACCCTGCTCGCTTACGCAACAGCAGATTCCAAACATTTTCAGGAGCGGGATAACAAGGAGCACATACAACAAAAGCAAATTTACAACTCAAATAATTATTCACTGACTTTTCCAGCTCAATTTGCCGTCTCTAATAGTTCTTTTTTTATGGTTTTTAATACTTTGAAAAGTTTGTTGGATGGCCTAATCAATAAAAAGTCTCACATTGCATAAAAATTTGACTTCCTTAACTGGTGACCTTCCCCCTTGCAGTCCAGCTGTGCTTGATGGCCCTTCCCACTCTCACTGGCAATTGCCCCCATCCAATAGTATTTGGGCTGTTCTGGACAGTTGAGTGATTCAAATGCATTTTGCATATCCTTTTGCTCAAGCCACCGTTTGCAAATTCTTGCACAAGGTGCCGTGCTTTCTCCTTACTCTACCAGCGGCTATTGCTTAAAGGATCCAGGTCCTGTAAAAACAATCATAGGTCAAAACTGAAAGTGTGATGGAAAGGCCCGTTTCAGTCATGTATTTTTTGGCATTGAACGACTGAGAGTGCATAATCTGTATAAATGTTAGCTTTCTAAATAAACATAACCTCTGATTGCATGAAAGCAGGGCATAAAGTTGAAACTCATTCCTTTCATTAAGCAACCTTTCAAAACCAGTGCTTGTTTTGTTCTAAACAGCCATAAATCTTGACAAACGATAATAAACAAATAGCAACAATAGCAGCGAAGCCAACAGCGCTACCATAGACACTTTGCTTTGTTCCTTTCCTCAAGTATGGAAGTATTTTGCCCGCTATACAACCCAGCCTTCGACTTGTAGAGAGGGGACGGGAAAGTCTTCGGGGCATGTATCTATGTAGCTGGTTTGTGTTGATACCATGTGGTGGGTGTCAGCAGTGCTGGGCCGCCAAGCAGTCCCACGGGCAGTGCTTGAATTTCATCTGTCCATGCTTGTGGGACGTTTTTGGTGACGTAGATTTCCCACTCTGAATCTGTGAAGATTATATGCTTTTGGCAAAAGTCAGCTGCTGACAGTAGTCACCGTTCAATACTTTGTCCAGTTTTGACTCATCTCCAAGCTGCAATAGTCTAAGCAGAAATTCTTTTGCTTTTGTGCTGCTATTGCAATTCACCACAGTGTCACTGATATGTATAAGGGCTTGGGGGACAGCAGGACCATTCTGTTTGTGTGCTTAAAATAGCCTGGCAAGTAAAGGGGAAAAAGTAACACTGATCCACCTAAAGCAATTACATAGAAAAAGAGTCTCCAACTTTTTTGGTGCACTGAAGTATTGCTGAGAGAGATGGAAAAGTGGAGTCTTTGTCTGTAACCATGCTAGAAATGCCTTAAATCCATCTTTCCCTAGCCATATGTTAAGGAAGGCAAAGCAATGCAGATGAGCAGACACATAGGTAGACGAGTTTTGTTAAAATGCGGCTCAGTGTGGGCTCTGTTCTACTTCCTCCCCCTGCTTTCTTAATGCACATAGGTGACCTCGCATAACACAGGCCAACGTTTTCAGGACGAAGTTTCGCATTTTTATTAGTTTTCTAAAATTAAATAAATCAGAATTAATTAAATACTTTCATTGGGCAATATGTAACCAGCTGATAAAATATACCCTACACCAAGATTAATGCGTGGATACTAGCTGTGCAGAGTACGTGATTTCTACTTCTTTTCCTGTACCTACAGCAATACTTACCCCCGTTTCTTCCTAGGAATATAGCTGATCACTCACATGCTGCCTTTCTGGGAAGGCCAGCGCATACGAAACTCTGTGTCAATTGCCCACATCAAACACATCTCCCCATTTCATGTCCCAGCCTGCTGGAAATAAAAAACTTACCGTGTCCTTTGATAGTCTGCCCTTTGGAGAACGTGGACGATACGCACATAGTATAGCTGATAAAGTGTGCACGTCACATCAAGAGTAGCATCGGGACTGTAGAAGGTGTGATTTCTGTGCACCCACCATTAGGGATATGCTGCTTCTGGAGACGGAGGAATTTGGTTTGTAATGCAGGTGGGTTTTCAGTCACTCGGCAGTTTGTCTGAGGCAAAGATACAATATGTGGCTATTTTTTTTAAAAAAGCACTAAGATGATTTCCTGCTTGTCACATAACGCTAAAAGAACGCACGGTTACACTGGCCATTTTAAAAGGACTTCTGTTTCTGACCGGGCTGCACAGTGGTTGCAGGACCATGAACCTTACCTCATCAGTGTGTATTAATTTTCTTCCTGTGTGTAAAGGCATCGGATCCAAACTAGGGAACCTAAGTTTAAGGATGACGTTGTTCAGTTAGTAGTGTTCACAGACTGCCTACCAGAGAGAAACACTGTACTCAAAAAAATTAAGCAAACCATGAGAAACAAACAAAACAAAACCCCAACCCTCACCTTACTCAGTCAGCCCCCCTTGCAAATGACTACAGTAAAGTTCCATCACTTCGGCGTGATTGGCATGCAGGAGTCTGTTCATGTTCTGGCACAAATATCTCCTGATGAAGTTACCCCTTTAGTGCTCACAGAAGGTCATCTTTTTTGTCTTTACTCCTTTGTAAATAAGGTCTTAGGCAGTTCGCCTCCCACTTTCATGTCTACACATGATTTCATAAACTATTTGGTGGCTTTCATTGTGTTGTGGCTTTTTTGTGGACTGCCACCTCGGCTTTGCCAAAGTGTGTCTTGATTTACAACTGTGAAAGAAGGGATGGGGCTGGGGCAGAATGTGACCCCTGATCTCCCCTTGTCACACAGAAGATGTGCAGAAAGAAAGGGATAAGGATTAGCAGATACAGCCCGTTGCTCTGCTCCCTTTCGGAACTCGGAGCCAGCGAATCCATGTCGTGTACTGATCGCTGATTTTTAGCTCTGCCAAGCCCGTAATCCCTTCTTAATGCTTCCCAGCAGAAGCAACACTCAAAGAGCTTGTCTCTGTCTCACCCAGCAGACAGAGAGGCCCTTTGGTCAGGAGAGCAGCCCCGTCTTCCCTCTCCTATGAAACACGAGGTTTCCTTACATCCAGACATATATAAATGGGGCAGAGGGCTCCCACAAAGTAACTTAGGGCTGTTGTTACTAAAAGTAAAATAAAGGCGAGTGAAATACACCTTTGCTGAACAGCTAAAACAGTGTGGTTAAGCATTTTACAGCTAAAGTCAGTGGAGAGCGATACCACGCCATTCATTTGGGTAAACAAAGCCGCCTTATATTACTTAAACTCCCGGAAAACTGTAGTGTATGCAAGATCTCATTACTTGAGTGTCTCTTCAGTGGCCACCTGGTCTTACTATAAATGAGACCACTGAATACCCAACTATCTTGGTAGCGTCTCTTGACTCTTCCTCATTTTGAAAAGTCAGTCAAATTTTGTGCCGTGCCAAAAATCTCTAAAGGCATTTCTGAAATTTCAGGAAATATTCCGAGACTCTTGTCAGTATGGGAAACTGCACGAATATCATTAATAAAACATGATAAAANCCTCGTTTTGAAAAGTCAGTCAAATTTTGTGCCGTGCCAAAAATCTCTAAAGGCATTTCTGAAATTTCAGGAAATATTCCGAGACTCTTGTCAGTATGGGAAACTGCACGAATATCATTAATAAAACATGATAAAACATAGTTTTCTCTGAATTATGGCATATTTTTCATTTTTTGAAGTAACACATATATGGAGATGAAAACACTCGATTCTATAGATGACTTTAAAGTTCAGAATTGCCCTGGAGACCTCGGTTTCAGCCAAAACAGATGCTGAAATAAAGTTACACATACAAATACTTCAACAGATTGTTGCTAAGACTAGAATCCTTTTTATTGGAAACTCCCTACCTTTGGCAATTCTCATCAGTTGCTGTAACGACCGCTCCATTTTCTGCAGGTACAGTGCTCATTCACCAGAAGCTCTGGAAGTGTCTGTGAATTTTTTGCATTGTGTTCCAACAGCGCCCAAACTAAGCAGCAGTCATAAATCCATCCTTTATCCTTGCTTAGTTATTAAACGTTTCTGTTGGATCTGTTTCCGAGACATTTGATCTTTTCAGATGGCACTTCAGTAATTTGTAACAAGTCCTGAGTTAACTACATACATACACTTTGTTAAGGGGCTTCAATAAACTTTTAAGCTATGATGACACGATGGCATTGCAACTCTCTGAAAAAAACCCCACAAAAAAAAATGACTTAAAACTACTGAACATTTCTTATGCGATACGTAGACGCTTGTTGGCATTTCGGGTGCTTTGACTGTATCTTGATCTTGTTTAGAAATGGAAGTGTATATATATATAAAGAATATGTATTATACATTCTA
>VZSC01002975.1:191900-202464 GCA_013398225.1 Steatornis caripensis
ATACAGAATATATAATTCTATATTTTATATACCTATATTTTAATATAGAAAACATATATATATAGAGAGAGAGCGCATACAGAATATACTGTAGTCGTATACAATATAAAATATAACCAAACCCCCCCCCTATATAGACAGTTTTAAAATCAGGTTCTAGCGCTGTCTGCGATAACTAGGGAACTTGTAGGAAGATCCTAGTCAAATTTTGCCTTGCACGGCAGCATCAAGATTCTCCAGAAAAGTCCTGTTTCACAAATTTATCAAGTCCTAAGGGAAACTCCTGAGTTTCCGAGTTCTCAAACCAGAAGTCTAAAGGCATCGGTTGTGAAAGACCCACTCGCAGGCAGATCAGGTCTATAAGCTGTCCACAAGAGAGGAAGTAAGCCCTGGTGGCTCAGCTTTTGTGTTCATTTTTTTTTTTGTTCAGTGAAACTGTAACTTAAAATACGTTCTGTCATTTTATTGGACTTTAGTAGGTCATCTAAAGCTTTAGACCCATTTGAAAATGTTCGTAGCTGCATGGCATTTTAATGTTAAAATCTCAGTGTATCTGTAATGTTTTCCTTCATGCCATTATTTCTCACTGACAGGTAAGGGGAGGTTTTGACACTGTTAATATAACATAGGGTGTTAATCTTATAATCGCCCTGTCAGCACTTTGTGTCAGGGTGTTAATGACCACCTTTCAGCCACTCAGAGTTGCCTGCCAATAAAAATAGTACCGGCACCTATCCAACCAGCAGCTTATGCGGCTACTTTGCTTTTTCCCCAAAGAATAAATAGAAAATTTCACTAGCCATGTGGCTGTAAAGACGCTCCTCTCTACCCACTCATTTCCTTTTCCTTCTCTGCACCCGCTGGCAGAAAAAACAACTTTGACAGTGAGCCTTTTAAATGTATTTCGCATGCTTTATTTTAAAACGTACAAATTATTTCTCAAGTTTTAAATAAACATAACACCTTGGAGGGGATAAAAGCAAAATTTTTGACAGGGAGAGGCACACTTACTTGCTATATAAACGTAACCCAAAGACAAATGCTGTATTTCTGTAATTTCTCAATGGTTGAGTTGAGTTCATATTTTTCTGTCTGCACAGGAGAGGGGCTTTTCCAGCTTCCTGGCAGAAGGAGTTGCACAATTCCAGATGACTTACTTTATACGCCTAGAGGAATTTTATTACACAAATAACAAACAGAGACAAAGAGAGAAAGAGAGGAAGAGGGAAAGAGCACACACTCAAATAATAAACAAAGAATAATAAACATTCCTGCAGTTGTCCGTAGGGATTCCAGATGCTGCTCCATCCCTCGGCAAGGCCTGCTTGCCTCTCCTTCAGACTTCTTCAGAGCCCATGTCAGACCTCTCCAAAACCTCACTCCCTGATCTGGTGAAACCTTGGGATACTCCGGCGCTTTTGCGCCCAGCGAGGCTGTGAGTAATTGCCATAATATGTGCTTACTTGCTCTCTGAAAGACTGTTCAGTCACAGACAAATTCCATACAAAAAGAATTGGTCTGCAACGTTACGGTTCGTGCCGGGGTGGATTTATCTTGCGTTTCTCTCAGCTGAGTTCCTTCAAAGAGCCCGTTGCCCTAAAGCTCAGGTCCTTGTGGCCCGAGGTAGTCTGATGACGAATCTCTTCCCCATCCCGCTTACTGCATGTCTTTCACCATTGGTACTTAGGGTCTCAATCACAAATCCTGCACAAGTTTAATTTAAATACAGCTGCAGGTTGATGTTCTATAAGGTGTGGGGAGGCCAATCAGCAAAAGGAAAGCAATCTCAGAGCTATGATGAAATCTCGAATTGCAGCCAGTTTGCTGCTCTTGCTATCTTGTTGGGTTTGGGTTTTTTTAACTTAAATTCTTCTAGGTTTCTTTTCATCAAGTGACGTGGCTGATTGGCTGGGGCTGGTTCCAGCGTCATGTGCTATCCATCTGGATTTTATATGCATTGCGTTTTCCCAACTGAAAAGAAACAGGCGTCCTACTCCACTAATTAGAACTCATTCCCCCAAAAAAGTAACATTTTGTTCCGAGAGAAAAATTTTTCTCATGTGGGATTTTAATGTGGACCAAAAAAAGTAGCAAAGCATAAACAATCACCAGTTTCCATGTCATACAAAGCCAAAGATGCATTCAAAATTATTTCTGTATTAAAACAAACAGAATTTACTTAGTCTTTGCTTGCTATATTTTATAGTAAGCGTGAATGCTGGAATTCCTATTATCTTGGATGCACAAAAGCATTGATTGTATCACTAGATAAGAAATTGCAGTTTTTCCGCAGTCTTTCCATAGTATTTAACGTGCATTGGAACAGCAAAACCAGTGTGAAAGGTCAGACACTCAAAACAGATACGATATGCTTTGTCTTGATGCAGTCAGGCATTACTATAGAGAATGCATATCATTTTTGCAAAGAAAAGAACAGAATTGGATTCTAAATGTAAGGGCAGGGCATAAGACAATCTATCACCGACATCAAGAAAAACACAGTCAGCCAAGCAGACTCCTCTGAGATTATCATCACCCGACGCAAGCCACAATGGCCACTGGAAGGCGGACTGCCAGTCCAGTTAACTAGATTAACTGTTATCCAGCACATCGTGTCTCAGTCCTGCAAACTTACTCATCCCTGATATTCTAAATATTTGTGTAATTGCAGTTAAATCAAAGGGAAGGCTTAAGTGGCACTTTTATATGTATTATATACTTCAAAATACACGTGCTACCACAGGTATATAGAATGTATTTAAAAGTGTTAGGGCACTGGAGGTCTATCACTACTTAAATTGAACGACTAGTTTATCCCACACTTGTGTTTCCCTTCCTATTTTACCTCTTACCGGGGACTCATAAAAATACCTGTACTTGGCAGAAGGGAGGAACTTCACCGTCTGCAACAAGAACATTGAATTGGCTGGTGAACATAGATTCAAATCTGCACGTATGGAGATACATATATATATATATATAGAGAGAGAGAGAGAGAGAGATACACACACACACATATATACATATGAAATAATGTGTATATGCATGAAATGGTGTGTATAGAAACAGGGGCGGGGAGAGGAGGAGAAAGAACAGCCCTTCCACCTGCAAATCCCAGGGCGCTATAAATTGGGCACTTTGCCCAGGTCTGCCCGCCAGGCAATTGTCACGTCCCAGTCATTAGCTGTGCGGGAATTTCAGAGTTCCACATGTTGGTAAGGCTGAACAGGTCACTATAGTTCAAAACACAGAGGTCCAAGACTCCTATCCAAACAGCTGTGGTTCATATTTGAATTTTAGCCTTGTGGACTGTAAAAACCTCAGACCCTGTGTTCCCCAAGGAAGTCTTGCATAAGCTTTGTTCTCAATTAGTGGAGCACAGAGAAAGTAAAAGGCCCAGACTTCAGCTGGCCTTGGAACACTGAGAGCAAATGGTCAAGCCTCTCTTAGATATGTGCGTATATTTAACTCTTGTTAACAGTAACAGAACTAACAAACACACGCATATTGAGGGTCGGCTGTAAACCCAAAGTAAGCAAATTAGGGGAAGCTAAGAACAATCAAACTTTGTCACATTTTAGGATTTTTGCCAAAACAATAGCTATTCCAGAATTATTTGATAGGTTAAGCAAATTTGTCCATCTGCAGTGGGATTTCATCTTCCCAACAGAACTTAGTTATTTACCAGCTTTTGAGTGGTTTAGTTTTGATAATGAAGCAAGTCTCCAAGAGCTCTTGTGCAAAAAAGGAAGCAGCTGCTTGTAGCAATGAGACATTATGGTTAAGGAACCCTCCAGGGAACTTGACAGGCACAGTGCTTACAAACTGCAGAGAAAGATGTGAGAAGGAGGGAATGCCGTTTAATTTTGCGATCTCTGCTGCCTGGCGGGAAAGTGGTTTTGGAAGAGTGGGAAATGCATATGAGCTCGATTTCGTATTTCTGAGGACAGGACTGTTCTTTATTGACAGCCTGGGTGGTGCCGACATAAATGTGTCCCTTTGCACTTCGTTGCTGACGTACAGAGAATACTTGTAGGGAAGAGACAAGTTCACCCTTCTTGCCTTTAAACCCTTGGCTGCCCCTGAACCTTCAGCTAGCAGTTATTTTGGATTAATTTTTTTGAGATACTGACATTTTGTTAGTAAAATTCGGACTGAGGTCACTAAAGCAATTTTCACAAACTACCCCTGGATATAGCCATCAGCTGGCCTTACCTTTCAGGTGTCCCCAGCCTGCCTTTGACTAAATTCGCTAAATGGAGGGCTGAATTCATCAACATTACCTGCGGGATTTGACCACAAGGTGAATTAACAGAAGAGTAATAGAGAGTGCGTGGTCAGTTCCGTCACAAATCTACAAAAACCATAGCCAAGTAGCCAGACCTTCAGCAGCCCATCAATAATATTTTGAGCCATGCAGGCTCCTCGCTGTCACGCCCCAAAGAGATTGTCAACATCAGTGTAAGAAACACAGGGGTAAGAGGGGAGTTTGTGCACTTTACTAAATTACTACTACGACACCTGTGGGCTACAGGAGACTGTTTCACGCAGGACTTTGCAGGATGGCTGGCAAGTAAGAAAACCGTCTTCTGTTTCTTTGACAGAAAGGTGCCCGTAAAGAGGAAGATGTTCAAGCCAACAAAGATGTACAGCAATGTAAACCCAAAGGAAAACTCGCTGTTTCTTTGAGACTGCATGGCTGCCCCACGTGAACTTAATATAAAATAAGAACCCACCATAAAACAGGAAAACAGAGCAACTGCATGACCTCAGGAGTCAATAATGCCAGGCAAACGCCTGCTTTCTCTCCATCAGTGTGGCAGAAGATGCGAGCAGGTTCAGCAGGTATGTACGGTATCTCCGGGAAAATGGAAAGCCTAACTACAGTTATCATCAGAAAAGACATTTCTTGGTCTTCATTTCTTGGTCACTTTAACAAGTTACCTGGTTCAGACCTTAGGTGGAAAGGCTGATTACAGCCAGTTCTTTTTCTGTAGCTAGTAAGCTACAGGAAGCAAATCAAAGGGCAANCGGGAAAATGGAAAGCCTAACTACAGTTAATCATCAGAAAAGACGTTTCTTGGTCTTCATTTCTTGGTCACTTTAACAAGTTACCTGGTTCAGACCTTAGGTGGAAAGGCTGATTACAGCCAGTTCTTTTTCTGTAGCTAGTAAGCTACAGGAAGCAAATCAAAGGGCAAGGACCAATACAAAGTGCGCCCTGCACATTTTAGGCAGGAGTTGGCTGCCGCTGCTTGTGACGTAGCCTCCACCTGACCATGTGTTTAGTAGAAAACACCTTTACAAGTAAATGTCTCAATTTGATTGAAAAAGCCACGGTGGGGATGATTTAAAACCAAGTAGTATCCAGCGTCAAGGATGCTGAAACACCTCAAAGAAACAGCAGTTTGGCTGGCATATATAGACACACACACACATATGTGTAAGTACACACGGTCCTGGGTGTGGTTTTTTACGGCATTTTAAATGAATTTGTTTCTTTAAGGAGAGAACGTAGTCTCTTGAGACGATGACTTGGAGAAGGTGGAACCATTTCCAGCTTTGTCGAACACTGTACTCATGAAAAGGGTCAGTCATTCCTTCTTCTTCCCACTCTCCTTCCTGCCATTCTTCTGTGTTAACTGGTTTGGTCGTGCCTACGAGACAAATGTTAACAAGGTAATACTTGTAATTTTTCAGCAATTTGGAAGAACTTGCGCTCTGTTCTGTTTGGCCCCATAATCACTTTGTTACATGTAAAGTGATTATTCAAGTCCTGTTACAATTTTGGGCTTGCTGAATGCATGGTCGTGATGCTATTAATTTCAACATCAATAAATGGTTTTCCAAACAGTGTGTACATGTAGGGAAACAGAAATTTCATTATTTCTCCAGTGTCAGTGAGAACAGAACCTAACTCACCTGAATGTCTGTGAATGCTCACATTTAATCCGTTCAATTTAATTACAAGATCACAGAGCTTTTAAAAAATGTTCACTCTCTTCTGGCTCTGGCACTCTCCATCTGTTACACCTCCAAAATTGGCTTTTGTACGTTGAATAATCAATGTTTTGTTTTTATTACTTACGTACTACGCTATGAAAAATTTATAAACAAACACCAGACTTCTCACTAATTATGAAAATGCCACCATTTATTATAACTGAACATGTAATTCATTTATATCAACAACTTTTTCCACTTACTTCAAGATTGTCCATCACTTTTGAACAGTACCTTCCTGGACAGTTTAGTAATGGACTAAGCTTAATTTCAGAAAAACAAGAAACATAGCTTTAAATTATTTAAAGTGCTGGCTCTTCAGAGCAATGGATTCTTCTCTTCTGAACTTGCTCAGTGTCTCAAACAGNACTGAACACGTAATTCATTTATATCAACAACTTTTTCCACTTACTTCAAGATTGTCCATCACTTTTGAACAGTACCTTCCTGGACAGTTTAGTAATGGACTAAGCTTAATTTCAGAAAAACAAGAAACATAGCTTTAAATTATTTAAAGTGCTGGCTCTTCAGAGCAATGGATTCTTCTCTTCTGAACTTGCTCAGTGTCTCAAACAGCGTCACGAACAATTTTGACCAAAACATCTCCACATTTTAAATAACAACACCCCCACCCACACAGTGCAATATCACCGTAGTTTCAAAAGCATGCTTTCAAATACATGGATTCAGGCTTTCGTTTTTAAGCTCCCGAATTGTACCCATGATAAACTGGCATTTTGAAGGATTCAAAAACTATATCCAGTGCAGAGAAGCTGGTCAGTGCGAAGAAAAAAGCGACCTTGGAAAAACTGACTGCTTCTACAGAGAAACTTGGTAAATAGGTTCCTGCCTGGTTTCCTTTCATCATTTGCAAACAAGACTAGTTTCCAAATGCAGCTAAACTGAGATTACAGACCTGCTTTTAGTTTGCGTGACTAACAGAGGGGAAACTATCTCTTACCACGAGTTGAAAAGCATTGGAAAAATAATGATGGCCCTGTTATCCTAAAGGGTATAAAAACTGGCCCGAGGAGAGTGGTAATTTCAGACTGACCACCAGCATGCATACTGGTATTTTTCTTTTCTGTTTACTGTATTTATGTAAATATTCACTTAACGTTTATTTGTAAGACTTCATTTGGCACTTCCTGTACACCCTAAAAGTTCACCCACTACTTCAGTGGGTGTATAACGGGACGTCAGCTCAGGTCCAAGGGTCTTGAATTACGCATTGCACATTTCTTCCTATCTGAATGAAAGCCTGTTGGTATACTTCCCGATCTGAGCACCAGGCCTCTGGTGAATATTTATACTGGAAGTCAAAATCCTTAATCAAAAGAGAGTTGCTAAAAAGACGAGGCTGCTTTGGAAATTCTGGTCTTAGTTACACAACGATTCATCACTTCTCTGCCGTTTTGAAGCTCCCATAACAAACATAACACAATGAGGTCTGAATCAAAGCAAGGAGCCCAAAGTTAGCAGTGGTGTTTTCCTTCCTGTAATTCCTGCCGGTCTCAGAGAGGCATGTTTATTACAAACTTTTACAAATTACATGCTAACATAAACCCAAGCTAAGTCCTTGTCTGGAATAAGTTCTTGTACTACTAGTATGAAGTCTTCTAAAAATACAGCTCAGAAAAGCGTATGACTTGAGTTGACTTGAAATAAGAGTCATTTCAAGCATAATTTAGGTTGCTATGTCTTCAACACACCACTGACAAATCTGTGATTGCTGAGCAGATTAGGTTTCTGGCTATTCTTTAACGTGTTTATGTTTTCTGAAGCAGCCTTTGGAAATACTGTTAAAGCTGGGTCGAGGATTAAGTTTGTTAGCTGCGCTTACTTCTGACACTCTTGACCTTAGGAAGACAACGCTCAGGCACAGCTTTGTCTTTAACCGGGTTTCACTCATTACAATGAACTTCATTTGTACAGACCCCAGTTCATGCTTGTGCAAAATGGCGCGTTTATCGTTTTCTTACTTTCCTCCGAGATGCGTAGGGTAGAGGATTACTTAGAGCCACCGCCAACTTTCTTGTGCTCCAAAATAAACAGTTCTCCAAGACCAAATCTGCATCTAGAGGTTCAGTGTCAATAACAGGGTAAGTACCCACAGAAGTGGAAGCTCTTCATTTGCCTTTTTCTGCTCATCCTGTAGCAAACCCTGCGAGGCAGGGTGCAAGTATTGACCGTGCTTCATGCTTTCTGTCACTTGTTCGCAGACCCATGCAGTTTCAGCCCCCGAGAAGATTCAGGAGTCTTTCTGTTTTCTTGGTAGGAGATGGATTGGGCCATTACGATTCCATCATTTTATAATGGTTACAAATCACGGGGCCTGCGAACGTGTCTCTAGAACCACATAAACAGAAGATCAGTCCCACATTCTCACACCAGCCACAGAGAGGAGCGCTCACTGAAAGCCAGATGGTTGTGGGTAGAAAGGTCCCTGCAGCTGATACGGGGCCACCAAAAAGATCTTGTTTTAACACACTATTCTCTGCCTTCTAAGGGACATTTGAGAGGACAGGACTTCAAAGGCCTATGAGGCTGGCCTCTTGTGTCAGGTACTACTGTATCATCACCCAGACTCTTCCATTAATTAATCGAGCTTCAGAGTAAAAGCAATGAAGGTTTTTCATCCGGCTGCAGCAGTTTTTGACTGGTCGGTGATCTTCAAAAACTGTCATCATCTTCTGCCATTAGAAAACTTTACAGCGTTTTTAAAATCTATGTTGTCATCAAATCCCCCCACTTCTCCATTGGTGGTTTTCAGAGAAAGTACCATCAAAAATAAAATATTTATTATGGAAATATAACTCTTATTCCTCTACTAGAGCTGATCATAGCAAGGACTTTTGATTAAAGCTTTTAAAGCATTTCAAAACCTTGAGTTGGAAAGAACTTCCGTTATTTATTGTTGCTTGAAAGTCCTCCTGCAGCGTCTTCTCTGGCCTTTCAGTCACCCTAACAAAAACCATGAGCATGTGAATGCAAAACGTGATACATCCCTGACAATTTTCACGATCTGTCTCTCTTCACAGCTAGGACATTTAAGAAATTAAAAAAAATAAAACAAAGTAGTTGACATTTATTGAAGGGAAGAGGTTATGGAATTATGTCAAACAGAACACTGCAGCAGAATAAACCCTGCCAGTAAGTTTAACTCTTTCCAGAGTTTTATTGCTCATCACAATTATTAACATCTTTAGTCAGATCACCATTTGGATATCATTAAAATAAATGCAAATGATCTTGGCTTATCCTTAAGGATTTTTTTTTTAGACATGCTTTTTTTTTGTCAGTCAGCTCACTAATAGATCGTTTTTATCATAGAGTATCACGATACGGACATTAAACAGTTTAGCAGTGTCCAATGTCCTGTTGTGCTGGAAATAAAATTGCACAGATTTATCACTAGGTTGCAAGTTACTTGAAACAAATGCTTTCGAACTGTATCTTCACTTAGCAGAGACTTAGCAGTGTATTCTCAATAACCGCTCTCTAAGCAAGTTCATGCTATGAACCTGAACCTTCTGGAACCGAAGTCAATCTATCTCAGCTGGAGCTTTTACCTTCACTTGGGTACTTGAGTTGCAACATCCCCTCTATAACATTTTTATGGCCATGGAGGAGACAGGGTCTCAAACGGAAATGAAGTCTCGCCACATCATCTGAAAGTGATTTGCTCTCCGCCCCCTGAATAATCATCTGAAACAGTGTTTTAAATTAATCTTTTTTTGTCCATGAAATGGGGTAGAAGCACTTGCTAGGGTACACACCACATCTAAACCGTTGAGAAAGTAACAGCTAGCTGAGAGATAGGAATGGAAAGGTGGGGGCGATACTTGCTTAAATTACTCCTCTGGATCCACTAAAGGATATCCGATTGCACATTCACCAAGGCTCTTGCAGTACTGGCTAATTACCTCTTCCAAAGCCAAGAACTTACTCAGGTTGGGTTTTTTTTTTTTTTATATCGCTTTTCTAGGAGTCCTAATCCTTCTTAAATTGATTTCAACCTTAACGCAGCCAGATAACTAAATTACTTCTTTGCACAGAGTTTTGCCAGATGGTCTTCCAAAGCACACAAAGACCTCTGAATTACAGGTAAGGCCACTTAGCAAACAATACATTTCAGCACATATTACAAATATGGTCCCAAAGGATCATTTTTGTTATAGAACACAACACGGTCATGATTATTAAACTGCATCTTCATAGATGTGTTTTGAAGATAATGGCAAATGAGCAAAACAAAATGTTAACGAAAGACAGTATCTTCCCCCTGTTTACATGGGGAAAGGAATTTGAGGAAAGAACTTTTGCCTCTTCCTCTATAGAATAACTCCAGGAAATCTGTGCGGCAGGATCTTTGTGATCTTTTTCAGTTTGTTTCCTCCATAAATATTTCCTCCCATAGAGGGTACGTGGGAGAAAGTTCAAGTTGGAATAACTAACTAACTAACTCCCTTAAAACATCGTCCGAGCAGGAGTGTGATTTGCTTTTACGGGTTGGGTTTCTTGTTTTGTTTTGATTTTTTTTTTTTTTTTTAAGTTCAAT
>VZSC01002975.1:202574-213401 GCA_013398225.1 Steatornis caripensis
TTTTTTTTTTTTTTTAAGTTCAATGCGTAAGTAAGTGAGTTGACCAAGCAGATTTAACGAGCAGTTTGCGTGCCCTCAGGGAAACGCAGATCTGCGTGGCCTTCCCAGTGGCTTCCGGTCTTTGTGAATAGGGCTGAAAAGTCTTTGTTTTCAGACTGTTGTCTTAAAAATGTTAAACTGGATAAAGGGAAGATTTTCTGCCAATCTTAACCTAAAACTGAAGAATCTAATAGTGTAGGTCTGGAAGAAAATACATCTGCTTAGCATTTGGGTTTCCTGCTGGAAATCTCACTGCAAATTCTTCCAGGGCAACGTTCCACAGACATCCGTAGCCTGTCGTAAACAGTGTGCCTCTCCAGCCACACGTTCACACAAACATTAAACTGTTTACCCTGATGTAAAATAGCAGGAAAAAGTGCTACCTCTCTCCATGTGATAAGTGTTTGGTTGAGCAGCCCTTCCTCACTCTGCCAAGTGGTTACAGCTCAACTTGCTGCAGAGATAGACAAAACAATCTGATCGCTCTGCCACTTTGCACGTGTGGCCTTCTCTGTGCTTCGCTTAAGAAGCATGCAGAGTAAAGGATTTTGCTGGTTTTACCTTGTTCCGTTTACTCATCTTAATAAAGTTTTTCTCATCAGACAATGGCATCATCTTCCACGATTTTTCTGCATTTAACAAAAACAGCTCTGAAAAGGCAGACGTAGTTGCTGTCGTTTTGTCCTATCTACTGAGATGGTTTTCTTTATGGTGTACGTGAAGAGACACGATATTCTTAGGTCTGTGGCTTGATATTCTGTCTCCATATATACATGACTCTGTGTTTTTTAACTACTGATTGCACTAAGTTGCTTGATTAACACAGCTGTCCCTCAGTAATCCTGGCAGTTTATGACTATCAGGTACCCGCCTCTCCCGCTGAAGCACTTCTCTGCATAAATAAAGGAAATGTTCATTGCACCAGGAACCTGAATGCCATTCTCTCCTCGGCCAAGGAATATCTAACTATCGAGTTATTTGTTTGATCAACTGCACTCTCCTCCCCATCCCTCAAAGTATGCAATAGATACTAAGTAAAAAAAATTCAGCAAAAAGAATCTGGAGCCAGAGAAACACATTTTCAAGCTAAAGCAGAAGGGATTTTTTGAAAACAAGTGCCCACTCAGGTGAATGCTTCAAATATCGGCATGGGATTTCCTTCGGCCAGTTTGGAGAGGTTTAATTCAAAGACCAGATTCACAGTGGAGAAACCGAAGTAGAGCTAAATGCCTTACTCTAAGGGATAGAGCTGACATCTTGCTGTTTTTCTCTGGAAGAGTTCAGCTCGCTGGTCTCCAGTGACGTTACTCTGAGCTGACTTAGCTCTTCCCCGCCATTCGTGAAGGAAGAGATGTGCCTAATCTTGGAGCAAAAATTCCTGCTAGCTGGCAGGATGCCTTAACGTTACGTCTTGCGCTAGCCAGCATTGTATTCTTTGCAGATTTATCCCTGTACTGCTTCCGTGCAAAGCTAATCCCTTCAAATATTAACTGATCAAATAGTAGTTCATTAGAATTGGCTTTCACTTAATGGTCTTTAAGGTAATTTTAAGATAGGAAGATGCAGCAGGTACAAATAACAACCAGCTCTATACAGAAAAAAGGTGGCTTGCGCTGGCGGTTAAGGATAGCCGAGATGCTTATTAACATTTCTTACTTTTCCCCTATGCTAACATTTTCTGAATAACTGTTACACATGCCCAACACATTTTCTTCTTTTTGTGCAGTAAATATTCTATATTTTTAGTTGTTTGCTCCGTCGCACTAGCAAAAGAATACTGTTGTTATTTTGCTATTCTTGTGTACAATATATTGTTTTAACTTAGAATAAAAATCACAATAACATTTTGAAAATGGCTTCATTAAAGTCCGGTTTATGAATATGTTTTAGATATGCAAATGCTTTATGCATGACTTAAACATTTCCAGCTGGAAGCAACGCTGTTACCATGAGAAGGTTAAACGCATGTAATCGGATAGTGCCACGCTTACACTTACTCCAACTAACTCGGAAAATTCTTTGCGTGAGCATCACATGTGTAGCTCTGTTTGTCTTTCATGTGATTGATATATTTGAAAATTATTTTGAGTTGTGAATAGCTTGAATTTTTCTGGAACCTGAGTTTATCTTAAAATTCCTAGACTCTGATAACATAATCACGTGTATCCATCATAATCTTATCCACTTGAACGAAAAAAACTAGTTTACCAACATTCTTTGGAGTTTATCTTTCTTTTAATAAAGGAGCTTTTGAGGGTATAGAGACATTCAGTGGGGTCCCTTAAGTCAGACAGTAACAGCCTGAGCTCCAAAATTTTACCCTTTTTACATCTATAACTTCAGGTAAAAAAAAAAAACATCACGATGTGATGCTCTGCTTAAGTCTGGCAAGTACTCTGATGGCAGAACTAGCTTTCAGAAGCCAAATACCTTCTTGAAATACTTCTTGGCAATTTTTTTTCTGATTAGTAATTACATGTCTTCCAATAAAAGGAGGAAATGTTTTCTTGTGTCTGATGATAGCTGAGGTCTCAAATTCTTACAGTTTCCATAATCATTTCCTTCCTGTATTTGATTTCATTCCATTCCATTCCAAATCAAAGTTTTTAGCGATGAAAGGACATGTCAACTTCTGGACAAATCCTACATGACTGGCATAATCTTATGAATAGAACAGAATGATAAGTAGCTGGTCGGTCATTGAAACATTGAGTACATAAAGCAAAACATGAGACTTGCAGCTCTTTCTAATTCCTCAGCGACAACACAGTTTAAAAAAAAACCCCAGCATAAAAAATTTCTCACATTATGTTTCTATTTTTTTTTTGTTTTTTAAATATAAGAATTCAGGCCATACAGTTTTTTCCCCCAAAATTAACAAGAGCTATAATATACGGTCTGGTAGTTAGGATAGAGAACTATGAATACTTTATGTTCTTCTAATTCCTGCTCTTTTCCTAGCATGTTATGAAAGTTTGGGGCAGTCGCTTAGCGCGTAACTTAAGCTCCTAAATAAGTGTTTTGATTTTCATAAATGCTGAGCATCTGAAGGTTCTCAGTGTACTTCTGAGCATCAGGTTTCTCTGTCAGCTCATTGTGTGTCTCTTTTCCAGGAATGCAACTTTTCAAGCATTCGTGTTTTCCTGTCTTCAATTTAATCTCCTGCGCTTTAGCTATAAAAATACAAGCAACATTGCCATGTCCACCAAACACTTTGGGAGTCATAGGCAAAGAAAACATGAGTGGAAAGGATGAATATTGCCAACCGGTGATCTCTTTTTTTCTCCCCTTCCTGGCAAGAAACCCTCTTACTCAAACCGAGCAAGTGGATGCTTACACGACGGTTTTTGTGAGCAAACTTCTGAAAACGCTACCGTTTGCCAAATGTGTCAAAAATCACTTTATGTTCATCTGATTTCCATTCAATATTTTTTTCTAGATGGCCTGCCAAAAAAAAAAAAAAACCCCAACAAACAAAAACCCACCAACTAATCTCGAATCTTCTTTTGAGTTCAGTGGGGCTGAGGGGCAGAGATTTCAGGGATTTTTTCAACGTTTGGAAAGAAGGCAAGCAGGCTGACATTTAAGAAGGCTGGTATTAAGGGTGGGATTTCAGAAGCAGTCAATACCAGCCTAACTTCGCTTCTGTGGGAGTCAACACTGAGAATTTTATTGACCGATGGCAAAAGAAACATGGTCCTTTCTGGGAATCTCTGCGTTTTACCCACATGCCATGACTTTATGTCTTTCAGCCATGAGGGACCTCACCTGGACCCTTAACCCACCCCAACACACTTCTCTGATGGCGCCAGGAGGCCCTCAGGTGAGTTTAACAGAATGGTTTTCTGGCCGCAGTGTGCGCATGGTTAAATAGCATCCTTAGATTAATCCTTTGCACAATCAAGTTCTTGTCTTTCTGGATTTTGTTGAACACAATGGAATGATCAGATGACCAATTACAATTAAGAAAAATTCCAAAGCAATGTAAAAAACCTTCCGTAAAACCCTCTTGCTTTTCTGTGTTCCGTTTAATAAAGAAGATTTGCATAACCTAATTATGAGTTAGACACCATTTAAATATTAAGGTATCTGCGTATGTTCACGTTTAGAGCTGTATCTCTAATAGCTACGAGCGCCAGATCTTGTATCTAAAGAGAGTTCTGAAGGCTAACAGATGTGCACTGATATTAGTAGCACCAGACACTTTCCATGAACTGATGCCAGGACAGTGAGGTGTTTGCTAAGGTCTGCTTACCTGACTAAGAGGAGGGGTAGCTTAGCTCTTCCACCCAATTTCCTTGTACCGCTGACACGTCTCCTTTCATGCNATTAGTAGCACCAGACACTTCCCTTGAACTGATGCCAGGACAGTGAGGTGTTTGCTAAGGTCTGCTTACCTGACTAAGAGGAGGGGTAGCTTAGCTCTTCCACCCAATTTCCTTGTACCGCTGACACGTCTCCTTTCATGCTGTTTTGAAAACACCAGTGAGGTTCTGAAGGCATTTACTCTGCGTGCGTGTCGTCTGAAGGTATGTTTGCAAAAGTCTCCTCAGTAGCTCAGATCAGCAGACCCGGAAAATCTCCAAGGTCTGAAGTCCCCAGAGCTCCCAAGGCATTATGTCTGAGGCAGGTGTTATTTCTGCAAGAGGAAGCAGAGGAGAGACACCGTTAAGAAGCAGCTTAGCAGGTCTTGCCCTGTACACAGGTTCACCACCTGCACGCCTGGGCTTTGGGAAGGGCGGCACAGCTTTAAGTTGTCAGCGCCTTCCGTCAGAGCATAAAGCTAGCATAAATATCTACCCATTTCCTCATGAACTAGCAGCAAAGAAGATGTAGCCTTTCATTTTTGTGCAACTGCGATAGATAGATAGCACTGCAGTCAGAAGGTTGTAAGTAAAACTGTCTAGCTGGAATAACACAAGAGTGTCCCTACAATAAAATATTGATTCACTCCCACGGTCTCCTTACCTTTCGTTCCTTTCCAGGCCATGCCTACAAATAACAAATTGATGGGATTTCAGAGAAAAGAAGAACACTCACATTTTCAGAGCAGCTAGAGGAAAAATTTTAAAGGGTAGTAGCTAAAACGCTTTACGAATGTTGACCTTACTGAACAATCTGGCATGTTATCTGCAGCTTTTGCAAAAATGTATCAAGAAAAGGCTTACATTTTGTCTAGTTATTATGCAAAATAAAGAATTTATGTTAATATGGCAGTGCAATATTAAGTCAGGCATATATTAAAACTTAGGGACAGCATAAAAGTTTAAGAGTTTCCATTTTGAACTTTGGAAACCGTTCTTATAAATATCCACTCCAGATGCAAGTTTGTCTCAAGAGTTTACACAATAATACAAGGTGTGAGTAAACTTTCTAAACAAAATTCTCAATTTGTTTTGGATAGTAACATCCTTGGAGGAAAGAAAGAATTTAATTAGAAACATATACAGCATTGCTATTCATAAACTTGTCCAAGCAAAACAAGTCATAAATCAAATAGGTTTTATTTATTAACTCTTGCAATATGTGTGGCAAACATATACCAAAGAATGAAAAAAACCCACCCCATCATGCAAAACAAAACATTATAGCTAGAGATGAATGCAATTTATTGACGAATACAAAATCAATTGAAAAATGGAGCCTGGGACATACATATTAAAACCCTTTGCAAACTCAGATCAACTTCAGTGAGTAGCTTTATTCCTGACACTGGGCTAAGTGAACTACTTTGCTTTGAAGTGGAAATAAGTAAATGCCCTGGTTTGAGCTAGGACAGAACCAATTTTCTTTTTAGTAATTTTACTTTGCAGATAAGTCTCTTCTAAGAGACTGCACTCTCTGTAATTAACAGCATGTTTTTAAGGCAGTGTCTGCTTCTAGGAGTGATAACACTCAATGTTTATAGTTATTGCTGTTAACCACTTAAACCGTGACAGTAAATAAATAAAAGATTTTGTGTCTTAAACCAGCATATTACTATTTTGAAATAGAATTTACATTTTTAAAAGGGTGGATCCCTTGAACCCAAAGTGGAAATTCAGCCCTCTTGAACACACAAAGACAAAACAAAGCATTTCACATTACCCCAGAGGAAACAAGCATCGTGTTTAGAACATAATGAAACATTTTAATTAATTGTAAGGTTTTTTTTTAAATTCACTGCTCGATTCACCTAACCTCCCTGTCATCCTTACATCCCCACATGCTCCCACGCCCCCAAAACAAGGACGTCTCTTCCTCCTAGCTTGACCCCTTCTGGTCTTTCTGATGACCGTCACATCATATGAAAACATCCTTGTCCGTGCCCCTCTAAATCTGTTGTACTCCACAGGAGAACTCACAAAGATTCGTCAGCTATACCATTAAGCAAAGAGCACGCAATTATTCAACAGCTTCTACAGACAGATGTGCCCTTCTCCCTGACTTACGCTTTTGGCTCCTAAACACGTAGAGATATAATCTTGACTCTTGTTGAACTTCTTTCTTTGGGGAAAAAAAAAAACCTATCCCATTTTAAAAATGCATTTGCATTTAGTGCAAATCATCTCTGAATTACCACGGATGTAATGTGCCTCTTCTTTTTTATTATTTAATCCATTATCATAAGTCGGAAAAAATGAAATTTCCATGCCAGCTGGGTCAGTGTTTTGAACATCTGCATGACAATAAATAGAAAACTAAATCACTAAGAACTTCTATCATCTAGGTAGCCCATAAAGGCAATCTAGCTTGACCTGCAATAAACAGCACACTTTTTCAATTTTATTTCTCATTTGACAATCACTTTAAAAATTTCAGATGACTGTTTCTGTAATCAGCAAGCACTCCGTAATAAAAGATGTAATTCTGGGAAGAATATGTGATGATAATATTTAATAACTGGATTGTGTTCTTGTTTTAAATGCAAACAGGCCTTCGTGTTAAATATGGTCCACTCGACAAATTTCCATAATACATGCATCAGCTACATCACAATGTACTTTGGAAAACTGCCAAGTAGCGATGCATTCAGGCCTTCAAAATTAAAAAGTCAATTAATTCAGAATATGTGACTGCAGAATAAATCTTCTATATGTATGTGGGCATTAGGACCTCTCTAACTCCAAGAGAATTTAGAATCGAGTTGCTTACATTCAAGAGTCCATACACCTCTCTTTTGGAGACAGATGCCTTTTAGTCCTTCCAATTTGTTCACGTACGTGGCTACGGAAATTAATTAAAACGTGCAAAGAGATTTTTTTTTTTTAAATTATTAATTAGATAAGGGGAAGGTGTTCATGTTTAGCTGTGGTTTAATGTCAATGGTTTCTTAAGCAATTATAGCTCATTAAGAAAACTATAATTGCTATCAGGTGAAGTAAATTTAGAAAGTACAGAAACTGGCTTGAATTTTCTCAAAAACAAAGAACAGCATGCTAGTATTTTCATCTGCAAGCGTGGTCTTCTTCAATGAAAACAACTCTTTTGAAGCATTTAGTGCTGAAGATGATCACGCTTCAGCATGAGCATAGCAAAAATTTGATTTTTTTTTTTTTTTTTAAATTTTTATTAAAAAGGTTCATAGCCAGGTAATTCTCAAACAACATCTGCATGGTAACACTGAATAGGTACAGGGATATAGATTGTTCACCATTAAAAAAAAAGTAAGTCAGTCCTTGAAGCCAACACTGTGCAATGTATTAAGTAAGTAAGTAAGTAATGTAATTATGCTGGAGAGAACAGACTCATAAGAAGATAAGGAGTGATGAGATTTTTGACTGAGACAGAATATACAATGTTACTGCATTTGTGAAGTACAGGACAAGGGAAAAGAAAAAAAATAAGAACAGTAAGAGTTCTGTTACAGTAGAACAAATATGAAAAAAAAGGAAAAAATGCACTGGAAAATCTTCAGCTACAGAAAAGCAACATATCTCCATGGGACTTACGCAAATATATTACTTTTTATGTTCTTAGATATGGCAAATTAGTTCTTGGGAAACGCTGGAAGGAAAAGCATTCAGATACTTGTGACAGAGATGATAAAGAGTAGAAAAAAGAGCTCAAGACTACAAGACCCACGGAGGGAGAATAAGAGAGACACCTAAAAAACGAACTGGCTGCCACACAAAGAGGTATTCCTAACTTTGCAAGCTACAACATCACATTTGGCCCAAAAAGATAAGAACAGCAGTTCCATATTACTCACTGGGCACTCAGAAGCTCCTCCCATGTTAAGTAAGTCCAGGGCAGATTCCCAGACATCTGGAGTGTGGGGGACACTTCTGCATAATTGAACACTAAAGCGAAGGCCAGGGCCACCCCTGGCAGGACAGAAACAAGGGATGCCAAGTCGGTCTGGGAACGGTGCGCGTGAGAAGTCTGCTACTGAGGGGTTACCTCACGTTACAAATAGCTTGAGAAAAAATTGGGGGTGGGGGTGGGGGTGGGAGAAACAGATAAGGAATGTGGTTGGGAAGTGGACTGGGGTTTTTACGCTCGCTCTTTTTGGCTTGCAGGTCACAAAGGTCTGTCATGAGAAGCGAGCTGAGAACCCGGCACGTCACTTAAGATAGGGTAAGTGGCTAAATGGGGTTTTAGTCCGTAAGTAAGAAGATGAAAAAATTGGTACTGGCGAGATCTCTGAGAAATGAGTAGGCTGTCGTCATCTTCACTAAGACAGTGCTGTTTCCATAAACGTCTCACAACAGGCTCCTTCAGAGCAGATCGTCTTTGCAGTTTTCAGTCACCAGCATCTGTGAACAGGAAAGCCTTTGTACGCAGATCTGACTGTTCTCATGTGCGCGTAACCAGCCAACTCTTCAAATAAGTGTTTTGCTCAGACACGTTACAGATCTGCACATATTTTTAGATGTGTACAATACGCAAGCCTAACTTTGACAATCCAGCCCTTTCACATCGAGTAGTTTAGTATGTCTCCCTTCACTCTCCTCGCCTGTGCCTCAGCATTACATGAAAGCCAAGGCAACATTTGGAACTAAGCTCGCTAAAAACTATTTGGTTCATTGCTACACTTCAAGCATATGTAAAAATCCCACACGGTTGCCTTGTGACAGCAACATAGCATGTCCTAGAGGTTAGTTTCAGTGTCTTTGCTCTTCCAGAGCATCGCTTCTTTTAGTAAACAGGCAACGTATGATGCAGTTCTGGTCTCATCACAACACGCGTAACATCTGGGAGAACTGCCGCTTGTCAGGCCAACCAGCGCTCTGCTGACAGACAAAGTGAGCATTATACTGAAATGCCATTCCTCAGCTGTTTGCAGAATTAATTTCCCTGTAGAATTTTCTAATTAGTTGGCTCTTTCCAGCCCATTCCCCACAGAGGAAGCAGAAAGGAAGCAAAAGGCCAGCACCTGCTGCTAAAGCTCTGGCTGGGAAAAAAAAAATAATTAAATTTAAGGATGACATATACAGTAAGTATTTAGGCACTAGAAAGTCTTCTATCCATGCAGCTGTGGGGATGAAGTAACTCTGTTTGAAAGCTTAATGGAGATTCTTCTGTGGGGAAGAATTTCCAGTGGCTCACATTCCAGACAGTTAACCACATTACCGAAGGGAAGAAAAAGGGATTTGTTCAAGCATTAAGAACCATCTTCAAAAAAAAAAAGAAAAAAAACAAACCACCCCTGATCTGTAGAAAAGAGACAGATGACTCCATACCTGAGGATGAGTCTACATGTAGCTCATTCAGTCACCTGTGAGTTATTTTCATTCTGGTTTTTTTCTATCATTTCAAATTAAAATCCATTATCACATTGGAACGCAGTGTATGATATTCTCTTAAAAGTAAAAAGTAACGCAACAGAGTTTGTTCCCTAACTAAAGTGACTCAAGAAAGAACACGGTTATTGCTTTGAACTTACATGCAGTGGGTCACTGTACGGGAAGAACACGTGAGAGGTATTTAATGGAAAATAAGAACAAAACAGTGCGAGGAAAGAGGCTGCATTTCTGCCTACACAGGCACTTTCCCAGAACAATTTTAAATACTGAATATAAAGGAAGATGATGGTCTACTAAGGGTAGAATACACAAGGGGGAAAAGCTCCCTTATTATGGATATTAGAATAAGCCACAAGCACTTCAACAAAACATTTTTTCACTGTCTGTCCACAGTGACCTTACAAAATGGTAGACCTCCCAGAGAGGCGAGGTTTTAGACTAAGATTATAGGTACCATCTAACTAAATTAATTTGGTATGTGCTTTGATCAGCACAACACGTCAATTAGGCTAGAGATGAGCGAGATTTACGCATTAGTAAGCTAGATGGGTTTTTAATTGTACAGTATTGTCTAATTTTTATGTAGTTCCAAAGCTTCCTGAAAGTTGTTTTTTAGCAGAATCAATCAATGCATGTGTATCAATGCATGTATGCATCTGGAGTAGGGGTATGCGTATTTAAAAGAAAGACCTTTTAGTTAACAACATCAGGATTTCATGCATCAAGACACGGTGTTACATTTTTATAAACAACTCATCATTTTCCAGCACAGTTTTAGATAAACAAATGCAACAGGGAACGTAGGTAGGAGCGAAGGTTCTGTTAGACCAGGGGGAAAAAAAGAGAGAACGTTGCCTGCCTGGGACAAACGCCCAGACCTTGCTCCCCACTCAAAGACGATTTTGAAATAAAAGTAACGAAATTTAAAAAAAAAAAAAAAAAAAAAAAAAAAAAAAAACAAAAAAAACCCCAAGCCCCCCAAAAATCCACAAGTGATGGATAAGCAAGTAAATAAATGGTTTTAAAATATATACTTTTTGGCACTCTCTTTTTTTTTTTT
>VZSC01002975.1:213479-251538 GCA_013398225.1 Steatornis caripensis
AAAAAAAAAAAAAAAAAGGACATGTACGACAAGGCTGTTCCTCCTTCTCGCTGATAATGCTTGGCAGTATTCTCTGGTGTACTGTTTGTCTGTGGAAAATTAGTGTGTGAGTGGCATTTATCCGTGTCACACGAGGTGAGGGTAACATGCTAATTTCAAATGCCTACAGTTATTTCCAGTGGACTTCCCCCCAAAGCCTACACTGAAGAGGATAATTTCAAACTTCAGAAAACCAAAGTAAACAACGCTCATTTACACTGCTCGGAAGTGGTGCAGCTAAATTCTTCTGCGGCTTTGAAAACCTCCTGTGATACTTTAGTCGGGCCCATTAACTGCACCTGTTCTCTTTTTCTTTCTCTTCTTTTTCCTTCGGGAGGGTGGGGTATTATTTCCCCCTCAATAGCAAGCATCTGGATTTTTAAGGATGCATAGAATATTTTATTTCATTACTGTCTAGGCATTCCAAACGAACAAAAAAAAGAAATAAAAAAAATCCTCATCCCATTATTTCTCCCTTTGAAATTAGAAGTAAATAGCAGAAGGAGAGTGTGCGCTTGGAAAGAAAAATGAGCGATAACTCACAGAGAAACACAACGTGACACAGTAAATGTGTTTTCTACAAATAATGATCTAAATTGAACCGCTTTATAGGTTTCTCTTTATTTTTCACTTTGACAATAATGACAGTTTCATTTCTTGAAAGGAAACTATTTCACTAAAATAATTTTGACTAACTTCTAATTTGGGTGTAGGCTTTCCATAAATACAAGCATAAATAAGCTGCTAGAGGCAGCTCTTCCCGGGAAGACCTCTACCCTCGATCATAGAATTGAGTTAATGTAATTTACCTGTGGCTCATTCAAACAGGCTTTATTTTTTTTTCTTAACAGGTAAGGTAATTGATAGTGAGTAACAACTGGAGTGTAAAAGGGACACACTGCTCTCAGATTATTACAGTTCATAATATCTTTAGCTAAATTTGAAGTCAGAAAAAACAAGCTGAGAAAACCTTGGTTTGTTTGAGAAAATAATCTCTGCTTATTTACTACACAATGAAATTAAAAAGATATTAAAACTAAACACAGTTGTGACAGTGACCTTTAAGAGCATATTTGGGGATTTTATATTGGTGGTGGTCTGTTTTGTTTGCTATTAGTTTTCATTAGTTTATCTGTAAATTTAAAGCACATGAAGAAAAAAAGCCTTTAGAATAGAATTCTTCTGAGAAGCCTCTAACCTATTGTAAAGAAGATTTCTGCATTGTAGTGCAGCTGACTCAACCCTTCTTTCTCTCAGTTAGTTACCAAGAAAAGCAAAAAAAGTCAATTCCTGTACCTTCCCCAAAATTTAGAAAAATAATGCATAAATCCCCAAAGATAAACGTTTGACTCGAACACCAGAATACTGATTCAGGAACTGTCTTTTTACTGACTGCTGTCTTACTGCCACTGTTGATTGGTGTCATCAGCAAAATCTCACCCGTGCTAAAAGGGAGAGGCAGAAAACCACTGTCTTGGCTATAACCTGACAGGGCTGAGCAGAGTATAAGAATCAAAACGTAACGTGTCTGGTTTGATGTCAGTCGGGTGACATCTTTCAAAAGCCTGGGGTTACTGATCCCATTCCCTTTCTCCGCCTTCGGCTGGCACTTTCCCTGCCCGCTCCAGAAGCAGCCCCCAGACATACAGCGGGCCCTTCTCACTCTCCTTTCTTGCCCGCGCCCTCTTTTTTCAATCACCTGTTTCTCCATTCAGGTGACTCGTACTGTTTTCCCTGAACATGCTCATCTGGGCTAACGTTGCTAAACGAAACGGCATGTGGCCAGATCCCAAGTTCCTCTGCAGACTCACTGACCACCTCTGTTTCCAACGCCTGGTGCAGCAGCCTGAGAGAGGCTCACAGGTTGCAACATGCATATTGATACCGCTTACTTTTTCATATCCTTATCTCTAACAGCAAATCTTATGTAGCTCAGGATATGAACTGCAAATGAGAGATGAGGAACTGGTTAGTGCTTATCGGGAATGACGATGGAATTTGAGATTCTGAGATGAAGGAGGTTTGTTAGATTTTTTGGTTGGTTTGTTGTTTTTTTTTTTTTTTTTTAAATGAGAGGACTGACTGATGTTTATCAGTTGACCCCTGTTTCAGGTAATGGAGCAGTTGGCAGGGAGCTATTCATACTGATTAGATTGCGTGAGCTGGTATTCAGATTAACTTCTGATTTCCCCGGTATTATTTGTATAAGCTCTTTATTGCTCTGGATAATTCTCCACTTCCTGGTTTAGGAAGTGGAACTGACATCCTCCTGGAGCACCGCTACCAGCTCGCCGGATTTTATTATGTGAGATGACATGATGGTCATAGATTAACCCAACCTCTTACTATTTTTCAGTAGTAAAATTAGACTTCTGCGAAATTTGCTTTGTTCTCACCAAACAGGAGTAGTGCACAACTTTATCATCTAAGAAAGATTGATGGTACTGAGACTAATCAGGATATTACTTTTAACCAAGATTTCTGTGGCCGAGGCAACTGCTGTCTTCTTTCAAAAATTGAACGTTTGCGTAACCGGAGCGGCCTTCAACCCTTACACGTGCTGAGAGTCCCCAAAACTCCTCTGCTGTGGCTGGAAGGAGTTATGATAACTCCTCCTTTCTCTTTCCACTGCTAAGCTCGTGGCCTGCAGTACCTTTGGGTTTCTTTCCTCTTTTGCAGCCTGTTATTTATCGCTGTTTTGTCTCACTTGCCTGCCACAAAAGATCCTTGAAGTGATTCATCAGAGGAGCAGATGCACAATCAGTTTTCCAAATGTTCCCTTATTGCATCTACAAGCCTAAGCCCAACACACCCTGCAGCTACAGGTGAGGGTCTGGGTAGAACAAGTAATGGCCTCTCACATATGTACATTAGGATTTCTACTACACCAGCAAACACATTTTCATTGACATTTTCTTTTCCACCCTCGCTATTAAACCTCATATTTCACATATCTGTATAGAAGACCAGGTTTGGTTTCCATGAATGGGCCGCATTATGGGGTTTTTATGTTATTCAATCTCCTACAGGCTTTTATCCAAACCAAGCAACTAAAATAAAACATGGCTTCCTTCCCTGAGATGGTTTCATAGCCCAGCTCTCCAACTTTCTCCCCTACCACAAACATGCAACACAATTGTGCAACAGCCGAGGAAGGAATGGTGAGATCAGAGCCGTGACTGCAGACATCCTGACATGGGGATCTGGCAGCTATTCAACACAAACACAATTAGAGGACTTACCCTTGCGTGAAGTATTTGCTTTCTTGATAGTCACCAGCCTTAACCTCTAGGAATGCTTACGAATCAGATAGCGTTCCTTGAGGAGGGCGAGCCTTTTCAAGCTCCTCTGTCTTGCTTTAGCCAACACAGATATAAAGAAGAAAGAAATTCCACCGCATCATACAACTTCTCCAAGTGAAAGTATTTAAAAGGAGAGAAGAGTTGTGGTCTCAAGATCCCTGCCAAGGACTCGAGAACAGAAGATCACATATAGTGCTTCCTCCTCTTCCCCTCCACTGCTGTCAGCGGGAAAAAAAATAACACCACCACAAGAGACAAACTTTGAAATTCACACCAAACGTGAAAGTAGGGGGCCTACCGAGCCCTCCTCGTTGGCTTTGCGTTACGGTAGGCTTCTCTGGCAGTGGTGACACCATAGAACAATGGCAGGGCTTTGCATGCCTTAGGAGACTCACAGGACGTGTGCCTCTGCATAGCTCTTTGCGAGTTAAATACAAAAAAGGCTCATGATTTTAGAAAACGTGGCCTAGTGTACACGGGTGCTGTACAACTTGCAGATTCTAAAGTGTGACAACACAAGTATTTTGGTAGATTTATTCCAATTAATGATAAGTACCGGGCTTTTCACAGAGGTCACAAAATCTTAAAAATGGCAGTAACAGCTGACCTTATATAAAATATCTGCTAGCAAGTAAGGTAAATGTCAGTCTGGGACAGCAGTTACAAAGGGAAATTCTTGTTCTAAAATACCCAAGGATTTAAATGATTCTCACCTCAAGCTGCGCTGGTGACACAAAAGAACTGGACAGAAGAAGCACCCATTGGCGGAACCTCAGGAGGGTTAACACAGCCGTACTGAGGGGAAGGGTGCTTAGTGGGATTTCCAGATGATGCAATGCAAAATGCCGTGATTAGCATGGGTTTACAGAGACACTTGATGGGGCAAATTAGCCAGCCTTAGCAGAGCACCACACTAAGGCCATCCTACCGCTGGTACCCTGTGTAACTCACTTATAACCGATCGATAGAACGTAAAGCAAAAAAAAAAAAAAAAAATCAGGCTAGCTCCAACTCAGAAATACTAGGCTGAACTTAGAAGTGCTGAACTGCGTGACCTGCCTGAGCAAGCAACCACCTCAATGCATGAGCACTTATGCAAGTAACCACTTTCAAATGGCACCTTTGAGCAGCAGCTTAACAGCCGTAGGAGGAACAGTTGTGCAGTGTAGCTGCCTTCCCAAGTGAATAGATGCACTTTCCCATTGTTACCAACTTTCACAAACAACAACATTTTGAAAAGCTGTAGAGGATGCCAAAATATCAGATATCTGAATCCAGTCAGAATGAGATACTCCCAAAAATATGTCTAGCGCTACGAAATTCTCCCCTACCTCCCCAAATATCCAGGGAAAAATTTTGCCTGGTACCATCAGAATAACAGTAATGCCTCAGCCGGATATTAATGGTCAGAAAGTTCCAAGTAAAGGAGCTGATTTTTGTTGTTAGAGTGCACGTGAAACAACCAGGCTATGCTCAAGGGACGAACTACCTGAGTACAGTACTAAACCACTGGCACAAAAGCAGTTACATCAAGCAAGTAAATAAATAGAGAAAATAATCAAACTTATTTCTGGGGTAGCTCTGTTGACATCTGCAGACCTACCCAAGCCAGGCATTCATCCCAAAATAAATAAAAAATTGGCAACCAACTATGAATGGTTTCTGGTCTTGACTTTTTGTAACTGCGCTAAAGAAGCACAACATAAATCTGCAACCCTGTATCCGGGCAATAATTGAAATACATCAAGAAAATGCTTGCAGTCATTCTGGACGGGGGGAAAAAAAATAAAAAGAGAGAGAGACATTTCAAAATCTATCAGGGCTTATAAACAAGGATGTTACTTTCCCCTTTCTTATCCAGAACTGCCCTTAATTGAAAGGATCAGTATCTAAAGCAACTGGTGCTGCCCTGCACATGAATCCCCTTTGCACCTCTTCCTTCTTATTTCTTCAGTGGTTTTATTAACATCAGTGACTTATCTAAGTATTAGAATGCTTGGCTGCTTAGAAGCTTATCAACGGCAAATTTTATGGGCTGTTTAGTGATGGAAACAGGAGGAGTTGAAGCTCTCCCCCCCAGCTACCTCGATATGGAAGTCTTCAAGAAGCCATGGAATGTGCTCTCTGGTATTTTTGGTATCTTTAAAGTGTCAAGAGTGCAGAATTTCTCTTGTCAGTTGTCACAGTGTGACTCACAATTAGAGCCATCTGCTCTGCATTCACCTCCCCAGGGGCACCGCTCATTTTTCACCAGCTTCCTGTTGTTGACAGCACAGTTCCTCCCTGTATCACTCTCCACCAGCACCCATACTCCTCACAGACATTGCAACAGGCTTAAGCAAATTTCCCTTGGGAAAGCCGTTACCCTTGTTTTGCTACTGATGATTGGGAAAAATACAGACTGTTGAGAACACTGTGAAGGCAGAGGCTGTGTTTCTAAAGGAACTGAACAAATTCCAATGATTTTTTTTTTTTTTCAGGAGGACTCCATTGGTTTTAGATCTCTCTCAAAAAATCTCAGCTTTTCCCTACATCCATTTTTATTTCAAGCAGCAGAGCAGCTTGAAAAAGGAAACACTATTTGTGCCGAGTCCTTTTAAATAACTGATGGAAATGGTTGTCTAATACTAGCTAAATCTTAGTCAAATAATTTTTCAAATACTAGAAATAATTTCAAATAACAGACTTCAGCTGAGGAACATGCTTCCTCCTCCACCCAATTAAAAAGCAGTCGTGCCACAGATTTTTCACACCAAATGCTTAAGCTGAGTGAGGCTAACTAGCCCAAGCGCAGCCCCATGCTCGTGCGTGAGTCTGTGCTTGGGTCAATGGCTGGACTAGAAATACATGGCTCCTTGGCCGGCTGTGGCTAGCTGGCCTGAAGCGCAAGCCGTATGCTGTAGATCTGCCTACGGCATTGTGCCTTTAAACCCCTGTGAGCCAGAAGTTTTACTGCTTAGCCTCTGAACAAGAGTTGGCCACCTATTACAGCAGCAACTATCTGAGAGACAATGATACGTTTATACCTTCAAGAATTCCTCACTAAGGGCTACATCCATTTGAGGGCTCAAGAGGCTACAGATGCAGGGACATAATGCCTAATCTTTTAGGTGCCCCTCTGTTGGGTGGAGGGGTGAAAGTCTAAGCTCCCCATGCAATGAATGGAGAAAATGAACGGCCGTGTCAGAACAGGCCACAGGTTAGCTGCCACCTCCTCACTGTTTGCCTAACTGAATTAACAGAAAAACAGATTTGATGTTCTACTCTCCCTAGGAACTCAGTTTTCCTGAAACTGTCACCAGTCCTGCAGGAGCTTAAGGTCTTAGATATTGTCAGACACTGTAGTCGTTCTTCCCTCTTAGGCCTGGGTTTGGTCATATGCTTCTCTGTTATGTCTACTGCATAAGGAGCAGTCTAATAGGAAACTCAGATATTCAACGTAATATAAAACGCTGCTCCCACAACGGGCCAAAACTGTACACACGCAACACTTTTGTCTGAGCCTTTAGGGCAACACCGGGCCCTGTTCCTGACCTGACACTGGTGATAACTGCTAATGTCTGTCGTGCTCAGAAACTCTGAATAAACCGACAAACCATCTTATTTTGCACCACATCCGAGCAATAAACATCAGTTGCATAACTTCACTGTGATTTGCTGGGATCTTTCCAGAATCAGCACTTCGCTTCTCCGAGGAACAGACTCTCTCTTATATATTCACACCCCTCCAAACACAAGCTTAGCAGACTTCAGATCATGATGCATCTGCATTCATTCATTCACATCACGTCAGTATGGTGCACAGAAGCCTTTCATTTGCCTTCTAAATCAGGATAGCATAACAGCTGAAATATTTCTCACTGACCCTGGTCTTCAACACAAAACTGAACTTCTCTTCGCTATTTCAACATTCCCTTCACCAGGATTATATTTAAGGTCAACACAATTTGGGCCCAGGATCCACACTGCTTGAATTATTCAAAAAATATGAACCCCCCACCAGTTCAATCAAGAAAGCACGTTCTAAGGAAAGATAAAACACATCCTCTGTTTAAAAATACATTTCCAAAAAGCAACTCTAAACTAATCTCATAAAATTGTTATGAAATCCCTAGTTCCTCCAAACATGAGGAGAACTCTCTGCAGACTAGAATTTATTGGGTAATCTAGTAAACCCAGACAGGGTGAAATTGGAAAGGGAAGAACGACGGATTCTTCCAGAGATGCCTCAGATTGCTCATCTAGTATACAGCCCAGACGCGTATCCCTGTTGAAGGTTTTCAGTGTTCCACAGCTGAATTCTTACTCAAAACGAGCATTTGCTGAAGGCATGAAAACCTGAATTGTGATACGCCTCTGTTTGTAGGATCAGTTGTGGAGCTGCCACTAAAAAGCCTTAAAATGCATTCCCCACTCCATAGTTATTGTTCCGACAGAGTGATAGGCAGTTCTGTAGCAAATTCTTCTTACAAATTACAAACCCACTGACTTGGCTACCTATTAAACGCAAGCCTCTTGGCCTGAAGGACTCTTTCTGGTAACTGTGAAGTTGTAAGTGCAAGTCAAGGCTGGGTATTTTCCAAAATCCTCCCTGTTCGACCACCTTCTTGTTCTTTCCAAGTCTTCCATTGTGGTAACATTCTCCCCCACTTACCTGTCCAAAAGTTGACTCAAACTGACCGGGAAGGATGTTCTGCCGTTTACGAGCTTAGCAGAATTGGATATGACAGCCTACTCCTCGAACTTCGTTCTTACTGTCTGTGCTTCTGTTTCCTGTTCATTACACCTGTAGCTTCAGCTCATTCACTGTAGTAGCGTCCAAGCGCTTTACTTCCAGAACCATAATCAAAGCTACACAGCTAAATACCTTATTCTTAGCAAAGGAAGTTGTGTTTGCACCCCAGGTCATACCTGCCAGAACTCGCGGATTATAGAAGTAACATCCAGTCACAAAGACTAAGGTACGCTTTGAAATTTAATGGAAGTACACTCAGTTAATAGTGCTTTGCAGAAGAGCAAAATGGTAACAAGGTTGATTAAAAGAGCTAAATTATACCAAAGGACCTCTCTTTTCAAGCAGAAACTGTTTAACGTATAAAAACTATTGTGACTGAGAGAATCTGATTTGCACTGAAAACCTCAAGCATTACATCACAAATAGACCTGAGGCCTTGCATTTTAATAATTAATTTCATAAAAGATCCCAAGAGCAATAGAAAGGTCACGGGAGCTATTCCGATCCATGGGCAGTTAAGCAGGAGAATGCTCCAATGCCCTTTAGCCTTCGAGTGTGCTGCAGGACAGGGGAGTTTGGTGCTAAACGACAAATTGAGTTAGAAATATTTGAGCCATAAACCATAGTAAATCTTTTAGCACTTGGAACACCATGTGGCACTCCAAACTGAGAGCAAATGAAGTGTTAGTCTATGCATGTTCAAAACGCATGGAGGCTGCGTTTACTGGATTATCCATTTCTTAACAATGCCTCCTTCAGGAGCCTTCGCAAGCTGACGTCCAAAGTTCCACCAAAGGAAACCATTTACGGAATGCTCCTCTAGCATGATTTAAGAAGAAAACCCCACATGTATCTCCCTGAAAGCAAAATTACTTAGGTTGCAAAGTCAAGGACAGCTAAATTAGGAAGTGGCAGATTTATGTGTGCCTGCATAACCTCTACTCAGCCGTCTTGTAGGTCCCGTGCCCTGAGTGAGACAGAGGTCCTTCGGAAAAAATAGTACGTGATTATGCAATTAAAGACTGTATCTTAACACAGAAAGGAGCTGAATTTAGGTTCTGCCAGCAGCTATGAATAAGACATTCCTGAACATTTAATTTAAACTCTGGGCTTTGCAGCCTTAGCACAGAATTTCTGGCAGGTGACACCTTCGGTTGGCTTTTATATGTAGGTGAAAATTAATTCTAGTGTGATTACTGAGCCTTTATTGCCACAGAACAGCTATCTGCTTACCCAAGTTGAAGGAAGAAGAATATTAGGAGTCATCTGGAAAAGGACGTTCTTCCTGAAACGGGAAGAATCGCGGTGGCCCTGGAGTGGAGTCGGCAGAAATGTCGTACGAAGTTGGTTCTTCTTCCCTTGTTGTCTGTCCAGCGTTGCGATCAATATGGAAATGCCAACACTGAAACAAAAATTATTGCTGCCCTGATCTGAACCTTACCACGTGCATTTTGCTGCCTTTTTTAATTATTCCAGTTACCAAAGTCCTCAAACTACATTCATAGCAATACGAATTGTTTCTTCCTACTCAGTTTTAAGAGCCTGCTCAGAATACCTAAGGAAGATTCATATTGTCAGGAACCTTAAGGATTACTACCAAAAGCCTTCTGATCAACAGGATTGCACACTTCTGGGAAAGAGAAGGTCTGAAGACGCTGCCACCAACACTGCTGCCACTTCTTCACGCCAAGTCCTTATGGGCCTATCGTGTTCTGACGTGACTCTCTCACAAGAGGGGAGAGCACAAGCATTTCTGCTACTTCGTTCACCGACAAACTTCCTGCCTCTCTGCTAAAACTATAGAAGCCAGCATAAACTTGGAATTGAATTTAGGTCATTGTAATTCTTGTTATCTTGTTAATCTCTTTTGTCTTTGTTTTATGGATTTAGTCAAGGAAATCAAATATTAAAAAAGCATGTTAAGTGCAATGCTAGCTGAGAACGTAAAAGCACCAAATCGACAAATGAAAAGTTACTATAAAATTGGCCACACTGTGTGAAGTGTATGAAGGTATAAAGTCGTTGCCCTACAGAATAATCGAAAATGTCATGTATTTCTGAGGCATCATAGCTGCAGAGAGGCAATGCTTTTCCTTTCCCGACTTTTACACTTCTGGAACCTTAGTCCCTCTTCTGCGTATGCGGCATTTTTGGTTGAAAAGGTAGCATAAAGCCTGTCAATTCTTAGAGTCACACGAACAACAAAAAAAGCCTCTTGCTCTAGATATTCAGGTAATTTCTAGCCAGGAATAAATATTTACTTAGAACTTTAAAATACTTCGGAAAAACAAAACAAAACAAAAACCCCAAATAACCAAACGGGCTGCTCAGATTTGGAAACATTTCCATAACAAAAGTTGCTCCAAAACATTGTGGTTCTTCAAAACATTGTGTGCTCCAAAACACTGTGGCGAACAGCATAGGTGCAATTAGGACACCGTTGTCTTGACAACGTCATGTAAGAAATGAANCGGGCTGCTCAGATTTGGAAATATTTCCATAACAAAAGTTGCTCCAAAACATTGTGGTTCTTCAAAACATTGTGTGCTCCAAAACACTGTGGCAAACAGCATAGGTGCAATTAGGACACCGTTGTCTTGACAACGTCATGTAAGAAATGAAAGAATTATTTCTGATTCATGAAAGAAAGCTGCAGTGCTACTATTCTTTTAACTCGGAATATTTCGCTCAAGGATCTCAAAACCGTCGCTCAAAACGACCCAGACAAATACCTATGAAGGTGAACAGTACTTCGCTTTGAGACCACAGTGTTAAATCCAAAGCGAAGGTACCTTCATTGAAAGAACAACACAAAGCAATGTTACCGCAGGACAAAGCGCTAAAGCTTGCGGAAGCTACGCAGGATGTTTTGGGATTAGCTCTCCTACAGTGTTCATTTTTATGGATAATTATCACGATGGAAAATGCGGATCCTGAGTTCTGTCACCCTTACCCAGGGTGCCAGTAAACCTTTCTGATGGGTTTCAACAGGCCTCACTTCTGTTCATATCCTCTTGTGTTGCTAGAATAGAGAAGGGATTAAGGAAAGTCCAGGACTAACAGCTGGACCTCCCAGAACAGCAAATGTAGCAGCAGGGCTGTTACCAAGCTGATCCTTACAGGACAGAAAAATGTCATGTCAGAAAGGAACAGATGGAAAAAAAAGTAGCAAGGATCATACACTCAATCTCTTAAAACGTTCTCACAAACTATTTTGTGCTGCACGCTGCAGACAGGAAGCTTTGGAAGCCTTTGGGCTTAGATGTAAAATTTACTAGGAACTCGAGGACCACGTCTAGGTGCAAAACGGAAGGTGGAAAAAAAAAAATGTGGCTCCCACCTGAGAAGCCATTTAGTCTCGTCAGTGCAGCGCTGCACCACAGCGAGCAGATCGGATGAAAAGGAAATACTGGCTGCCACATGAAGAGCAAGAACTTCGCTCTGCTAAAGAACAGCTCATGAAAAGGTAGAACCATCAGCTCCGGGGTGCGCGTCATGCCCAGCGAGCAGCTTGACGCCGAAGTCCTCAACGTTGAGAACGCTTTCACTTCAAAAGCTCTCACTTGAATGTGAGGACACATGCTGGCAACAGCGGGCTCCTCTGAGGTACCTTTCCCCTTCTGGCTATATTTCCCTAAGAAATCTCATGCACAGAGAAGAATATTCAGATACATGACAGGAATAGTCTTTATTGTTACTTCTTTTTCATCCAGCGCCTTGTTTTCTTTTAGTCAAAGTCTGACAGTCATAAAAAGCTATTGTAGGTGCGGCCCACTGAGAAACAAACCACAGTCCTCCCTGCAATGCAGAGGGTAGGGATCATTATGTTGTTAGTGTGCCATTTGGAATTCGTGCAGTGCATCCGCTTACTCTATTAAATTAAAGCATTTCCTGTAGCAATTGAGGAAGGATAAAGAAAATAGGTGCCATTATAAAAGCATTGTTTGATTGGCCTTTTTTCTCTGCAAGCCACTAGAACATGGTAGCCGAGACACTTGAATTGCAGGATCTCTTACCTCCCATCCGTTACCAACATGACATAAACGCAAAGGGCTGCTACCCCTGAAGCATTGCTGCAGACATACAAGCTGTAAACGAGACAAGGATGTCTCTCTAGTGTTTTTCACTCTCTTTCGCCTTCCCCAGGTTACGTATTCCCTGCACCGCAGGTTCCTATCTCTCTGGTTAGCCGCTCTATTTTTCAGCCACTGCTCTTCCTGTGGGACCCTCCCGGGTGTCTGCTCCCCGCATTCGATAAGGAGATTATTTGGAATGGAAGTAGACAAGCACAGGTGGTGGGACCACCTGCTACAATCTCTTCAGCACTTTTGGGCAGTATAATAGTGCTTGGGTTTAACCTTTGTATTTCTTGTCTTTTTTTTTTCCTTCCCCTTTTTTGTTTTCTTTAGTTAAAGTTAGCTTTCAATTCATTTATGCAGGGGTCTGAGAGGAGGAATTATGATGAAAGACACTATTCCCTTGTCCTGGAAAAGCAATTTGCTAGACTGTCGTACCCAGGACAACAGGTTCTTCCTTTGCATTATTTCCAAACCTCTGGCAGGCCCAACAGTAACGCAACCCAAAAGCTCTTTCTAAGGTGCATTCCCCATCCCTCTTTCCCATCGTACCCTAACAGTTTCACGTGCCTTACTACCCGCCTGCTCCTGCCAGCTCCCAAATTTTATGTAGCCTTGCACAGCAGTAATAGAATATCTCGCTCGCTCATTTGGCCGCATTACAGTCAGGTGTAGTCCCCACCTCAAAGAGCATTTACAATAGTGATTTACTCCAGCAGGGTTTCTTTTTAGTCTAAATTTGCTTAGCGTCTATCCTTGGCATCTCGTGGCATGCTCTCAAGTTCACTGCTAGTGCCAAGCTCTCTGCCTCTTGATGGTACCAAGGGCATTAGTGCTACATCCCCAGCATGGACACCAGTCCTTCAGCATGTTGCTCTCTGTGCATGCATCGTGCCTGTCTGGGACTGGCAGCCGGTGCAACTTTCATTGCCTATATAGACACAACGTGGATATAAAGTCCTGGAGCCGTAACAGACCACAGTTCGGAAAAGCAAGCTACTAGCTCGTGTGGCAAGCAGTGAAATTAAAAGAATAGAAGGCTTGGTTTAGTCGGGTTCTTGTTTACACAAATAATAAAAAAAATAGTGTTGGTTCAAAAGAAGCCACGTTTTCCATAAACATCACTTGCTATAGTGAGACTCAGGGTCAGATATTCTCAGTTTAGCCTGAGAGGGAAGGAGAAATCCATTAATTGCATGAAAATCTACGGAAGACAGCTGAACAGCAAATTTAAATGGCGCTTCGTACAGTTGGAGCCCAAATGAGAATCAGCAAGAAAGACCTGAGCAAGAAAGACCAACAAGTACACTGACGAGGAATACCTAACAGACAAGTAGGTTTGAGGGAGATAATGCAGTTTCTCAGCTTATTTCACGTTCAGCCTTTATAATCACAGAAATACGTTTTCTATACTTGGCAGAAACATTTATGCTAGATCTTAATGTCTCTCTGGACAGTTCTGGTAAAATGTACCTAAATGACTTTCGCTTAAAGTAAGGTTGGGTTTACATTTTCATGCATATTACGCTCACCGTAGGAAACTAACAAACTCTGATGTTATTTTAGGGCATGTATCTCTGGCAGCACAACCATACGCACCGAACGCAAAACAAGCCTTTCGGGTGCACTTGTAAGTGCTCCTCGGGGCTCGGCAGTTAACAAAAAGGAACAGTTTTGTAAAGTCACTTGAGAATCTGAAGACGGAAAATTTATTCCTGAGCCGCTAAGCCATGTTAGGCAACTTGATTTTCATCCCTGTATTTGCTTCTGCCTGCAGAAACTGGAGATAATTTTATTTCATTCTGTCAGCTTTGAAAGAAAAATGCCTAGTCACATCATTATTCATTACTGAGTGTTGCTTCATTTGCATTTGTGTATGATGTCCCTCTGGTTTTGGGGGTGATATTCTGTAACATCTTAAGTCCGATGCGTGCAGTGTTTCATTTGTGTCGTACGTGTCATCTTTCACTGGGATCCCATAATTTTCCCCTGGAATTTACTCAACCCTTAGCTCGTAAGATGACAGCAAATTGGAGTCGGCAAGCCAACAGCGACAGACCTAATTGAAAACACTTACATCTTCGGAGTACGCCAATGATGCAAAGATTTACCTGTCGTTATGAAGGGAATGTATGCAGACTCTGTTTCACAAAGAAACACTGTGTATGCCATTCTCTCAAGAGTGTGTCTTTTGTACCTTCAGTACTTACAGGAGTGATCAGGAATGCACAGAGTTTGCATTCCTGCAGATACATTATCTGAAAGTGCGGCCCTTTGTTTGCTTTACTTCTGTTTTGTTCTACTAGTCCTTCATTGTAAGGGAGACCTGTTTATACATTCCATTTTTCTTGGTCGTCTTGGCACCTCGCAGTCAAACACTACTCCGGATCGATCCTTTGATTTACAATGTAGTGGAAGTACAGTCTATGTAAATTTTAGGAACAGACAAAAGAGTGTGCTCGCCATCTGATGATTTCATTTCTAGCTTTCCAGTGCCTTTTGTTATTTCAGGGTATTTTTTCCTGGTGGGAACGGGCACATTCAGCTGTTGTTTTCATGCTGAAAGACTCTGTGGAAGCACTTCCCTGTTTTTTTTTTTCCAGACATGTCTTTCAGCATGTTTCCAAAGGCTTGGAATCAGCACATTGTGTTGTGACATGTGCATACTTGACATTGCTTTGTTCTCTGACTTCCTCTTGCTTGCAATCTTTAGGAAGTTATCTTACAATTAGCAAGGAATTTTGAGTCACTGTTATTGCAGACCCAGCATATTGTCCTCTGCCATCTGTGAAGAAGAAAGCTTGGAAGAGCAGGAGGGAAGAAAGTAATTTCAGCATTTTTTAACTGAACCACATAGGATTCTAGCTTCAGTTCACTGCACAGAGTAACAGCTTTGACTGCAGCCAGTGGATTTAAAAAAAAAAAAAACAAAAAAACCACATCACACACTACAAACATCTTAATTAAATGATTTAGAAGAAAAGCTAGGGCACTACAGTAACTGTCCTCAGATTTGATACGTCCTTTTACTGTGTTTTGCTCTGGTTTAGCGATTCTCTCATCATATAGCAAAAGTGAAAAGGTATCTTTTTCCTGAGAAGTTTATACAGACTTGATTTTTTTTTTCCTCTCAACTTTGCACCTTTATGTAAGTGAAGCCTGTTCACGTATCCTGTAAACAAAGCTGACAAAACCAGCTTTTGTTTGGTCTCAGTGGCAAAAATGTTCATTTCTAGCTGGCCGAAAAGCACATCTTTTTACTTACGGTGGTACTCTTTTTCTTCTTGTATTTTAGACCATCAGCCTCCTGGAGCCCAGACAAGAAGAAGCTATTTTGTTTTGAACTGCTTCCCCGTCCAGACAACACAGCATAAGTAAGAGAGAAATGGTAGCACTTTGGGCGTGACGGGATACCTTGAGAGCTGTCTTGGAAAACTTCCACAGGGAAAGCCCCAGTTCCCCACAACCCAGGCAGGCGCCACGTGGGCGCGCTCCCCGTATGTCAGTTGGGATGTGGGGTTTGTGCAAAGAGCCGCTTCAGACAGGAGCTGCCCGGGAGCTTCCCAGGGTAGCTGGATCCATTGCCTCTGTGGCAGTGCCTCTGTGAAAGACTGTGGTCCTAAAAAGGCTGGCGGCTGCCCGAGGTGCCTGTTTATGCCTCACACAGCAATACTGAGAACACCATTAACGTGGTAAACATGCTGAAATTCCTACGGTTGTATCAGAAGAAGAGTAAGAGTAGCAATAAGAAACTGTGCCAGAAAGAAAGCAATCGTAGGGTAGATACCTGTGTTAATGTAACACAGAGGCCTTCCCGACTGGTAACTACATCTGTACCCAGCTTCTTGTTTCTGATAAAAATCTTGTTATGCCTGCGCAAGCCTTGAAGAATTAGCCTGATGTTCAGAGATGTCGAGGTCTTTACATCTCACTGACTGCCAAAATCAGACTACGTGCCTGAATCCGGAAAAGGAGTCGGGGACATACCGTGTGTCAGCTGCTTGCACTTCTGTGAGACATCTTGTACGCCATGGTGCAAAGCATGTACGTTAGACCTCGCTGAACCTTAGCTTACTCTGGATGTAAACATTCAAGTTTTAACATTTTGGCATTATTGCATAATAGACGTATGATTTATAATAGCATCATTCAGGCAAATATTGTTTATCCATTATGGGAGAGGTGGGGAAGGCATCTCCCCGGTTAGCATTTTGTGTGCCACAGAATGCACGTTACATTATTTGGAACAAGAATTTTGTTGTCAGGAGGCCTCATCTTCCCGCTGAAGTAGAGAGATTTTTTTCCTTAGAGTCAGTGAAAGTATAATAAAACATCTGTTTCAGACTTCAAGAACAGACCCGAGGAAGCAGAGCTTTTTACAGATACCCACAAGATCTCAGTGCAGCAGTAAGGAGTCTCTGTTTTTCATTGCGCTAAGACACGTCTCCATCAGCTCCTCTAAAAGGCGCAGCCTGAGCATGTCTACGCAGTGTAGTGGAGGGTAATACAGCGACACTCTAACAGCAGCTAAACTAATTCCCAAACTGGATGCCGTAGGAGTTTGTCGGTGCAGGGCTCTGCTCGAGTTCTGAGACCAGCTCTACAAATTCCAGACAGCGCTGCACAGACAAACCAGGATTTCTCAGAGACAGATCAGATATCTGTGCGCCACAGTCCTTGGCACCGAACAGACGTGCCGAGTCCATCGCAGTAACAGGAAGTCCCGAATATGGAGCAATTATTCAACTACTGAGCAAGACAGAACTATTTAGATCCCAAATTTTAACGCGTTGCTTAATTTTTTTCATTCTGAACTCTCCCGCTGAAAGCTGTATTTCACATCACTGCATGAGAGGGGGAGCATATCTGAAAGTCTGTACAACACTGAGAGCTTGCAACATAACAAGGAATAAAGTCTAAAAATACATATTTGCCAGGAACACAGCAATAATAATTCATATAACTAAAGTAGAAGGAAAGAACATTATGGTGTAAATTCTAACATAAGAAAATCAACAATAACAAAACAGCTAATCCTTGGAAAAAGGGGCTTTTTTAATGTTGGAAGTTTTGGGGTTTTCTCATTTTTGGCAAAAAGTCCCCACAATTCAATTTACTAATTCCATAATCTAAGGATTACAGTGTATGGAGCATAAAACCAGCCAGAGCAAAGAGAAAATTGTCTATCCCTTGCAAATTTGTTTTCAGTAAATGCTTTATATTACTAGTATTTTCCTCCAGTAGAAACGGCATTGTGGGTGCTCACTCACGACAGCTGCGCAAATTGGAAGTTTGTATAACGTCCTGTCCTGCACGGAGCACACCAGATGATTCCTGATACATTAAATAATGCCTTCTGCAATATGTTTTCCACACATCGACATCCAGACTGATATGATAGAATAGTAAGTAGCTGTACATAGTCACAGGTAGATTCCTCTAAAAAACTGCTTGGTCTATTTATTTCTTTTTTAACGGAACACATCAGAATAGTCTATCATTTTTCAGCGCTAGTGTCATTTATTAGCGTTATCTAAGTTGTACTACTTTCCTTGTCACATCATGAGTTAACCTTTCCTAATCGCTACCCTGGACATTTACCAGGCTTTCCCTGGGGATGTGCTTAACTAGACACACGATTTTCCTGTTACTGTGTACTCCAGGGCTCTGAAAGCTCACGTTGATTCTAGTCGGAGACTGTAAATAAATTAATGTGAATCTGATGCTAGGGAACTGAATACAGCAAGGGGATACATGACTAGTTTAAATGAACTTCGGTAGCTGGTAGCGTGGTAACATCCTCAGAGAGTCCTGCTTTTTGCTCCACTTGCTGAACAGTTAAAGTCCTCGCTTTTGGAAGCTTAGTAGAAAGAGTTTAAAGCCTTCCTCCTTTCTCAGAACACCCAGCAGTTTTCTTTCCCCAGATATCCTTTGTTGGCTTGGCGAAGCACTGTGACCTGCGCATGGCATGCAGGACTGTACACTGGTGCTGTGCAATCCCCTTCTTCGAATCTGCACTGGACTGAAGCTAGCTTCTCAAGCATCTACGCAAGCTAAACGCGTGGTTTTCCCTGTCCGCGTTTTCCTAGGAGCCCTCCTCCACCACTTGCCAAGCACAGTGGGTTAACGAGCATGGGGAATTCTCCTAAGGACTCCTGAGTCTGCAGCCAGCTGCTTAATCCTAGCCACGGGAAGCAACAAAATGGCAGAGATCCTAGGAAAGGAAAAACTCCGTCTGAAAGTACTACAAGGAAGCACTTAGGCTACAGATACATTGCTTAACGATAGACCATTACAATTCAATCCAAAAGCTCAATCGAGACCTTGAAGACCAAGTGAATTGGTTCAAAAAACCAAGCAAACAACCAAACAGTAATCCCCAGTTCTCATTAGCAGAAATATTGACCGAGCAAAGAGTTGACAATTCAACATCTAGTCTCTTGAGGGATATTTTTCAGCCTTAACAGAGTTAAGTTGTTGCCAACACATCTAAAACCAAAAATTTCTTAGACTAGGAGGGGAATCCAACAAGAGGCATCCAGCTGTGCTGAATTAAAGCACTCCACTTAAAACATCCCATCAATCACAGAGCAGAGAGTGCTGACGTTACTTGTATGAAATGTAAGTGCTATTACTCACCTGCAATTAAATAGAATAGTTTGATTTGGTTTCTTGCCGAGAGTTATGTGAATATTTTCCCTTTGCCAGGTTACGAATTTTGCCAGCTTCTATAATCTGAAGGTAGCATTCCAGGTTCTGACTAAATCGTGAACAATAACGCGACACAAGTCAAATAATTTTGGAGGCAAAATAATTCTTTTTCTAAAATCTAAATTATAAATCCGCTTTATTCATTCATACCCTCTGCAATGGGCTGTCTTGCAATTTCATGAAAACACAGTTTTAATTGGCACACTTGTTGGCACAGTCTGAGAAGAGTCCAAGATCTGTATGGAGACTGAATTATTCTATCCTCCCTAGGTTTGGACCCTCAAGGCATGGATTAAGATGAGACACTAACGGGGTAGCATGCAAAAGCTTGTATTACTGAGATAGATCTCCTTCGTGGATAAAAAGAAATAGGAACCTTCAAACTTACAATTACAAATGAGAACAAAGCTACAGATAGGGAAGAGAGTCAGACAAGGATCTAAGCAAAGATTGGTAAATGAAAGCATCGGAGCCATCTAGAGGGGATTTTGGCTAGATTACATCTTCCAGTATTAGGAACAAGAAGTCCACAAGGCTCTGAGTGCAGGCTTATACCATGCCTGGCAACGTGAAACACTTCACGTGCATTAAATGCACATGCAATTAAAAAAAAAAAGAAGACAAGCAAGAACAAGTAGGGAGAGTTATTCTGAAGACAGAAACTATTCAGGTAAATGCCTTTGGTTCAATTTTTTTTCAGGTTCAAATCTACAATTTTCTCCATATTACAGCAATTTTTTTCAGCTGACCTTAAGCATGCCTCATACCAAATTACTAGAATTTGACAATGTTCATCAGAGTAAGCCCACATAAAAACTTGAGGGTATCAGAAATAGTTTTTCTTACTTCCAGAAACATTTCCTTGAGGATTTCTCTCCCAGCAAATAAAAAATTTTGGAATACTCACATCAGCAGGCAACAATTAGTGAGAGGAGTATCCATGCAGCCATCTTAAAGCTATTTGTTGATTCAGGTCATGGGAGCATCAAATCTGGCTAGCCAGGACCGGAGTGTTACACCAGGTCTGGGTGTAAATTTCAGCTGCATGTTGATGCCATATTAGACACGTATCCAGGTGTCCGTATCACACCCCTTCACTTTGGTTTCTGAAGGAAAGAAGTCAAGTTTGTGAGCCTGAAGGGAGCTGTGACATGCTTCAGGCGAGGCCCCTGTTTGCAGTCTTGTGCTTCAGAAGATCCTACACAGCACTGATCTAACACAAGCAAACGCAGTCAAGAAACATAACCTATGTGTTGCACAAACAGGTCTTTTTGATATCCAGTAAAGGAAAAATAACCACACTATATCCTGCTCGTCTGTCAAAAACGTATCTCAGAAAAGAAGGTATGCCGTGTCCCTTGAGCCTCCTAGCTCCGTTTTCTCTTCAACAAATGGCTGACTTCTCACTCAGAGGAACTGCCTGAAGGCCTCATTTCTGCAGTGCTAGCAGGAAGCGCATGTAAACACTGGTTCCTTTTACTACATCGCCCACTCTTCCCCAAGGTATTCTCAGAGACTTTCAGTATCAATTACAAGAAGCCGTTTAAATGCTTCACCCAGAGGGTCGATACTAAAAAGCAACGACTAGTCAAGGTCTTACACACGTATTTTGTTACGTGAATCTTTCTATATCGGTTCCCTTCTGTGTGGCTTTTTCCTATTTCCCAAACTTCTTGAGGATGTTTGAGGGCTTAGATAACAGAAAGTAACCTGTCTGCTTGTAGTAAAGAGACAGAATGATTTGAAACTAGCTTATCTAAGGGTCATATCCTGCCATTGATTTTTCTCAGTGCTCCCTATTGATTGCAGAGGTGAGTTCCACATGCGGATCAATACCAGGATATGGTCTTTATTTATTAGCATACTTCTGGTCATTTCACTCTACCCTAATGCCTCAAAACATATGGAGCTAATTACGGCATTCAACATTACATTGGCCTTGTTGTCTTTAGAAGAGAGTTAAGCATCTGTTTGGCCAACAGAATAATTTGAAAGAATTGTTTGGTGACTTCTGCCGTGGATCCAGAAATAGATGCTGTGACACATTATCTCAGGGCAGGACCGAAGCAGAGTAGCAGCACTGCGTGGATAAGCACGTCCTTTGACTAACCAGTGGCTGGACACTAGCAGCTGCACTAAATTCCCAGTAGAAGCTTCAGACAATGTTTTGATGACAAGAAACTCTCTGTGTTGAGTCAGTGATCTGATTCTCCTGACCTAGTCTAGTGTTTTAAAGACTTCGCGTACTAAAGAAGTATACATCAGGCACTTGGATGAAAGTTCCCCTACTATAATTTTCTGAACTTCGTAAATGTCTCTTATCAGGTCAGGAATACAAGAACCACAATTTTCAAGTTCACTAAGCACGCCTTTTTCACTTCCTGGGGCTCGAAGCCCCAGATGACCTGGGAAAAGTCTGTATGTATTCTCAAACTAGCTGCTAAGAACAGGACTGAATTGCGACACAGTTTTGTCAGTGGCTCTGGGTCACTGATAAACCTTGGCCCCCATGTGGCAGCTGGGCCCTCTTCTACCTGCAGCTTTACTAGCTGTGTGTAAGCGGTGCAGTAGAGTGCAGCCTATTTGAAGAGGGCAACGGCAGTTTGCGGGTCCCGGGTTCGATAAAGACTTTGAACTGCACAAGAACAGAGATGTGAATTGTCTTTGAAGAGACAAGGCCTCTTCATTTTTCCCCTCTTTCCACAGAATTGTCTTCATAGATGCAGGCATGGGAAAGAATTAACCATGGGCCTAATTTGAGTGTTCTGCCTCTTAAGAAATCAAATCTTCTGCACAGAGTTAAAACATTTGCATGGCCAAAATGCAACACCATATTAAAAAGCAGGGTAAATAAAACACTTCCTTCCAATCTGCTACTCCTATGTTACCTTTCTATACTCTGTAAAAAAGCACCAAGATAACCATTCTCTGGATGCGGAAGGGCTTCTCTNCTTCTGCACAGAGTTATAACATTTGCATGGCCAAAATGCAACACCATATTAAAAAGCAGGGTAAATAAAACACTTCCTTCCAATCTGCTACTCCTATGTTACCTTTCTATACTCTGTAAAAAAGCACCAAGATAACCATTCTCTGGATGCGGAAGGGCTTCTCTGTAAAAGCAGAAAAACAAACGATCTTGTCATTACTTCTAGATTTACGTTGGAGGCAGAGCAAAAGATGAACAGCCCAGAATTTTTCATCTGTTACATAGTCACTGCCGCCTAGTACTTGGATGCAATAAATGGACAGCTGCTTTTCAACTACCGCGTGCATCTAGGTATGTTTGATTTAACTGAAGAGGGCAAAGGAACAAATGGGCACAGAAGAGAAAGCGCAAAGGGAGAACAGAGCTTCCCCATTTCCTCAGCTCCCTTGGAGCGTTAGGAAACATCAGTGCTGTATTGACTTTGCTTCTCTTGTGCTAGTTCACATCACTGGAGGGTCTGGCCTGTGCTTTAAGAAAATACTGCTCATTTTCAATTGTTAAATAGTGATGAAGTCCAGGTGACCCTACCACAGAGTCTGAGTGATTTATGTCAAGCCTGGAGACAGTGACTCATGGAGTCACAGATGATCAGTTGATAAATGTCACCGGTATCAGAAACTTGGCCATTAACATGAGTGATGTGAGAACTAAGAGGTTAAGTAAAAGCTAACTTCATAATGAGTGTGTGATACAGAAAGGCAACATTGAGACCCAGGCTTGGATTTTTTGTTTTGTTTCTCATTTCCCCTTAACGTTTTGTAACTTTGCTCGTAGTTAGATGCTTTCTAAGTTTTTTTTAATGCAACATGTTTTTTTGGTGGGCTCATTGTCTGGGAAATGTCTACGAGAAATGTTAGAAAGAGGTTCAAGTGAAGCAGGGGGTCAGCTGTGATTTTTTGCAATGGTCTGCTGCAACAGTGCAGTCTGTTTGCAACAAACTGCTAGGTTTTGGAATTGCCCTAGCTTCAAAGTGACTCAGAGTTGGTTTTGAAAACATTTCTAGGAAAGAGCAAACTCCATTGGTACATACATTACAAGCAATGAGTTCCTTTATCTACAGTTAAACAAAAGACTAAGGACTTCACTGAAGCAGGGCCCTGACAAAATCTTCCAAAGTTTTATCGCGTAAATTTATAAGCACGCAACACTTCAGATAACCACTCTTGAGTAGCCTTCTTAGTTGCAATTCAATAATTCAATACGCCATTCAAGTCATTGTGTCCAGGTGAATCCCGCATTAGGCACAGACACTTTTCTAATCTTCAGTGATTTAACGCAAAAAAAAAAATGTAATTTAGAAAAACTCTGGGGAGCTTTGGCTTCTAACAAGTGAAAACTCACGAATTCATTATTAAGAAGCTGATTTACAACATACAAAGTAGTAGCTAGTATTTCATAGTGGCGATGACTACGTATGAAGCATACACACCTAAAATATGTATGAAACATTTTTAGTACACCTTACATTTTCAGTCATATCCCTTTTCTCCATCCTCTTATCAACTATGCTTTGTAAAGAAAAAAGAAAAAGTGGTTTTAGGCCACTGACATTACAAATAGATTTCCCAGAATGCAGTCCAGTCATCAAAGGTTTTAAATAAAGAAATGGAAAGGGGAAAACATTGTTTGTGGCCTGTGGAGACTTTAGGCATAACGGAGAACACCCCTTTCAAGACTGAATATTTAATATTCATCACAGTAGTAAAGGTATCCCATTCTCTTTCAAGAGGAGAGCCTGAAGTACAGTTACTCAGATATTCAGCAACAGATAATAAGGACCATTAACAGGAACACATTTTGCAGAAATAAATCCCTTTCTGTTACAATTCAGTTTGAAATTAAGTCAGCATTTACCCACAAACACAAAGAAAGAAGGGTTTCCTCCTTGATTTTCCCCTTCAAAATTATTTTCATTTAATTTATCATACAGTGGGAAATACAAGAGTAATCAAAATCAGAATGAAACATCATACGTGATATTTTCTCAGTCTCTTCAATACGACTTTATTTTGGTGGAATTTCTGGTCGCTTGGGAAATGTGGAGATTTTGCCTCTCTCTGGGATGGAAATAAGCAAGGAAAGCTTTAAATGATTGCTGGGAGATTATTCTATTCTATGACACCCATCCTAATTCTGATCTTCCTCAGCACTTGCAAGCACATTCGTGTACTCATCCCTTCCCTTCAGTAGCCACACTGGACTCAGTGAGCACACTTAGTAGTTCCCCAGATTTGCAAAGTGTCTGTCTTTGTCCTTGTGCTCTCCACACTCTGTCTTCCGGGCCCAATAACACATCAGAGTTCTCGCAAGGTCTACTGCCCCCAACACGATCCTCCGTTTTCACCTCTCCCATTTGAAAGGGGGAGCTTTGCTCTGCTATTGAAACTGCTAAAAGCTTAGTTATTAACTCAGCTGTTGGAACAAGTCATGCTTCACACTTGTGACTCTTGGCAGCAGAAGAAAGGTTCCCTGTATCTCTGCAGATCTGCAATTGCAAAACACGTATGGTGCCCCAGGAGCAACTGAGGAGGAACAAGACCCATGAAGGGATGCAGCTGAGCCTAAGTCTGCATCAAGAAGAAGAGGCAGATGATAGCCACTGGAGACTCTTGTGAAGGATCTGCCAACCTGTCTTACTTCCCAGGCAGGTTGTTGCTTGATAGATGTTTGGTCTGGGATGTTGTAGAGACCCTAAAGAAACTTGCCTGGACCTTGGGCTATTACTCTTTGGTGTTTGTTCCTGTGAGCAAAATGGCACTGGTAGGGGTGAGCATAGCAAGCGTGATTATAAAGTCAGGGGACACAGGTGAAGAGGAGAGGCTCGGGGAGAAGTAAATACATCCAGTAGTCAATCAGCTGACTAGGGGATGTCTTCTGCTAGACCTATTACAAACAAGGAAGAACTGGTAAAAAATAGGAAGGTCAAGGGCAGCCGTAGCTGCAGTGAGCACAAGACTGTGAAGTTGAAAATCCCGAGAGAGGTGAGCAAGACAAGCAGTAGAATCACGGCCCTGGACTTTAGGAGAGTGGATTTCAGATTATTCACAGATTTGCTGGGCAGGATCCCATGGGAGACTAGCCTGGAGGCCAACAAGCCTAAGCAAGCTAGTTGATATGGCAGGACACCCGCCTCAAAGCACAAAAAACGGACCAAACTGAGGTGCAGAAAGTTGAGCAGGCACAGCACAAAGTCAGCATGGAGGAGTGGGGAACTCCTGACTGAACTGAAATATAAAAAGTACACAGGAGGAGGAAGCAGGGAAGGGCTACGTGAGGGGAATATCACAACATTCCTCAAGCACGCAGGGATGGAGATGGGGAAACCAGAGCTGATCTGGAGTTGAAACTAGAACTAAGCTACATACGAACTCAGTAAGTTGGTAACGAAGTGCGTGGAAAATTGGCTGGATCCCCAGGCTCACAGAGCTGAGGTCCAGCTGGTGGCTGATTACCAGTAGATTACTAATCTTTCAAGGAGTGACACTGGGGCCAGTACTGTTGATTGTCTTTGTTAATGACATGGCTGATGGTGCAGAGCTCACTCTCAGCAAGTTTGTAGACTATATAGGCCATACTAGGGGGAGTGGCTGACAACTGACTTGGGCTACTAACTCAGAAGGCCCTTGAGAGGCCGGAGAAATGGACTAGCAGGAACTTCATGTAATTCAGAAAAGGTCAAAAGCAGACTCCTGCATCTGGAATGAAATAAGTTTCTACAGCCATACATGCGGGGGATTGAGCTGACAAAAAGTAGCTTCTCAGGAAAGGATTTGGAAGGCCTGACAAAAGCAACACGAGCCAGCAGCGTGCCCTCATGGCAAGGAAAGCCAATGGCACCCTAAGCTATATTGAGGGTACAGCCAGCAGATGAAGGAAAGTGACTGTTCCCATCTACTGGGTCCTTGTGAGGCATTACCTGGACTGCTGTGTCCGGTTTTGAGCCACCTCAGTACAAGAAAGATGTTGACATACTGAAGTGAGGCCACCCGGAGGCTCAGAAGGTTGGAGCGCTTACCAGGCTGAAAAGAGACGGCTTTATTCAGCCTTACGAAAAGAAGACTAAGTGGAGCCCTCACTGCCATCTGCAACTACCTGATCAGAGACTATAGAGAAGACCAAGCTAAACTCTTCTCAGAGGTAAGCACAAAGATAGACTGAAAAAAGATAAAACAGAAGTTGGAACATCAGAAGTTCAGACCAGATACAAGGAAAACTTTTTTAATCACAAGGGTGATTGAACACTGGAACAGATTGCCCAGAGAGGTTGAGGAATCTCCATCCTTGAAGATGCTCAAAAGTTGACTGATCTAGCCCTGAGCAACCTGGTCTAGCTAGACCTGGTTTGAGTAGGGAGATTGCAGTCATTCTCTGGAGGTCCTTTCCACCCTAAGGTGTTCTTTGCGTGCATTCCCTGTCTAGTGCATTCTTTTACTTCTTTAATCACTGGAACAATTTCATCATAACCACCAAATATTTCAAGAATAATACCACAGGTAAGCGGCCAGCAATGTTGTATGTGTTTTCACTTTCCTCAAAGACAAGACCAAAATCCGCTCCCCCAACCATCAGACAAGAAGAGAAAGCAGGTATCTTTCAAGAAACTGTACTACAGATAATCTAGCAGGTTTCTTCACCTTCTTCTGTACACAGGGGAATGGTGGCTGCTGAGTGATGTCCAATGAGACTGATAACATATATGTTGACAGGTGCTCTAAATAAAGCGTCAAAGAGTGATTCCCAGAAATACTGTGTAAAACTACCGGGGATAATTGTTATCTGATAAGTTACTGCAGATTACCAATTAGCTGCATATGAAACACTGAATCCATCAGATTTCCTGTTTGTAAACTCTAGAGGATTCTGTAACTGATAGTCTGAATGCACCACTGATCTAAATGATGCTCTGTCTAGCCCAAATGCACTGAAACAGCTAGTTAACAGGAAAAACCAGTATTTTAGACAAAATTATCATGGCATTATTAAAACAATTAAATACTGTGTTTGGACTTCAAAAACAAATAGAAGCAAAAGTTTTATCCCAAAATGTAAAACTGAAGGTGCAAATACATTTTCCATTAAAAACCAGAAATTGCTAAGAATCAAAACTACTTTTTGCCTCATACTGTGCCACTAAAAGGTAAAAATGCTGCCTTACTTTCTGTTTTGGTAGCAACGATATTCATAGCAGACAAAGCTTTGACAAAAGGTATTTAAGACCAACCTTCTTAATGTGTTTCTTAGACTTCAGTGCAAAATCCTTAACTATTGAGAACGAAAACTATAACGTTCACATTTTAATGACAGAGGGCAAGATAGTAAAATTCCACTGTTTTTTAACACATTCTAAAGTTGTTTTTATCTAGTGGTTTTGACTTTTGTTTCTAACATTTTTTGCCTGAATATATATTCTTTCCATGGCCAGCAGTAATTTATACCACTTGAGTACGGTACGTAAGGGATCTCAGGGCAGGGGAGGAACAAGTGCGGCAGAACGCGTTTTTTTACCGTGACCTTCTCCTAGTTATCTACGCTCATCTTCCTGTGTCAAATTTGGAGAGAACAACTGCAACGGTCACAAGAGACCACTGACAAGAAAATGCTTGCATGAGCTTACTTTTGCAATCGAGAACTTTGAGGCAGTGTAGAAACATATTCCACATCTAGAAATTTTAGTAGGTCAAAGGAGAGGCTAAGGGGATGGCTTACAAACTCTCCAGGACTATCGTTGACCTGAAACAAAGTCCTGGATTTCCATCTTGGACTTCTTGAAATTGGTGGGTCTGGTAAATTGGGTAACATGCTGAACACAGAAATGATTTGGCATCCTTATTTGAAATGAAGAAGTGATATTTGGCTGGAAGCAATGGGAGGCCCATTCTGTGGCTAGAAGGGTGACCTCTAGGTGCAGAAAACAGCCAATACGCAGATCCTGCAACCTTTGCAAGCAAGATGCAAGATTGCAAGATGATTACATCCTGGAATTTGTAGCATGCAATCTGTCCCCTTAGATCATCTACCAAAACACCACTTCTGAAAAGCAGGCAGCACGTGTCACAACGGTTAGGACAAATTTAAATGGTTTACCACACTTAGAGGAAACCAGAATTGTCTCGTTCATGTCAGGTAAGAAAAAGTAGAGCGGTAAAGGAGAGGTTTCCTTATGAGGAGGAGAGCAAAGGAGTGTACCGGAAAGAAGATGTAGGGTCTGTCAGATGGGCAGGCTAGAGATTGTTTTTAAGTGAGGGAAGGAGGCAGCTAATACAGCTGTATGAAATCCACCTCCTTTACAGGAAACAAACGAAAGTAAAAGAAACCAACAAACATAAAACCGCATATTGTCATTTGTGCTGACTGTTTAGCTCCTAATAAATGACCTGAGCTGTTTGCAATACCAGAGCACTCAGCAGGTTGAAAGCCCTGAAACTTTTCCAGAGACTGTTTTGTTTATTTCTGTTGCACTCAAATCCACTTAAGGTGGCCCTGTGATAAACACCACTGTCACTTAAGTTGCCCTGATGGCCAATAGCCTTAGTGCCAAAACACAGTAAATAATTGTCTCAGCCACTCAAGAAGCAGAGCTTACATTCTGTGCAAGCCTGCCAGGTTTTCCTAACGTACCTGCTGGTTTGCTGCTCTTATTTTGTGGTTCAGTTTTGTTGGCTATTAAACACAACCAGTGGCTTCATAAAATTTTAAGCATTTTGTAGGATGCTCAATTATACAGCTACAAAAGACACAAAATGACTCAAAGTCCCAGATTAGTGTCTTCAGAAGGATCACAATCACTTAAAAGCATAAAGGTCTGATCCGAACAGAACCATCATGCTGGAGTTCAGGTTAGGTATGGGTTTAAAGGAAAGTATGCCAGGGTAGACTAGTCAACCAGGCTAATGATAGGCATGACATAAACAGTGGTTTCTGACCTAGCTAACATGGGATAACACGAGACTGTTTATAATTTTTTCTTTCCGTCTCGGAGTGAGATACCAGGGCAAACGTTCCATTTTGTGGGATTTGTGAATAGTAAGAACAATCTGCTAATACGAGTATACTGGAATTTGTCATAGAGCAAAAGGTCAAAAAGAAAAGATCGAGAAAAAGTCTCTAAGACAGCTTAAAGCTCGTTGTTGGTGTCCACACGAGACAGATGTCTGTTCTAGTTTGCAAGTTCTTGATGTTTCTGGACTAAACTATAATGGTCGGATTACAGCCGAGTATTTCTTGGGAAATGAGGTGGCTACTCGGCTGAGGAGAGACTCACAGACGCGGTTTACAACGCCAGCTAGTTTATACCACTGGTCAGCGTCATATCTGGGGTGAGCAGCACTGACAGGGTCCTGCTTTGGGTTAGGCTCTGCACAGCACTAGCATTTGTGTGATGCTGAACCAGGTCCACAGCACCTGACCTCAGCTCTTGTCTTGTTCCCCAGGAAGTTGCTGTCCATCACAGATTTTTATCATCTGGATGATGCTAATCAGTAAGACAGGAAATGGAGTAACCGTTGTAACTTTTTTTTTTTTTAAGTGAAGCTACTGCAGTTGGGAGTTACTGATCAACCTCTATAATTAACTCCATATTATTTTCCCTTGCAGCCATTTAGCACAAAGTTAACTCATGCTTTTAAAAAAGACAGAGAGATGACTGTTCATCAAAACGAATCGGCAGCACAGGGTAAGAATGGCTATCTCCCTTTGGTTAGAGACAAACCTCACTTCAAGTGAAAAAAAAGACTGTAACACTTTTAATAGTTTTAGTGCCGTAATGAACTAAAGTTATACTGCAGTGCTGTCTGCAGTGCCTAGTAAAAGCAAGCACCCCCACCTACCAGGGTAGACCCCCGTCTCCATATAAATGCTTACTAAAAGGCTAAATCACCATAAAGGAGGGTTTTTACTGTCCTCCTGCTAAATGAGCTTTATGAGCCATTCGCTCAGTTCAGTCCTGTGTCTTGTCAAGAGCAATGGCTGTACACTACGCTTGTCAGCATTTGTTCTCACCTTCCATTCAGTTGTATATTTTTATACATTGACAGCTTCTATCGTCAAATTTAATGACCTCTTTCAGACAAAGAAATAATTGACTACTGAGATCTTCTTTTATTTGCAGTAACCCTAACAAACCATTTCTCAGCAAGCCCTCAGACAATTAAAAAGCACGTTCAATTCTTATGGGACGTGATGCAGAAACCACCTGTGTGGCACCAGGACAGGTGCACAAGGATGACACACAGAGGTTACTGACTTTTTTTAAAAATAATAGTTATTTTTATCTTATCCCGTTCATTTCACTGCCTTCAATGAAAACATGTCTTCCGCAAAAGGTTTTATACCGAACAGATTTCTCTGTGAGCCTGAATCACATCTTGTGCACAGTCAGTTCCTTTGAAACATTTTTTCTGTTTCCATTCCATCGTAATAAAGTAAGTATCCGAGGTTTAGTGAGACTTGTTTCTAACTTTGTAACAAGCATTTCTAATATTCCTTGCCTTCTGTGTTAGCATAAGCTTTCCTCTTGAAACTTGCAGAAGGCGATGCGGACCCTGGGAATATCCATGTATTTGCATCAGGACACAGTCACCTTTGGATATGCCAGTCTCAAGAGTAAATGATGCCGCACAAAATCAGAGCACAGGGCGTAGATGCAGTTATCATGACTATTAGTTGTGAAAGGAAAAGTGTATTTTCCATCACTAACAGGGAGTGCAGTACCTGAGGGAACAGAAACTCTAAATACTAGATGTAATTAAGCAAAACAGAATTCACAGAATTGACTCAAGATTTTGGAAGCATTAAAAGCAATGTATGCTACTTTAGAAATGTATTCCCATGGTAGCACACATGACTAGCACCGAAGTGTCACAGATCATGACAGAAGATGTCAGAGACATCTCGTTGCCTGTTTTGATGTATAAGCCATTTCCTCAACTGCACATTTTTAGTAGTGGTTTTTGAAGCCACTAAGGAGAATTCCCCAAGGGAGACGCATACAGATCTACTTGTTCTTAACAAAATCTTTCCTCTTTAGGGCAGGGAGCAGACACAGTGCTTGCAAAGACTGTAAGAAAAGCCTTTCTGTTGCCTGTAACTGTTCCCATCCAGTGGAAACAGGGCTTGGAACAGGTCTCTATTAAATAGACAGCGGGGCTGGAACAAGGTTTTGCAAAACAAAAACCAGTCCTGTGAATAACTGATGTGCCCCAAAATAAAAGGAAATGGAAGGAAGGGTAGCTTCTTCAGGCTTTGTTGTAACGCTAATTTACGAGATTAACTCTCCAAAAGAGGAAATGTCTCTGCTCCATGGTACAGCTTCTATAAAGTGGAGAATTTAACGTACATGTAATTTACAGCAACTTCACAGATTGGCGTGCAGTGTTCTTTGTTATGCCACTCTTGGGGTCATGAAAAGAAAACCACACTGAATAACCATATTAAGCCAGAGGTCAATTTAATGCCTATATCCAGCTTGGTTGTGAAGCCGCTGTAGATCATTTCTTTGGCTTATCACACGAAGCCATCTGAGATGGGTAAGAATCTGGTTTGCACCAGGTTATTTTTACCACTTACACTGGCAGCAATTCACATCTTGATTGTCTCACCTGTATTACATGTCCACAGAAACAAAAATAAAAGCTACACATCCCTAGGCTGACTGCAAACAGATGGTTCTGAAGCAAGCAGAAAGGCTCTCATACAAAGGACCGCCTACACCTGATCTGACAATAACCCGTCCAAGTCCATCCAGGGTGCTAAACAACACTGAGGAGATGGCCCCAGGAGGTGATAACAATTTGCTTCCACAACACGATGTTGCCACGTGAAGCACGCAGGTAAGACAGGCCACAACCCTTCCCTGGGAACTTTCTCACTCGAGCAGCTTCATGCTGCACCACCGCACCCCCCACCCCGCCATGTTACACAACCTTTGCGCTGCTCCTCGGCAATTGAGCCTGGCACAGAGCACTGCGTATATGTCGCCTCGTGGCTTAGCACACCAGCTGGCAGAGAGCCTCCCGAGTTACGCNCACAACCCTTCCCTAGGAACTTTCTCACTCGAGCAGCTTCATGCTGCACCACCGCACCCCCCACCCCGCCATGTTACACAACCTTTGCGCTGCTCCTCGGCAATTGAGCCTGGCACAGAGCACTGCGTATATGTCGCCTCGTGGCTTAGCACACCAGCTGGCAGAGAGCCTCCCGAGTTACGCCACTCCGCTGAATGCTGTGATACCCTTCAAAGTGAACATATGTTGCTCACCTGACCTCTTATCTGCTTGTTGGAAAGGGAGGTAGCAATTATGATGCAGCTTCACATACCTAATAAATAGATAACTAGCACCAGACCTGTGGTATACAATGAACGTATTTTGATTCAAGACTTTCATCTTCTACAGCAACTTCAGGACTGGCAACATTGCAGAACACGCATCATCTATTAGCAAGAACTATATTTATTGGGAAAAGCATAGTTTGTAAAAAAGGACAAAGAGAAGTAATGGAAATGCTCTTTCAAAAGCTGAATTCGGGTATAAGAAAACTATCTTGCCATTACTTTTGGCTATAAACCTACAGTTACCTGATGTAATCCTTGCGCACACATTCTGTATTGTTTTCATACAACATGTACCTGTTTAGCAAAGAAGGAAACATTTATTGTTAGTTACTAAACCAGCTTGACTTTACGTCCTTCTAGTAAACCCAGACAGTCAAGCTGACCTCCTTAAAACAGTTCCCGCAAGTTTCAAGACAATAAAATGTACTGGTTTATCTTTTAAAATAGCTGAGACCTGAACTCAGCCCAAAGCTTTCAAAGTAGTACAGAAGCCTGAAGGCTGGCCCAGGTAGCAGGTAATCTTCACGTGTTTCCAAAATCTCATGGCACAAGATACGAAAATCTTTTTCATCTTCTCGTTTGGTGCGTTTTCGTAAGTTTCTAGGAGAGTTGTGTGGGGTTTTTTTTTTATTGGGACTCTGCAGATCTTTTTATTTGAGAGTCTGTGGCCACACAGCTGTCTCCAGACCACCATGAAACGTCAGCAGACACCTACTCAGAGAGCGTGCCGTTATTCTATCTGTGCCTCTCCTCAGCTGTGCAGTATGTAGCTCCTTCATACCATGCTCACTTAGCCAGTGCATTACACAAGCTCCCCAGGTCTCCAAGTACTTGAGTCTATTTGACCTAAATAAACACCCAATTCTGCCACCTCTAAGCAAACCACAGAAATTCTCCAATGTGCCTCTTCTCATAGTATAGTACTCAGCAACGGAGGCAGAATCTAAGCCAAAGAGGCTCAGTCATGCATATCACAGATGGACGACTCAGCTTTGCTGGGAATTATCTCTGAAAGCTCTCTCGAAATCTACCCTGCCTGCTCTCTACCCTCACACAATCAATGACTGATTAGTATAATGCCACCCTTATTTTTATCGGTACTGAAAAAGCCTGTTATGAACAGAGGTTGTGCTGTGTAACAGACCATCTGATTATTTGCTCTGCGCCTCTCCGGTGCTTGAGCTCTGCGTCACAAAGCAAAACCCATGTGTGCTACAGCCCGCTGTTGTAGAGTATCTGAAGTCGCTATTTTTTTTTCCCTGTGGAATTAAACACAAACATCAGCATCTACAGACATGGGTGCAAAGTCCCAGACCTTCCATCTGCTCTCCGCTTTGAACACCGGTTTGGTTGTCGGACTGAAAATTTCAGCAACGGTATTTGTCCACCTTACTAATATCTTGAAAGCCTTAATTCAAACTCCATAAAACAAGCCAGGCTTCACGGAGCAACCAAGGGCTCTTTACTCGCTTGTGTAACAAAATAGACTCATGGAAGATTATATCAATTACAATGAAAATCCTACGCGCTATTAATTTAAGATAGGAAATACAGCACTAAAATGTGATAGTATCTCCTACTGTAATTCCTTTCCCCGAGGACTTTGCGACTGTAGGCCCAAAAAACTGACAGGCAATGCAGTTACACCCTCTTTTATCTTGCTACCTAGCATTCGCTTTGCAAATTTACAGTTTTTCCTTAGCCCTTTTAATTCTGATTCTTTTCCCCAAAACATTAACAAGATTTTCTTACGGCTATAAACAGGTTTTCACAGGTGCGGTGGTATCAGTGTGGCGTAGAAAGCACAGAATTGTGAAAGTTCATATTGTGCACAAAGACAGAGCAAAGGCAACATAGATTCATCTACTCCAACCCCAAGTCTTCCATCAGACAGCCTTCCTTTCCTCTGGGTGCTCACGTGCACATAGGTGTGTTCTGGATTTGCTCCATGACCTTTTTCCAGTCTGGTTTCTGTCACAATCGCACTGCTTCACCAAATATACTTGCCGTCACAACAGACCTTTTCTTCAACAGTAATCATTTAGGATGTCTTGTGAAGACATCTAGGGGCTTCCTCGTGCAAAGCATCATGAAAATTTTGGAGAAATCCTAGCCCTATTAAAATCGATGGTATCTTTGCCATGAACTTCAGCAGTGTCAGGATTAAGCCCCTCCTTGATTTATGATGTTCTGATGATGAATATTGCTGAGAGGAGATTTTGCTAAGTNGCATTTAGGATGTCTTGTGAAGACGTCTAGGGGCTTCCTCGTGCAAAGCATCATGAAAATCTTGGAGAAATCCTAGCCCTATTAAAATCGATGGTATCTTTGCCATGAACTTCAGCAGTGTCAGGATTAAGCCCCTCCTTGATTTATGATGTTCTGATGATGAATATTGCTGAGAGGAGATTTTGCTAAGTAGCCAATCAAAATCACCTGTCTGTCCACCTTCAGACACGACATTGCCCTAATTTGCATAAAACGTCTCAAGATCCGAGTTTCTGCAGAAAAAAATAGATCAGGTAAGTTTGGCTTAGTTTTAGGTTTCACTGGAAAACTTACACTCAACTTTGGTATGTCACTGTTTGCTTAAAAAACATTCTTTCTGAATTCCACCACACGTTTTTTTCCTCTAAAGAGTTTTAGGTCATTCTTGCTAGAGACGAGTGGATTTCATCAAGCTGTAGAACTACTTTGATGGTCTGGAGTGTATTTTCCTGGGTCATGGATTTGCTGCCTATAACATTTGCTTAAGGAGCATGTCATCACATCTCAAAGAAAAACAGTACTGTCATTTGAGCCCTTTTATCAGGCTTTGCTGTCCTGGTATGCAACGAACCACAAAACTGGTTACGTACACTTTTAAATTATTACTTTACTGGGACAACTGAAAGAAGTTAAATCTGTATTTTGGGCTGCTTTGCTGTTTTTCTGGCTGCTAGAACTGTGAAGTTTCAGGCTGCGGTGGCTGATAGGTAGAGCTCGCTTGTCAGTTTTCTTTTGCCATACGTACATTTGTGCATGTGGTTTGGTGTTTGCGTGGTAGGTTTTTTTAGTTCGCTTGCTTGGCTTTTGTACTGTGAGCTGTTGGATCCTTTTTCAGTCTGGGTTCTGCCGTCACATGCAGATGTGAGACCCACAGAATCATGGATGAGATAAAGGAGTACAGGTGGCAAATAAAAGCAGAGATTCTTATCTTCCTACAGTAACCACTCTACTAAGAATCTTTAGACTGCATCTAAAACACATCCAAGTGTCTCCAAAATAGAAAAGAAAGAATCTATTCAGAGCACTATACCACTCCATTCCAAAGCTGNAGAGATTCTTACGCTTCCTACAGTAACCACTCTACTAAGAATCTTTAGACTGCATCTAAAACACATCCAAGTGTCTCCAAAATAGAAAAGAAAGAATCTATTCAGAGCACTATACCACTCCATTCCAAAGCTGCTTATAACTGTCATTATATCCTCCAGTCTCTTCACCTACAAATGTTCTGAGAAACCAGCAGAATAACTAACCAGGGCTTACTCAGAATATAACAACATTGACTTATATTTATACGAAAGTTAGAGGGAGGGCATCTCCCCTTTTAGTGCAGATGAATTATTTAAAAGGGAGAAGGGGAGAGAGAGGATCATAACCAAAGTACGTGCCTTATCAAAATTGTCAGGGCTTTTACATTCCATTTCCTTGTGATAAGACTCTTGTGCTGAGCTGGTATTCGGAAGTGAGCCCAAATGGCTGACTGATAAGTTTACATAAGGAAGGAAATAATCAATTTAGGGCTGTTACTGAATGAGCTCTTATCATGTTCATTTCCTCGCTATTGCTTCTCAAGCTAAATATTACATGTTTAGGAGCAACTTCAAAAGACTTACCATTCTAGCCTCTGCATTTTATTAAGGAAAACTCTTTCAATAGCACGAAGCATTTGCGCATTACCACAATAAGAGTACGATTCACGCACTGACAAATTTTCATTTTAAGACACCAATATTTACGCTAAAGGAAGCAATACTTGCAGGAGGACTACATTTTTCCAGGCCACTATTTAATATTTCAGGCACAGAAAAGATATTTTAAAAGGTACTAGTAAGTAGTACACTAATTTCCCCTTCTACCTCCGTGGATTTTCCTTCCCTTCTCCTGTGATGTACTGTAAGTGCATTAGACTGCTTTTTCTCCAAGAAGTATGTTTTTTTTAAGACCTTGATGACAACAGCGTGATTTGTGGGTGCGCATGACTTGTCATGCCAAAATTTAAAAATGTGGCTCTTACTTTGAGTCTGCATTAAACCGTAAAAAAAAGTACATTGTGTCTGCTAAGTGACCAACTATAGCCCCTTTGTCTACAGTAGCTTTGCAGGGCTCCCGAGAGCTTCACTGAGAGCAGAATTGGTTCCACAGGATCAAAATCCAATTACTCATGGAGAGTCCCAACGTAAAAAAATTAAGGCAGCAATTAACAGATTTAAGTTGGTTGTATCACGAATTGGTACTCAAATGTGAAACAACTGCAGATTTAATACAGTACAGCTTTGATATGAACCATTATATGAGGAAACTATTTGTTTCTCCATACTTGATCTGGCTCATACCTTGGTCACAGCCAGTACAGAGGAGGATTTACTTAGGCCTCAGCTGGGATGTTTATTTTTCCACAAACGCAGATTACGTTTTCGTGACTGGATTGTGTCCAATCATTAAGAAAAAACACTGAGATGCTGTAACACTGCCATTGCTAGAAAACATCCTTCACTGGCATCCGACCACTATAGCAAGTGCTCTGGCGTATACCAATTGTGGCCAATTCCCTGTGCCAACAAATCTGACAATGATACCACAAACAAGCTGCAACTGAGAAAAAGGTCAGAAAACGGTGCCTTCGATCTATGTCTGCAGTGCACTTAGATTTAGAACCAAAGTATGTAAAGCTTCACAGTTCATTTGGGACGGGGGGTGGGGGGAAGGGGCGGAATGTGCAGAAACCAAACCAAAAAAAAAAACCCCAACATTGAAGTGCTGAAATCTTGACAATACAAGTAGAGAATTGGAGCTTTTTTTGAAGACTCCAGTTGAGCTAGGGGCTCACTGATGTTTTGCTTCTAGGATACACATGAAGTAAGTATAACCTACGGAAAGCCAAAGCTGTACTGGCATGTCAGGAAAATCACTAGCAAGATATGGCAAAGGCTGTATCTGACCTTCTTACATAGGAGTGTGTCTGCTATTTCTCACCTGACATTACTTGATATGGATCTGGTTAAGTACTTAGTTGCCACCTGATAGTAGTTGGCCTGAAAACAACAGTGAGAAAGACCATGCACTTTTGTATGTTTCTGGCCAACATGAATATGTGGAACTCATAGAGTCGTCAATTCTTCCTTAGACTGCTACAGTGCTTTCAACATCAGAGCCAGTTTTCATAGTCATGAGGAACTGCAAACAATACAGAAAGCAATGGACTCAGAATTAAATAGAGCAAGTAACTAGGGAGAGTGTTCCATGAGTACCTGTTCTCTGATCTCCTAAAGGACACAGATTGTAAGAGATGACTTTCAGAATATAATCCAAAAACTTCCTACTTGTTAGGCCTCTTTGTTAGCGTACTACTGCATTGCTTTTGATCTGAGGTCGTGCTGAGACAGGAGCTCAATATATAGCAAAAGAGAAACTCTGGCAGGGCTTCTGCCCTGGGGGACCTTGATTCTGGAATTTACTTCTTCCCCCGATCCAGCACAGCCTGGATTTTTAGGCCGTCGGGGCACTTCATAAGGTTCATCCATTCCACTGTGAGTAGCCTCCTCCCCAAAGCTACCATTACAAACTCTTGCCTTGCTCAAGTTACAGCGCTGTTGGATCTAGGTATTTCAC